>CM031237.1:416190757-416326203 GCA_018340775.1 Taxus wallichiana var. yunnanensis | reverse complement strand
CCTAACCATAAACACTAAAACCTAAACCCTAAACCCTAAACCTCAACCCTAAATCTTAAACCATAACCCCGAACCCCACGAACCCTAAACCCTAAACCTTAAATCCTAAACCATGAGCCCTAAACCCTAAACGCTAAACCCTAAACCCCAAACCATATTTCATCAATATTTCCTAGTCCATGCTGTAACCATCATCGACTATGCATATATAACTACCTTGTTTATGAGAGGTGGGACAAGTAATAAATGGATATGACATCTACCTCAGTGCTTACAATGCATATTACACATCTCTTCCAAACTTATTTCTCCCCACATATAATTGCGCTCTTAAATGTAAATTTATTCACACTTTAAAACAAATTTCACATTTCTCATATTTCCATGTATGGTATTATGCAAGCTAGGATGACCCATTGGAAGCTGGAAAAAATAACCATCACAACACAAAAATTAATCTTAAAGGAAACAAAAGAAACATAGAGAATATACCAATGTGGAGGTGTAGGATCATAATTGAATTTCCTGCAGTATCCTCTCCTTCGAGAAAGAGAAAGTTCTTGTTCTACTGGAATGGATAGTAAATTTGATAGAACTTCCTGAAGTGTTCAAAATAAGCATAGAAATAGGGGAATGGCTAAGAACACAAAGGGGTTATCAATCGCCTAGTAAATCTTTCTTATTTATTTCTAAATGGGATTCACCTAGCCTACGACTTAGTGACCTTCCATTCATATATAATTCCTTATATGATAAACCCATGGATGTTTTCAAAAGCACCTTCAAAAAGGTAGGGGTAATCATCAATGCTAGTGAAGGGTGTGATGTGATTTCCAAGTAATTTGAAATTCACATAGATTTAGAGGTCATAACACAATTTACAAATATCTCTATCATTATAAATGGAATCCAAGTAATGACGGTGTCTCCTTGTATCCAAGGATCGAGGGCTACTAAGGTCTGTGGGAAGGATTGACATTCAAGAATATGACATTTCCCTCCTTCAAAATATCATCGATTTAAAGACATCAAATTATGATGACTCTCTTTGAATGTTCTTCCTATAAATTTGATGAACTCTTTTTAGTTGAATACTCTCTGTCAATTACTAATAATAATTGGTAAGACACAAAACATTACAATGAGTGAAATATTTCCCATGCGATGGGAAAAAGAATATAACTGTATTGGGTAATATTTCTTTACCCTAAGCCTTGAGCCCTAAACCCTAAACCTTGAGCCCTAAACCATAAACCCTAAAACCTAAACCCTAAATACTGAGCCCTAAAACCTAAACCCTAAACCCTAAAATCTAAACCATAAACCATAAACCCTAAAACCTAAACCCTAAACCTTAAATTCTAAACACTAAACCCTAAACCCTAAACTATGAAACCTAAACCCTAAACCCTAAGCCCAAAACCATAAACCCTAAATCCTAAACCCCGAACACTAAACCCTAAACCCGAGCCCCAAACCCTTAACCCCGAACATTAAACCCTAACACCTAAACCCTTAACCACGAGCCTTAAACCCTAAACCTCGAACCATGAACTATGAACCCTAAACCCTAAGCCCTAAATCCCAAACCCTGAGCTGAAAAACCTAAACCCTAAATCATACACATTAAATCTTAAACCCTAAACCCTTAGCCCTAAACCTCAACCTTGAGCCCTAAGTCCTAAACACTAAAACCTAAACCCTAAATAATAATCCCTAAAACCTAAACCTTAAACCCTAAACCCTAAACATAGAATCCCTAAACCCTAAACCTTAAATTCTAAACACTAAACCCTAAACCCTAAACTATGAAACCTAAACCCTAAACACCGAGCCTAAAACCTAAACCCTAAACACTAAACCCTAAACCATGATCCTTAAATCCTCAACCATAACCCCTAAACACTCAACCCCGAGCCCTAAACCCTAAACCTCGAGCCACCTAAACCATAAACCCTAAACCAACCAAACTATGAACCTAAACCATAAACCCCGAACTATGAACTATGAACCCTAAACCCTAAACCATAAACCCCGAACCATGAGCCAAAAAACATAAACCCTAAACCCTAAACACTAAATCCTAAACCCTAAACCCTTAGCCATAAACCCTAAACCTTGAGCCCTAAATCCTATTCCCTGAACCCTGAGCCCTAAACCCTAAACCCTAAATCATAAAACCAAAACCCTAAAATTTGAGCCTTTAACCTAAACCTTAAACCCTAAGTTCCCTAACACCAAATCCCTAAAACCTAAACTCTAAACCTTAAACCTTAAATTATAAACACTAAACCCTAAACCCTAAACATCATTTTAGTAAGGATCTCATTTTATTAAGAAACAAACAAGCATTATAGAGTTGATTTGTGGTCACTAAAGTGAATTATGGACCAAATTTCAAAATTAGTACCAATTCAAGTAGTGGTAGGGCTAAAATCCAATCCATAAGGTCAAAAAACCTACAAAATGACTATATGTTTTCACAAAACAAAGATCGACTACAATATATATGGTTTGTAAGTTTTAGGTCATTCTTTAAAATTCTGAAAATGAGTAAGTACTATCTTTGAGATTATCACTGTCGAACTACAAGACCACTTCCATCAGTGTGTAGAGTGACCTAATTTATTATATTTAGTCAAATATATTTAAAGTATAAGAAATAATAAAAGCATATACTTAACATTTATTTTGCTAAATATGGCTCCTTCCAATCCTTGTAAACTTCATATAGAGAAAAACACATACGCATTTTGTGTTCATAGAAATGCATACACATTTTAGGTTCATGAATTCCCGAGCCTAGGAAAACATAATGCGACCGTGTTTCATTCATTTTTTTGTTTTGTCCACTTTTTGGCCCCCAAATTGGTGCACTCTTTTTAGTTGATACTTTGAGGAATGAGAAGGTGTGAGGTCTAAGCATTTAAACAAATATGAACTAAATAAAAAATTAGAAAGTTTATTTAATTAATTCAAATTAAACTACAATGCAAAATATAGTAAAATATAACATAGAGACATGATATTTAATATGGTAAACCCCGAAGGGTAGAAAACTACGATAGAATGCAAATTTCCATTTATGGTGAGAAACAAATTTACAATCTAGTAAATAACACCTCCTTCACCCATTTCTCTCCAATTTTAATATTTAAAATATTTTATGTGAATGCTTTTTTCACCCAAACTCGTGGGTCATATAAAAATGGTTCAAATGGGTGTGACTTCTTGTGAAGCACCCATACCATTTAATTAATTAATTTCAACAATTAATTAAACCTTATAAACAGTTTATATGAAATAAATAAAAATATTATATATTTTTATTTATATAATTATAAACTAACGTTTATAATCTTGAGAACACTTAAGAGGGGTAAAAACCTACTTAATATTAATGTTCTAACACTCCCAATATTAATCAAGGGTTTATATGCCAATATTATCTGTTTATTCAACAAGATTTACAATCCTTAAATCAAAGTGAGGGTTTATGATAACATATCATATTTGAAGGATTTATATACCTTCATCATGCTAAACTTACCTTTTGGTACATATGGATTTGAAATCCATAAATAAGAAGAGATGATTTAGGATATTCATGATTTTTGAGACTGCATCTTATTTTTCCTCGTGGAAAATATATACCAACATCTCTAGATCCTTTATAAAGTAAGGACCTCCTTTACAATGTGATGATACATTACTAGACTACATACTAAACTTATACTAATAAGTTTAGTAAGATCATAATAGATCTTTTACATTGCTTTAAATTTGGAGCTTAAGAATAGAGCTAAAGGAGAAAAAACATGGCTAGCCATTAAGAGGTGGAATTTCTATACACACTCCTCCTAAATGGAAACTCTTAAAGGTCAAGAACTATAAGAAACTATTATAACTTCACGAAACACAATGTATTTGTAAACATATATGTAGTTTGATCTTTAATCAGGCAGTATCGAGATCAATATCACCGAAAAACACCTTCTCTTGGATGAAATACATATTTATCTCTATATGCTTCATTATCTGATGATGAACTGGATTATTAACAAGATAAATAAAAATCTATCACATAGTAGAGGAGTTAATTTCTTTAACTTCCATGTGCATGTCTTCCAACAATTACTTTAGCCACATGGATTCTTTTGTTGCTTCCATCACACTTCTATATTCTACCTCAATAGAAAGATGGAGACCATCGATTGTTTTTTGTTACTCCAAGTAATGGAACCTGTACCAAAATTGAACACATATCCATTTGTATATTTTTTATCTAGCATAATAAAGTAGCATTGTTAAAATCACAATATCTATATAAACATTATCATAATAAGCACAATATAAACCATTTTTTATTTCACTTTTAGCCATATAT
Source organism: Taxus wallichiana var. yunnanensis (assembly GCA_018340775.1). Taxonomy (NCBI): domain Eukaryota; kingdom Viridiplantae; phylum Streptophyta; class Pinopsida; order Cupressales; family Taxaceae; genus Taxus; species Taxus wallichiana. The sequence continues at coordinate 416,321,816 of CM031237.1, read as the reverse complement.
GAATCCTACATTAATAGGTTTAAAATCAAGTTGTATACCAACTTTAATGACAATATGTTTATAACTAACCATGTCATATTACCAATATATTGAATTTTTGAAAAAAATAACTTCAACATTTCAATCTTGAAAAAATATTAGATGTAATCAATATTGGATGTCTCCAATACAAACATAAAGGCATCCCCAAGTGTCATTTTATGTGCATATAATATTATTTTTATTAATCGATACTAATTTAGTTTTCAAATAATACTTCTTAACATATATATCTTCATTATCTACTTTAAGCCTTTTAATTTTGTGATAAGATTGATTTTCAACTAAGGTTTTAAATTTAGATAACACATCTTATTTGTTTTTAATAAAGAATGACCAAATCATATGAGAATAAACATCAATGAAGGTAATAACATACAATGAACTATTTAGGGAAGGAACTTCTAAAGGTCCTCTAACATCATTGTGGACAAGTTCCAAAGGTTATGAGGAGTTAGTTTCATGATGACTATGGAAGGGGTTTGCAAATTTCTTACCACATAAGCACCCTTCAAAAGTTTCTTGGGCATGAGAGATAGGTGACAGACAAATATTAAGGTTAATCCGAGACATGTCATACATGCTCCTAAAGTTAACATGACCTAATATTTCATGCCACAACTAAAAATCATTCCTATTTTGAGTAGAAAAACATGAAGCAGATGAAAAACCTTTAAAAACATATAAACCATTCTTTTGTATGCCTTCAACAATAGTAACATCTAACTCATTTTTAATAAACCATTTATCCTTTAGTAAAATTACACTATAATTTTTTTGAGTTAGCTGTGAACAAGAAAGAAAATTCATTTTCAATTTAGGAACACACAAAACATCATTTATAAAACCATTGAAAACTTTATCTTTTCCTTGACTCTGAACATCAAGAATGAAATGATCATCTAGATAGATTTGATCATTACATTCTCTGATATCAATCAAAATATCAGATCTATAATACATGTGCCTAGATGCACCACAATCTAATATCCATTTGTTTTCTTTGACAAATTGACTAATGTAACATACAAAACAACTATATTAGGTTTTTTTATTGTTCTTTTGATTTTTGTTGTGATTCTGACTTAGTTTGTTCCCTTTTTATTTTTGAAATTTGGCTTGTTTTTGTTTACCTTGCAATATTCTTTTTTGTGACAAAATTTCCCACAGTGTGACATTTCCATTAAAAATGATCTTAAATTACCTTGTTTCTTTTTTTTACTAGGGGGTTTAAAGTTTGATTTTTATTCTTGTTAAACCTAAAAAAAAATCTTAGGTTTTTGTGTGAGGAGTGCATGTGTGGAATTATGCTTCAAATAAAACTTTAACATGATGTACTCTTCCGAATTAGGAGATCACTCGTGAGTATATAGGTCAGAATATTTTATTCATTTTTATATTTTAAGTTTAAAATGGAAATGAAGTTCCTAAACCTCTCATGGATGTTCATTTGAATAATAAAATATAATAGTTTATCATAAATCAAATTACAGTTACATCCATCTAATTGAGATTTAATGTTTTTATTTTTGCTAGAAAATTAACTATTTTTTCGCTTTCCTTCATGGGGAGTTGTCATAATTCAAGAATCAATTTATAATATTTGAAAAACATGTTAACTTTGTGCATTGATTATAACGGTGTCCAAGTTTCACTCAAACATAATTGGTTTCTAATGTGAAGTAGGATGTCATCTTGCATGCATCGTAGTATGATAGACATTTCTTCCCGCATTATCGGTTAAAATGCGATACGTTATCTGTTGGCAAGTGCATTCTCCATAGAATTTACAACAATATAAAGTTTGTGTCCCATGAATTCTACCTTCAAATTGATATCTCAAATGTTGTAGTTAGTCCTATTTAACATCTTTGTCTTGTCAATCAAGTGATTAGAACCCATTTTTAAGCTTTCAAATTTTACCTTAAGAAAAATGTATTATTATGAAAATTGTATGATCAAATCCTTATCCTTAATTTTTCAATAAAAACTTAAGTTTTACTGAGGAAAAGATTTCCAAAAGGTTTAGAAAAAAAAATCCCTTATCATTTATTCGATTTGAGTTTTGTCTTTTTCTTCTTTAAGCTTTCTTATCCTCGTTTCTTAAGTCACAATTATAATAGTTTATTGATTAATTTCACAATTTTCACAAATAAATTGAAAAATATTTTTTTCTAGTTTTGAATTAATGAAAAATAATCCCCAAGGAAAATTCCTAAAAATAATTATCAATTAAAATATTATTTTATAAAAATTCAATATATTAAATTTTTATATTTAATCGAGTTTAAATTTCTTTTACATAAAAATAAATTATTTGACAAAAAATGCTTATAAATAAACAACGAAGGTAAATGCTTTGACCCTGTGACCTATAGTTTTTTATAAAAGTTTTGTTACCAATTTTCTTAAGCATCATTACATTTTTATAATTTGCACATTTAATTAGATAATTAAAAAAACACAACCTGCATGTTATATTACCAAATTATATGTAATAAAGTGCATATCAAACAAGGTGGTTTAAGTGTTTAAAACATATAAGAATTTGTGGAGTGGACAATGAAAAACAAATGGCTTCCTGCATTCCACGTTGCACCAATTGCTTCTGATCTACTGCATTAATGTCGGTCAGCTGATGTAGATAAGGCCTCAAGATGGGGGAGTGACATATGACACGTTTATTATTTTTGAATTTATATATGTTAAGCGACTCATATAGGGTCAAAACAAATTAAAGCGCATAAATTAAATGAAAGCGAGGTTGAACTATTCACATGACGATGAAAGCGAGGAAGAACTATTTACATAGCAAAGCCTTAAGGTCATATATATATATAAAATTTATGAAAACTATTTATTAAGTGGGGTGCATAATATATAGGAGATATCACTTGTATGGGGATAGTTTTATAGGTATTTGTTTGAAATTGTTAAATTATGGTGAACGGTAGTAATGGCTATGGCCAAGTGTGGTGGTAATGGCTATGGCTAAGTGTGGCTAATTAAACAATTTCAAACAAATGTCTATAAAACTATCCCCATAGAAGTGATATGTCTTAAACAATTTCAAACAAACACCTATAAAAATATCCCCATACAAGTGATATATACTATATATCATGCACCCCACTTTATATATATAAAAGCCAAGTCTATGTTATATAAGTACAAAGTGGTCACACCAATTAATATGGAGTTTAGGGTTTTAATTTTTATAAGGTTTGAAATAAATTAAATAATCTATATCATTACTAAGTTAAAAAAATACTACTATATTAAAATACTCAAGTCACGAGTTAGAATATAAAGTGGTACCATCCGTGTTCTTGTCCGGCCAATGAGAAAATCAAGATTTATAATCGTGGAGATTGTCTCTACTTGGGAGCTTCTCATTCATCCTTGGTGAATTAAATAGTTGTAACCATTCAAACATTTGGAAAGTATTTTAACCTTGCAAAATATTTAAACCGAAACTTACCCACGTGAATGTAGAGTGGGCTTGTTGAAACCTTTCCACTACACAAAAGCACCAAAATTTAAAGGGGTTAAATTATTTCTGAGACCCAATAGTGAGCGTGAGGGTAAATGAATTGTGTGGGGGCACAATTTATATGACCCATGAGTTGTAACCACCCACAAACTAACACAGTTGCCAAATTTATTTAACCTTAACAAATAAAATAATCATCACTCTCATGTACCATGTTAGGTCCGAATGTTGATCTAATTTTTGTTTCCTTTTCAAGTTAATGAATTAGTACTAAAGAAAATTAAATAACTCCAAAATGCGAGGGTTTAAGGTACCTCGAATGCGTGATGGATGCAAATGGATGGGCGCAAAGTGAATGATGTCATTGCAAGCTTGATGTTAGATGGTTTATGCAGGGGCTACTCAACGAAGTTGGTTCCAAGAAGTGTTACCTTCCTTTCACGGATGTCAACCCCTATTTGATAAAAGAAAATGATATAAATGAAAAATGGATGGATAAAGCATGCAAAAAGTGATAAATAACGAGAATCTGGAAATGCCGAGGTAGATGAAAACACTATATAATCTAAATAAACACAAAGAAAATTATACATGGTTGGGTTGATGGCGGCCCAAATCGTATATGGTTAGGTTAACGATGACCTCGAGTAGATGAAGCTAAACAACAATCTGAAAATGCAAATCTGCAATCGAGAGTGCAGGATCCGAGCGCAAGCAAGGTGATCACAAAAGGATCCGAGAACTCAATTCTCGTGAAATTTGGGATGAGGGGAGGATCTTAAACACAAAAAAAAGGAATAAGAAAATGAAAGTATTGGGATGGGTTGATGAAAAACATGACTCGGTGTCGACGGTGAAGACAAGGTAGATGGTTAGCAAACAGCTGAGTTGGAAGTGCATGAAAACAATTTGGGATGACATAGGAGTAGGAAGAAAGATATGAGAATTAGGAACAACAACAAAGAAAAAGTAAACACTGGAAGGAATTTAGAAATAGAAAGTATGGTGACACGGGGTGGGGGTAGATGATTAGATTTGAGTGGAGAATGATGACCTGACATATTAGTGTAAAATAAATAAAGGGTGAAGGTAGTATGGGAATAAAAATGGGTTAGAACGAGAAACCCGCAAGAAAAATAGTAATTTTTAATTAAGGACAAGTTTAGAGAGTTTAAATTTTGATACTGTCAGAATAAATGAATTAAATTAAAATGGGTTAAGAAGTTAGATTCTACAAGATAATAATGAAAATAACATATGATAGCATAGATAAGCACAAAATCAAAGTAAACCTCCCAAATCTCCACAAGTGATGTGAAAGGCAAGTTCAATGGACTCCAAGAGGGTTGACACAACTATAGAGGATTATCATTTAGAAGATAAGTTCACAAAGTGCAAAGAAATCTTTGCATATCGTTTTGGAAGGGGGTGGAATCAGTCTTATAGTGGTCGATGGCAACTCGGCTCAGGGGTGGCCGCCGACTATAGGAAAACCATTCCTTGGATGGTAAAATCACTTATTTACTCGAGATATGGGGCTTTTAGAGATTGGGATAAGTGTTTTAAAACATGTAGGTGGGTAAGGGTTGTTTAGGGAAGTGTCATGGGTGGATAGGAGATAAATATGGGTTAGATAAAATCTAGAAAAAGTGTAGGGATGTGGATTTAGGTGGTTAGGGATAAAAGCATCCCAAAGAAATCCAATTAGAGGTAATTAGCTAATTAGGAGAGATGAAAGATAATTAGGGGTAATTAGCTAATTTAGGTTAATTAACAAGAATTAATTAAGAATTAAAGGTGATGGGATAATAGATGGTCATTTAAATAAATAAATGAATTAAATTAAAATGGGTCTATATAGGACCATGGTGAAAAAATGTGCAAGGGGGCAATCGAGGGTAGTGATACCAAAATTTGGTGTCTACATTTTCCCCTTTTTGTCGTGTGGTTTATGTTGGGCAAGCCGTGAGATAAAAATGATGAGGGATGAAGAGTAAGATGAAGACTAACAAAAGATTGATGATAACCTCCCCTCAAATGAGGGATCGATAACGCAAAGGGAAATCGATGATGAGTTTGAGAGAGATTTAGATGGTGAGATGGTGAAGGGCGGTGTGGGAGAAGAAAGATTGGGAAAATGATAAAGTGAGGTAAGATACCCCAAGCAAGAAGGATTTACACAACAATAGAACCTATGGTGGTGATTCGATATCATGTTAGTAGGGAACAAAGATGGTCCTTCAATGGAAATGATGGTAATGTTCTATAGACCTACCGATGGGTGAAAATCACTTTGTGAAATGAAGGAATCTAATGGGAAACCTCTCGAATGAATGCGAGCCATAAGAACCAATAGGTCACAAGAAATATCAAACCATGCACAACCAAATGCGAAAATAATGCAAAATCCTTCATACATGAGGAATCGATCGAAAAGGTATGCATCCATAAAGGATGAGGATGGAAATAATGGTGCCCCAACAAAGGGCATGAAAATGGCCAAAAGGAAACATATGAAAAAGTGATGATATAAAATGCCCCAAGGGGAGTAAGTATGGCCACAAAGGTGGACATTGTCCTTATTTAGATAGGATGATATGATGAGATGGTACCCTAACAAAAAGAGCACAAAACATATGAGAAGAGAAAGAATGATGCCTCAATAAAGGGCACAATAAAGGTTAAGGAGGAAAATATAAGAAAATGAGTAATTATTCCCCAAAGGAACATAAATATGGCCAAAATTTAGAGTAAGAATAGATGTCAATTCCAATCCAAGGACAATTGAATAATAGAATAACATTGAAATAAAATATAGTCATCAAGGGGGAATAAATGAGGCCAAAAAGGTGGACTTTGAGAGAAAAATAGATGAGTCCTTAGGAAAGGACACAAAAAAGGAGGCGGGAAAGCCAAATTAAGGGCTACTTAAGGTGATTCGACTGACGATGAAACTAAGGCCAATCAATGAAGACCCAAGGGGATTGATAATGACTTGGTGTCAAGTGGCTGTCTATAGCTATATAAGCCCAACAATCAATCATTAAGAAAATGCTCATTTGGACACTTATAAGTTACCATTGAGAGCAAAGAGCTAAACAAAGAAGATTGAGATATAGAGGCTAGAGGAGCAGCCATGAAACACCAAAGGGTGCATAGCCATTATTCAGGTTATTCCTGAGCCGATGTGCCCCACATCCTATTCCTTTTAGTGATTATGAGTAATGAAACCCATGATTGTATTTTAATTTATTTTATGTTTTATTTATTTTTTTACATTTTTATAAAAATGGATGACACTGGGTGGTTAGGTCGGTGACTCATGTGATGGGTCATCGCCACTTGGCCCTAAGGCATGTCATTTACTATTCCTTTAATCCCTAGACATGTCGACCCAACATGGGTCGACGCCGAATTTGACTTGTTTGGAAAAATAGGTTAATGATTTGGATTTTAATTGACGTTTAATAATGAAAGGATATGATGTTTATCTGTTTGATTGGTGTTTGCAGGCCCAAGAGACTTTGTATTCGAGAGACCATGCCCCACTGAATTTCTATCCACAAGCAAATGAGAGGAGATGTGACCGACGACGAGTGGGATCACTTGGCGGTCGTGGGGTTAGGAGGATTTAAACACTATTAGTGGATCCCACAGGATGTAGGGTTGATGATAGATTTGGTTGAGAGATGGGCCATACAGAGATAAGCACCTTCTGGCTTAGGATGAGTGAGATGACTATCACCATGGAGGATGTATACCGCATCCTTAGATTGCCTATACAGGGGGAGTAGATAGTTCCCATCATAACTAATAGAAGAATTGTAGTGTTGACATGGCTATTTGGAGCCGATGTGCCCCACATCAGATTCTCTTTAGGGATTTTTCATATGAGTGAGGTACGATCTTTGGTACCATGAAGTTGATTGAGTTGTTTGGTCATGATGGAAGTTTTGTGTCATGCATTTCCTAACTCAAATAACACTCAGGAGTCTAGGTTTCCATGGGCTCTAGCTAAGTGTTGTAGTAGATATTATTTGAGCATCAAACAATGTTTTCATTTGGTGTAAAACTGCTTTTCAGCATAGGTGTACCATGATCTATCTATCATACAAAGTCTGGAGGAGATCAGGGATTGGATGTAGGCTTCCTGCTACACAATGGGCCCATGAGCATATTATATTCATCAGCCAAGTTTTTTCTCAAACCGCCAAAAACTACCATGGGTCATGGGGACCACATAAAGCTCATCGGGGGTTTTTCGAGATGGTGAGGTGATTAGGCTCATGGAGATAGGGGAGAGAGGGGTGTGGATTGGTATGGGGACAGGTTCATAGTTTGGATGTGGATAGGATAAAATGATAGCCATATAGAGAATTACTTGCATGGCCTGGGGTGGATGCAGAGTTAGTGGGTATGTAGAGGACGAGATGGGTGTAGGGTAGATGGCCAGAGATGATAGAGGCCATATAGTTTGATAGATTACGACAATAGTTTAGAGTCATGTAGATGGTTCCTAGGGATCCTATCTCATATACGAGAGAGGAGATTGATAGGAAGTTCTGCTAGTTCCTGAGATGGAAGATCCATTAGAGGAGGTAATAACACCTTTAGGATAATGATGACATAGGAGTTGGAGTGGGATTTTTGATTGGATGACCGCATCTTGGTTAGCTTGGGTTACTAGGGAGAGAGGAGATGATGAGGAGGAGGAGATGGAGGTTGCGGTAAGGATAGCCCCAGGAGGTAATGAGATAGAGGATAGAGGAGAGTCTCACGAAGATGACATTATTATGTGCAAAGTTGGATCAAATGTAGGTTAAGAGAGACATTTCCATCAAGCTCAACGAGATAGAGAGATGCAGTGACACAGGAGAGGGAATGAGTCACTCAGGATAGGGACCAATACCAAAGAAATAAGGAGGACTATAGGGTATGTTTTGGAGATCTTGTCGGGATCCTAGCTACCGAGGTCGCGGAGGTACACCAAAACATCACAGGAGGAGGAGAGATGGAACCTCCCGACATGATTTCATAGATAGATACAGATCCTTAGCCACAAAGGCTAAGTATTATGAGGGTATCATGATCAACAAGTTTCCAAATACATTACGATATTGGGAGCATCAAAAGAGGAGAGAAACATGTGGAGTTAGGCCATCCTGGGAGCACATCGAGTGTGGCTTAGGAACATTGAGGAGGAGCAGGTGGAGGTGGCGAGGCCTATAGATAGACAAAGAGGGACTTGTCTCACAAGGGAAAGATTTTAGGCTCTTGTATGTTAACTTCACTTTAGGTTTTACTGATATCTCTACTTTGAGAGAGGATCCTTAGAGGTTGATGATGTATTGATACACTTTATTTTTGGTGATATATATAAATGATATATGATTTTGTTGTGGTTTAGCGTGTGTGCATTGTGTAATGTTTTTATTTGATTTATGATGATGTGATCACATGTTTTACTTATATTTGATGATGATGGTAAAAGTATAGGATGATAAATTTTCTTAATGATGATTATTATATTATGTTTTATATTAAAGATGGTGATGAATACGTGTTTACTATGGGTTTAATTATTATGATGAATATATATGCATGGTTGGATGGTTTAATATATAATGTAGGATGTTTAAAAATATATGATGAATGATGGGTATTGATAAGGGTAGGCAAGTTGATGTGATATCATAGATGGGTAGCATAAAGGGGATTTACATAAAGGAAGATGTACTTTGTAGTAAAAAAAGAGAGATAAAAGATAGATGTGGAAAAGTTTAGAATAAAATGTAACTTAATGATGGTGACCCATGGGTATGAATGATGCTATGTCATATCAAGGAACGTGTGAGGAAAATATGCCTCCAATCACATTGGAGGTAAAAAAGAGGGGGATCTAGGTAACGCAAGGCACATGTGACTAAAATAAGTGTTAGCATATAACCAACGATAGTTAGTTATACCAAATATCACAAGGAAACATGGATGAAATGAACTCATAAACCTAATTTTGACACGACAAAGGGGTTTGTGATGTAACTTATACATGGGAAGAGGGTTCTCCATAAGTGGTGTTCCCTAAATATATGACCCAGCTCTGCGAAGGGGAAATACAAAATTGATCAATGCGGGAAGTTTGCTAGAAGAAATTTGATCAATGCAAGAAGCTTTCTTAGATGCTGATAAAATGGAAGGCTAATCAATGCGGGAAGCCTTCGTTGTCATGGTACAAAAGAGTATCCATCCTTCGAGGGTATGATCTACTTTATACATATATGATTTTAATGAAAAGGATAATATACATGATAGTTGTCCTTCAATGGATCAATTTATTTATTTGATTTGATTTGATGATTCTTTTATATTTATTTTTTGACATAAACAATTGTCCTTTGAGGGAGCAATCTATTTTTGACAACTTTGTTTTTTGATAACAACATCCATAAATTTTTATTTTTACATGTGGAAGAGATGGGAATAGCTAGGTAGACCACTTAGAAGGGGAAAATGAATGTACAAGAGACACTCGTGAATCCTTTGCATGATTCCAAGAGGTAAACAAGAGGGTGATGGATGTAATAATTACAGAGTCCTCACCAAAAAGGGAGAACCTATCCATAAGGAAAAATGTTATAGACAAAGCCATGGTGCCCATATTTAAGGTCATTCCTAGAAAGTAACGGTAGACCACATAGTTCCAAATCATTACAATAATAGATGGAAGAGTTAATGATGGAGGGATGATATAAGGATATGACTAAGTGCTCACTGGTAAACATGCTAACAATAGAATGGTCACAAGTGTAATGCATTAAGTGGTTCCACTTCCAGTTTACCATTAAGGGAGGCCAAACAATAGGCTCCCGACCCATACTTATGTGTGATAATGTATGGTCCAATCCAATTAGGGGAAAAATTTCCACGTTGGCTCCTTTCTAGAGTAGTAATGTTATGATTTTTATAAGGACGAGGTCATCGATATTAAATTCACATTCTTTGATGTGCTTGTTGTAAGAATGCTTGATGTGTTCTTGATAAACAGGATGGTGTTAAATGGCAAAGTGAGGCAACATTTATCTAACAATTCGAGCCGTGATAGATACTTCTAGTGATAATCCTCATCAAAGATGAAGTCACAAAGAAAAACACACAAGGATGGGATTTGAACTTCAAGGGGAAGAATGGCTTCATATCCATACACAAGATTAAAGGGCGTAGCTCCCGTGGAAGTATGAATGCTAGTCCGATAAGCCCAAAGAGAAAAAGGGAGATGAAGGTGCCAAGTACATCTTGATTGATCAATAGTTTTTGCAATAATGTTATGAAGAGTTTTATTAGTGGTTTCATATTGGTTGTTATCTTCATGATAATATGCAGAAGAGAAACTAAGTTGCATACTAAATGAGTCACAAAGTTTCTTGATATATTTGTTTTTAAAGGACTTTCCATTGTCCGTGATGAGTTTGTGAGGAACACCAAAATGGTAAATGATGTGTTGGTAGATAAAATTAATAATTGGACCAGATTTAGTGGAGGTGAGGGGAATTTCTTCCACCCACTTGGTGAAGTATTCAGTTGTAGTGATGATGGAGTGATGTTGTTGTGAAGATTGAGGATTGATAAGACCAATGAGATCAAGACCCCATTGTGAGAAGGGCCAAAGATCTTGAGTCAGCTACAAGGCTTGACTAGGAATGTGAATGAGATTGGAATGCTGCAACATTTTTCATATTTCTTAACATACTCACAGTAGTCATGATTGAGATAAGGCCAATAATAGCCAAGATGAAGAATGCACTTAACAATGGCTAAGCCACTAAAATTTCCACCACAAATACCATCATGGACCTCTTGGATAACACGAGAAGATTCATGGGATTTAAGGAATTGAAGGAGAATACCGTAAAATATGTTATTATAAATGATGTTTCCAATTATCACATAATAGTTAGCACACCAAGGAAAGACCTCCTAGTATTTTTGGATATATAAGAGGGAATGATAGATTTGGATAGATAATCAAAAAATTTGGAATACAAAAGATCCAACCAACTAGATTCAACGATATTAATGTGAGGTAGGAGATGGAATGGTAAATCACTACGATGAATGACAACAAAAGTTTGGATTCTTCTAGTTATCCATGGGATGAGAGATGCAAGAGATGCCATCATATAAGCGAAACAATTGGACGATTGAGGAATGACTTGGATAGTGTAAAATTCAAAGGCCTCAAGGAGGAAATGGAAGATATCTCTATATTTTTAAAGGGTATCATTTTTATATTGATACTTACATGTAACTTGTTTGATGATAAGCTCAGAATCTCCATAGATGTCAAGAATTTGAACACTAAGAAAGGAAACAATTTCAAGACCTAAGATAAGGGCTTCATACTCTGCCATGTTGTTTGTGCACTCAAAATTGAGATTATTTGCGAGGGAATAGGAGTATCCCTAGGAGGGAAGAGAATGACTCCGATGCCTCCCCTTTCTGGCACTTAGAACCATCAAAGAAGAGGGTCATCTTAAGGGTATCCTCCTCATGGTAAAAAATTTTATCACCAAATTACTACACCCTCGAATTGCCAAGTGATGGATAGGGCATTTGGTGTGATTGGGTAACATGGGATAACCTCTCAAGCTATGGGACTTGGGCTCAAGGTGAACCTCCGGAGAAGGCCAAATTCCTCTTCCTAAACTAAACACAACACTACTTCTAATGCAATAAAACAACTAACTAGACCTATGCTAACATTTTCATGGGATTAGGGAGATAGAGATTTCAAAGAAGTAAAAACTATACTAGAAGTGGTGATGCACCAAGAAAGGGTTTTTCTAGAAAAAATTTGGTCTTCCAGTGAAGAGGATGAAACTGAGAAGGATGAACTAGCACCACAACCCAACCAAATACAAAGCTTCACTCCTAGATAAGCACAAAACTCCCAAAATCTGTAATGGAAACTTGAACTTGCACAATATACCTACAAACATGAGAAAGGCACAAAGACGTAGCAAAAACTATGAAAGGACCAATAATTAGTCACAGAAAATAATCTTTATTACTTTAATAACATGCACAATGCATCATTACATGAGGAAGAGGCAATATTTTCCATTACAATCTTGGAAAAGAGGCTTGAAAGTTCCCACAATCCACAACTAAGCTTGTGAAAAGAGAGAGGAATTCCAAATGTCAACCCTTGGAATGAGCTTCATTTGCATTTATAGAAAATCCACTGCAGAGAAAGAAGAAGAAAGCCTAAATTCTATGCACTTGTCTCCATGATTGATTACATCATTTATTTCACATTGAAGACATCCATCCATTATGCCCTCGTTAATTTCAAAAAAATTTATGCTATCCTCCATTTAATTAAAAATAATATTTTTAATAAAATATTTTAATAAAAATAATAATATATTTAATAAAATATTTTAATAAAAATAATATTTTTAATTAAATGGAGGATAAAATCAAATTTTTGAAATTAACGAGAGCATAATGGATGGATGTCTTCAATGTGAAATTAATGATGTAATCAATCATAAAGACCAAGTGCGTGGAATTTAGGCTTTCTTCCTCTCTTCTCTCACAGGTGGATTTTCTATAAATGTAAATGAGAAGCTCATTCCAAGGGGTTATACATTTTCTAATTCCTCTCTCTTTTCACAAGATTAGTTATGGATTGTGGGAACTTTCAAGCCTCTTTTCCAAGATTGTAATGGAAAATATTGCCTCTTCCTCATGTAATGATGTATTGTGTATGTTATTGAAGTAATAAAGATTATTTTCTGTGACTAATTATTGGTCCTTTCATAGTTTTTGTTACGTCTTTGTGCCTTTCTCATGTTTGTAGGTATATTGTGCAAGTTCAAGTTTCCATTGCATTTTTGGGAGTTTTGTGCTTATCTAGGAGTGAAGCTTTGTATGTGGTTGAGTTGTGGTGCTTGTTCATCCTTCTCAGCTTTCATCCTCTTCATAAGACCGAAAACTTGTCTAGAAACCCCTTTCTTGGTGCATCACCTTCTAGTATAGTTTTACTTCCCATGAAAATCTCCCTCTCTTTAATCCCATGAAAATGCTAGTTAGGTCTAGTTAGTTGTTTTATTGCATTAGAAGTAGTGTTGTGTTTAGTTTAGGAAGAGGAAGACAAACCTTCTCCGGAGGTTCACCTCAATCCCAAGTCCCACAACTTGAGAGGTGATCCCATGTTACCCAATCACACCGAATGCCCTATCCATCACTTGGCCATTCGGAGGGTGCAATGATTTGGTGATAACAATTTTTGGCACACTCAGTGGGACAAGAGTTGGTACTTCTCTTCATACTTGCATGAATCAAAGTACCTAGACGAATCCATATCTCTAGATTTCGAATCTCAGTGTGTTAACATATGCAAATATTTTAGACAAGAGCTTCTATAAGACGAGAAGGAAATTATTAACATATCAAGTTATCCTTATCTCCTCTAAGGAGAAGGAGAAGATACATTTCAACATCACCTCGTAGGGGTCATTCAACTCCTCCTTATGGAAGGTTTCCTCCACCAAGGAACAATCAACCTCTCATTATATGGAATCCCTACAAGAACCAAGTTTTTCCTCCTTTTAATGCAAGTAGTCCTATCTAGTTGGCTCAACTTGATTCTATACCTGGTACGGCACTCAAAAGTTTTCCCTTTTACATAGGGGAAACTCATATTACTCCGGTGGAACATATTCTTGATGTAGCCAACATTTGCGTAGTATATAATATTACATAAGAAAACGTTGCGGTCAGACTCCTTTCCACTTCCTTCAAGGGAAAATCACTTTAGTGGTTTCATGGGATAGAAGTTGGCACTATAACCACTTAGGATGAGTTGGGAGAAAATATCTACAAACAATTTGAAGACAAGAGTGATCACCTATCGCTCATGGAATAACTCACTACCATAAAGAGAGCTCCTCAAGAGTATATGAGTGACTTCAACTTCTGATTCCACAAGACTTGGAATAGAATTATGGAACTCATAAAACCTTCTCCCAATAATGCATTCTTGTATTATTTACGATCCTTGAATAATCCTTGAATAACGATGTAGCAGTTATGATCTATTCCATGAGAGGGACTATAATCCATTTTACCTACAAAATTTCTTTAAGAGTGCATAATTATTTGATTCATCTTGGAAAGATAGCTCAAATACCACCTATGTTATTATTTGATTAACTTTAAAGTATTCAGGAAACCATTACCCATATTCCATCAAATTCTAGCTAACCAGTTGTGATTGCACCAGTTCCTTCAAATGATCTGGTTGAGGTCAAGTCACTACTACAAAATTTTGTTAATGAACTCATAACACTTAAGAGGCAAAAAACTCAATATGCTCATCCTTACCAATATCAGAATCAATAGTACTAGGATAAACACCTACCTTTTTAAGGAAATAATCAATCAAAAATCAAGATGTAAATCAAGTTGAAATGTCAAACCTCTAAATTTTAGGAATCCTTTTACTACTAGCTCTTCTAGAGCCCTTGTACTTATCTAGAATAATCTAGTTCAAGACTATGAATGGTGCTATCCTTGTTCTCAACCCCACAATAAAAATATTTTCCCCAATGGAGTTCTTAGCCAGGACCCTTATGGTCTAAAGTGAATCTACTCCACCACAGTCAAGAGAAAGTTCATCTACACATGAAGTAGTAGATCAACCGTAGTCGCCTAAAGAAACCACTTTGTTAAATTGACAAGAGGAATATTTTTACGGGTTGAACACAAATTCTTCATCAGTAGTAGCAAAAATAATCACTCCAAAAAGAGGGAAATGGAATCCCAACCTTCCAAAGCTGATCAAACATCTACTTCATAGCCTCGGCCACAAGTGGTGGTTTCCAACAAAGATGAGGGAAAATTCAATAGAAACACAGTTAGTCAGGCCATAAGGAAAGAAGGTTCTTCAGCATCACAAGTACCCAACAAGCACTTTCCAAAAGAGGATTCTAACACCCAAAGAAATATCAACAAAGTAGGAGAAATTCCTTTCAGTATTGTAGAATAGATGAAGAAGACCAACCTAAGTGTTACCATGTGGGACACACTCTCAATTCCTTCTCAAAGAAACCTTTTACAAGAGGCTCTGAAAATTTTTGGTACAACCGACAAAGCATCGGGTCATGGGGTAGCAACTACTACAAGTTTGTGTCAACCGGAAGGGAAAATTATTCCTAAGGTGAATAAAGCTGCCACCATTTTATATTTCTCTAATCATTGGTGATCATTTGGTACATAATTACATGATTGATTATGGTGCTAAGTAGCTTAGTCATGTCCCAAAAAATTAGACATGTTAGGAATCCAATATACACCAGTCTCCAGAGGATTTTTTAGTTAGATGGTATAACAATTCAAACCATTGGAATCATCAAAGGACTTCAGCTTACTATCCATGCATGTCCTAGTTTTTCGTTCACACAAGACATATTAGGTCATCAATCTTCCTCCTCTCTTCACCATTTACCTATCACGATATTTCACTACCAAGATGGCGGTTACCTGTCAGTTGATTGGTCACATATGATCCTTAGGACTTGATACGGAACTAAAGTGACTATAAGGGCAGAACCAATTTTTCATAATCATGTGGAGCCCTATACCACTAGTCCTATAAATGGGAATTATACCATTCATGATCTAGAGGAAGAAGATTGTTGATCATGAACCAACCACTCTTGTGGAAGAAGTCCCTGATATTGTGTTGGATGAGGTAAGTATAGATCATCAATATGATCCCTATGCTAAGGCATTAGTAGAAGAAGAAGTTGGTTTGTTATTTTTGAAGAAATGAAATTGATATGTATTGTATCCACGAATAAGGTGCAATCATACCACAACTTGTTAAAACCCAAAACAACTTTGAAGGACTTTGGAAACTACTTTTCAATGGCTCAAGTAGTAAGAATGGAGAAGGTGTCGGTGTCATGTTAATTTCTCCCCTTGAAGATAAGTATTTCTCATCTTTTCGACTATAATTCAGGACCCGACTGCCGCACAAACAATGTCACCAAATA
Organism: Taxus wallichiana var. yunnanensis; assembly: GCA_018340775.1. NCBI lineage: Eukaryota > Viridiplantae > Streptophyta > Pinopsida > Cupressales > Taxaceae > Taxus > Taxus wallichiana. The sequence continues at coordinate 416,305,223 of CM031237.1, read as the reverse complement.
TGAAGCTCTTGTGCAAGAGATTCAGATATTGGCTCAAAAGAAGGGAATCAAAGCATTTACTATTTTTGGTTATAGTTAATTGGTTATACATCAAGGAAGATCGTAGCGCATCAAAAAATTATTTTCTATGATCTTACAAGAACTGATTCTAGGATTTTATCAAGATTTCAAAGCTTTTAGGATCCACGGTTCCTAGAAATAAAAATCAAGATGCCGATAGACTTGTTATGGTTGGATCATAATATAATGTACCTATTAATATCCCGAAAGAAGAGAGGAAACCTTTGTTAAAATGGTCATTCATGTTGCAATTCCTAATAATGCGGGTAGTTGGCAAGTTTTTGATAGTGATAAAAAATCATTCTTTTCCTACAAGGTGAAGTAGAGTTTGTTGCAAAAATCAAGATAAGCTATGAGAATCATATAGTGACTAGATTATACAATTAAAAAGTAACAAGCTACTAAAAGGCTTGGTTACTCTTGATTCCATTTTTAATTCAAATGACCAATTTAGAAAACAAAGTGCTAACATGGTAGTCAAAGAGGATGATTTTGAAGAAGTTGAGGTAGAAATGAAAATTTCCTAAAGATTGGCAAAGTGTGTACCTCATAGGAGAAAAAGGATTTTGTCAAACTTTTTCAAGAATATAATGAAATTTTTGCATGGAGTTATAAATATTTACGTGGATTCAATCTAGGTTCGACACAACATACCATCGAAATTGATCCTAATGCCAAGCCACCATAAAAAAAGGCCGGTTAATCCCAAAATTGAGCCACTGATGAGAAAGGAGCTCACCAAGCTTATTGAGGCTTACATCATTTTTCCAATCAAGCATTCCTCTTGGGTATCAAACCCAGTTCATGTGATAAATAAGAATAAAGATTTCAATTATGTTTGGAGACTTCAGTGATTCGAATCGGGCTTCATTGAAAGACCATTATTCTCTTATGTCGATTGAGCAAATCCTTCAAACAAAGGCGAGAGCACAAATGTTGTCTTTACTTGATGGATATTCGAGAATATAATCGATTCCAATCAAATAATCTAACTAATTCAAAATGGCTTTCACTACCAAGTGGGGCACATACGCCTACAACAAGATGTTGTTTGGATTATCTAATATCGGAGCAACTTTCCAACGAAGCTATGGACATGGAATTTAAGGGATTGATCAACGAAATCATCTTGGTATATCTTGATGATATAACTATGTACTCCAAACATGTAAAAGATCACATTGCACATCTAAGGAAGGTTTTCAAGAGGTGTAGGGAATTTGGGGTTTCACTCAATCCTAAGAAATGCATTTTTGTGGTGCACAGGGAAGTTGTTGGGACATATTGTTTCAGTAGAAGGAATTTCAATTGATCCAACCAGGATTCATTTGATTTTGTCCCTATCTCTCCTAAGTCACAAGAAAGGTGGGCATATGCACAAATATAAGGGGCCAAAAAATGGACACAAATCCATTTTTTGGCCATTTTGGCCATAATGCACTAACGTTATGGCTCGATCATGTTATAACATGAAAAAGGAAAATCTAGGTCATGTTATAACATGATCGAGTTACTGAATCAAGTTTACAAGATGAAACACACTCATGTTATAATGTGCCCACAATTATAACATGCTTGCATTATAGTTTTCTATGTGGTTTTCCATGTTATCCCTCCCAAATGCACATATTTTGCATTGAAACAAAAATGTGAGCGCGTTATAACGCGCTCACGTTTCATCTTCTTGTTGCGGTTTGGAATACCCAATCCAAAGGCTTGGATTTCCAAACCAAAGGTTTAAAAGTGTATTGTGTGATTAAAATTGTGTTTGACAAAAAAAATATCAAAATTTCATGTGCAATATCTCATGTATTAAACATAATATTCAAAAAGAAATTATACTACAATGTCAATCTCGTTTTTACCTTGATGACAATATAATTCTTTTTAAAATCTAATTATTTTAAGGCTTTCATCCATAATTTATTCTTTTACTAGTGCCTTGTTTTCTTATCAAAGACCCATGCATACCTTTTGGTGCACAATTTACGATTTTTTCATCCAAATAAAAAATGTGTTTTTTCTAAAATCCATTTTACACGCACTAAAAAAATTGAAAAGTGACTTTTTTTCTCAAAATTATGGGGGTGCACACACAAACATTTTATTTTCGGGATATGTGCACTTTGAAAATTAATAAAAAAATCTATTCATCCAAAAATAATGAAAAGTTAGTGGGACTTTGTATATGGTCTTACATAACTTTCTACCAAAGAGATTTGAAAAAAACATTATACAACTCAAAAAATGGGGGGCACACACACAACATGTTCGTATATATTTTACACAAAAATAGACATACTTTGGTGCGCACAACTTTTAGGCCTCTTAATATCAACCATTTTAAAAAAACAATTAGTAGTTTCAAAACTAGATTAGGAGCTCTATGGTACTTATTCTTATAACTTTGTCAAATTTTGAGCATAGGCATGCCAAATTATTTAATGAAGTTTAGGTTTTGATGATTTCAAGAAAAAGGTGTCCCTTTTTGACCCCTTTTGGCCCCCATATTTGTGCACTTACCCCCGTCTTCGAGTTTTCTAGAACGATAAATTTTTGTGAAGATTCATCCCTCAATTTGTGGCCTTGGATAAACCATTAACAACCATGTTGAAGAAAAATATTCCATTCTCATGGATGAAGGAAGGAAAGGAGATATTTGAAGCCATCAAGACAACCATTTCTCAAGCACCTACGCTAGTGAATTTGAGGTTTGATAAGGATTTTATTCTTTATGATTTTTCAAGACATGAGAGCATTTTAGAGATCCTCACTCAGCAGAATGATGATCTGATGGAGCAACCAATTGATTTCTTCATCCAATCCCTAAAATATTATGAGCTCAAATATTCATTTGTTGAAAAGTAGGGATTTTCTACCATTCAAGCTCTAAAAACATTCAGGCACATGTTGTCCAAAAATAGAATTCATTTGATGGTGTCTCACCTGTGTGTTAAGGAATTTTTACTCGAACAAAGATATGAATGGGAAACGTGTTTGGGTGGATTACCAAAGTGATGGAGTATGACGTGCACATCAAGGTTACCAAGCTAGTCAGAGGTAAATGTTTGTTTCAATAACTTACTACAGATTTGGAGTCGATAATCGATGAGGACGTGACACTTTGGAATAATGATGAAAGAGATGATCAAGTTATCTAATTATCAAAGATGAAGGATTTCCTTCTCTTAGGAACATACCCTATTGACATGGACAAGAATCAAGGATGGACCTTTCATCTTCGATTTATTCCTACATTTTGGTAGATAATGTTCTCTTTCAAAGGGATTTGAATGGTATCCTTCTTCTGTGCATAGGGCTAGAACAAGTAAGTAAAATACTGAAAGAGTTTCACAATGGTCTATCAGGAGGGCATTACTCTACTAGAGGGGATTTATTCAATTTATTCAAATGCCCATTTATGGGTAAAGAAATGCAAGGAATGTGACTTTTCATCGAAAGTATAAGTTGGCACCTCTTCCCCTTTAACTAATTAAAGTCGATCAACACTTTGTTCGATGGGGTTTGGATTTCAATGGAATAATCAACCCTCCATCCAGTGATGGACATAAATGGGTCCTTACTGAAATAAAGTATTTTACTCGATGGACAAAGACAGATAGCATTGAAGAGGGTAATGAAAACATTGTTCTTGATTTCCTAGAAGGTATAACGACAAGGTTCGGGTGTCCCATTCATGACCATTTAAGATAAAGAAATGGATTTTCTTTGTTTGAAGCTGAGTACATGGGCTATTAAGAATGGAGTTTATCTCAAGACTTCATCCAATTATTATTCGCAAGAAATGAGTTGGATGAGTCTAGCAATAAGAACCTCATAAGGATTATCAAGCGTACAATGGAAACCAACATGAGGACTTGGCACACAAACTTAAAATTGCTTTATGGGCAGATAAGATCACACCTAAGAGGGCCATTGGAAATTATCCTTTCATTATGGTATATGGAAGAGAAGAAAAACTTTCGATATCCTTGGAATTACCTTCTTTGGAGTTAACACATCAACTTGAGGTTATGGAGAGTGATTGTACCCAAAATTGTAGGTCTTTGCATCACTGGAACAACGTAACACATGCCCCAATGATGATACATGTCTCCCTCGCAAGGTGTTCGGGATCCGGAAAAGCTCTCTAAACATCGTTAACATCCCGCATGCCCCGCTTACCCCCGTGTCATTTGTTTTCTCTTTTCCTCTTTTCTTGACCTTTTGCTCTTGATACGAAACCACCACCCCGATCGGTTTTTTTACCGCCATAAGCTTGCATTTATGATTCTGGTTCCCTAGAATAGTGTTTTGCCATTGTTTATAGTTTAAGAGTTCAAATTGGTTTTTACCTTGGGTAAATCCAAATGCTATAAATAGATGGCTTGTGCTCAAGCAAATGGCCCTCAAATTTGCCTCTCGAATTTCTCTCTTTCGCAATAGATTTAGTTTTCATTTTGCTTAGAATTCGTAGTTTCATTCATTGCATGTCTTGTTAGTATTGTTTTGTTGTTAAGAAGCCACATATCCATCTTGTGAAAGTGCTGCTGTTATTTCATCCAATCCATTGAATAGGATAGTCTGTTTATCAATAGGAAGCCATTAAAGTTAGCAGGTTTTTCTCCTCAAACAGGATAGTTTCAGGTTCTGGACGTTTTATGTTGCATGACTCGCAATAGATCCCGCTAGGAATTGCATAAGCCAAGCTCTGTACTCTTGCGCTATCCCTCTCCTACTCGCATTGTATTCAGTCTGTATTCTAAAGTTGTCCCTTGTTCCAACATCTACTTCTGTTGATGCAAGCATTACACGCTTTTCTGGATCCACGTGAGCACGAAAGAACGAGGAGATCACACTGAGGGGACAAAATCACACACACCATCGGATTCGCCACTGTTCTACAGAATCCAGGTTCTAGCTTTCAAAGTTCTAAATTAGAAGCATATCAAATAGAGTAGCTAATCATTTCATTTCACTCAATTTTACTTTCGATATTGCAGGAAGTCATGGGGATTGATAGTTTCTGAGAGACTATGATTCATTCCTCACTTCTGAGGTAGGATCGAGAGTCTTGCAAATAGATTAGATCAATCATTTCATTATTTAGAATAGATTTACAAATCGCTGCATAAATAGCTATATACTCGGTTATCTTGTTTGTTTTAAATTGTTATCTTAGTCATGTCAATTTCTAGATGTATTAAATTAGTTGCTCTTCTAAATCCATTCCAATAGTTCATCAAAAATACAAAAATAGAGAAATCATATATACTATAGATATATTTCACGTAGTTAAATTCACTTTGTTGCAGTTTAGTTTTACATTATTGCTTTGTATGACAATCACGGGACCTAGGGAGCCCAGAGAATACGTATTTGAGCCAATCGTGCCTCAACCCAATCTCACACATAGCAATAGTTGACATAGACCAGAATCTTAGAATCCAAGTCTTCCAAACAACAACAGACTTACAACAGATCAGCTCTCAGTTGAGGGGATTAAACATAGAAGACAATCAAGCACACACGTTTTGGTCAAATCAGCCAAATTACAGATTACCCTAGAAAAATATCCACATGACTGTAGAAGGGCTTGAAAGAGAGCAAACGTTCGGTTGTGATCCTTTGGTCCCACAGCCAGACGCAGGAGACATTCTCACATACATATATACTAGCCTAAGAATTCAGTCATAAGAACGCCCGTGAGGTACTCGAGAAGATCACACAAATATTAATTTTGAATATAGAGGCCGAGAAAGCATATGATTATTGGATACTAGGATCAGTGGACTGAATTCATACATGACCATAAGAGACCGCAACAACCAAGAGTCTACGGTCATGATCCACAAATCCCGCAACCCAACGAATCCATAAGTGAATCAGACATGACACCGCCTACGCACACTAGTATTCGATCTACTCCACTTCCACCTATCATCATCACACAATTATCCTTATTAGATATAAAGCCTAACAAAGCTAAAGAATTCTCGGACTAGGCCGAGAAACCACCCATAAAAACAACTACATCCATCATCCACTCTATGACCCTGTCTGGAGACATACACGAAACTATCCCAGGCCATTTTCCACGTATACCACAACCCATAGATCGAATCACGCCAGAGCTCGATATTGATTGGAGCCTTCGAGCAGTCATCCTTGCCGATCGATCTATCACACCAGTTCAGGTTAGGAGGGCCTTCTTTGCCTTAGATTCACAATTTCCACTAGTGCGTGTCGAAGACATCAGATTGCCTAACTAGTTTGTCTGCATCCCACACATATTTCATCCCCACCGGCTGTCTCGGCACGACCTCGGAGGTCGGGTGCGAGGAAGAGTTACTTGTAGATTCCCAAGCTCGCTTGTCACTTTTCCATCGTACAAAATTGGTGAACCCGACGTGAACTTTCTACCTTCTGATTTGGAGTCAGATTTGTACTACCTCATCAGTTTTCACCATCACCTTCGCTCCTTCCCATTATTTCTCATGGGTATTCATATACCCCCCGAATATGTCGGGATTCGATGCATATGGCAGACCCCTCTTGGGTCTTGAGGCATACTACGCCCAACAAAATAGGCAATCATCACCCTCACTCTCAGTATGGGGTGACAACTACTCAACTAACCAGTTGTCAACACAAACTCCAAGGATCAGATATAACTCATCTTTTCAAACTGAGGAGTTAGATCAGCTCACTCAAACACAACAAACAGAGCCTTCAGGCTCAATAATATGACGTTCACCGAGAATCTGGTTCATCTCCTCAGGTGCTACTTAGACCACAAATTAGTAGACAATCAGACCCATACCTAGTTTTAGATGATGAACAGTCAATACGTTATCCTAGGAATGAACAACGCTCTCGAGTATGTACCCACCTATAGGGAGTTTACAAACACAACCCGAGGCCTCTTTTCAAGAAAATACCTCTATACCACTGCATATAGGAAATACCCTCAAGAAACTTGGCAAGACAATGGTCAGTTCATAGCAGGGTATCATAGACCTATACAACATCAGAATATACAACAAACGCCACCAAGGCAAAATATCGTGACTTCACCATATGAAGTCATTTCGACTTTAGTAGAAAAAGTTAGGGGATTAGAACTTGCCCAAGCAAGTCAAAATTCTCAATTCATGCAAGCAGGAAGTTCCAATCCCCCACACCATCCTAGCCAAGTAGACCTCCTCACAGGAATAGGCACGTTAGGCATGCCTCCTCAGTATTCACAACAAACGCCAACTAGACCCACCATCTCTAACACCGTTCCTCCCGGTCTAGTACAAAACAATCCATTCCTGGACAATACCCCGTCATACTTAAACATGTACTCCAAATCACCACAAGGGGATATGTTCTCCTCTCCCTAAGATGTTTTCTCAAACACAGTGTTTCCTTATGCCCCTACCAATGCATACGCTACGCCATATCAACAACCCATTCCACCACCACTCCTCAAACAAGCACCATCAATGGTCGAAACCTATGCGATAGGGACTTATTCAGAATATTTGAAAGAGCCCTTAGACTTCACCATACGAAGCGTCATGCTTCCAAGACCCCTTCCTGATTTACCCAAGTACAAAGGTGAGGGAGATCCGAACGCACATATCAAGGCTTACGCTACAGCCATACGAGAACTACTCCCTTGGGATGGGGTTGTTGCTAAAATATTCCCCAAAACTTTGGAAGGCATCGCTCTCGATTGGTATTATAGAATACCTGAGGCTTCCATCCATTCATTTAAACAACTCGTTTCAGAGTTCATTAAGGCATTTGACATGAACAAACTGTTAAGAATAGGAATCAGGGAGTTCTTACACATTAAGCAGGAACATAATGAATCTGTCACTCATTTCATCCAGAGATGGCGTACAGTTCTTTATTCTTCAGCCAGTGCTCCAAATATGGACCAAATGGAACTATGTGATTTATTCCTTCATTCTCTCAGCAGAGAAGTGAAGGAAGAAGTCCAGAAGTTCCCACTAAGGACTTACGATGAAGTACTTGAGAGCGCTCTCCGAATAGATCAAGCGGCAATAGATAGTGGTCGTAAGACATATGGAACAAACGGGAGGTTAATCACCTCCAACCAGAACACTACAACTTATCCTACTACCACGAATGTCAATCAAGGACCTAAAATCCTTAACAAAAATCACGGGGTGACAACAGATGGAGTAACCGATCAGCCTAAAAAGGTAAATACTGTGAATACTTCACCACCAATGAACAATCAACGAAACAACAACTTTACCCCAACAATCAATACAGTGGATTTTAATCATCCTCAACAACAACAACAACAACAATGGTGAAATCCCGCACAGGGTCTAAGCCAAAACTCAATTGGTTATCAAAACCAGAATCAAAACCAAAAACAAATGCAAAACTTTAATCCTAATAGGCAACGGTTTGATCAGAGTTTTAGGCCACAATATACACCAAACCAACAAACCAGGAATTACAATCCCAATTCATATTGTGGTTTCCACAAAATTTGAGGTCATGACACTAGAACGTGCCGTGACTACAATAAATTCATGCAACGTTTTCCAGAGGAACAAAGACAATTCTTCACAGATATGTTCTTGGCAGATCCTGTGTCACCACCACCAAACACGCTCGCAGGGGCAGTTTCCCCTCAGAATGCTCCCCTCAAGATCTTTAATGATCCACTCCCAAATCACGATAACAATAGGCTAAGTCTAAATGGGACAAACAAAAGCATAATGACGGAAACAATGATCATGAAGCCTCGACTTCACTAAATCCATCAGTTGCGCCACAATTAGGAAGTCAGCCGAGACCCAAGATAGTCGGTTTAGTAGAATTAGATGCCGAACTACCCATCGAAGCTATAACAAGAACACGAGAGTATTTCTCTCAGCCAAGCCCAAGTCACCTGCCAGAAATAGATAAGATCCAACAAATAGTAGAAAAACCCATAGGTGCCTATGATTTAATTAGCGACCTAACAAAAACCTTCTCGCACATTTCATTTTTGGACTTACTGAAGAATTCTCCTACCCACAGGGCTGCTCTTCTAGAGGCATTAGGTTTAGGTCATCTAATTAACATCACTCCACCTCCCGAAACACAAGTGAACCATGTAGACTTTGATATCCACCCTCCGGGCAGCCGGATAAGGATGTCGAATTCATATTCAAATAAATAAAATGCCTACAGATGCTGAGATTGCACGCCGAGGTGATCCAACCTTACACTTACAAGTATGGGTTTATAATAACTACGTGAAACGAGCAATGGTTGATGATGGGGCAATAGTTAACATAGTCCCCTTCTCTTTCCTTCAAAAACTAGGATATGGGGAAACAAATTGTTCCACGACTCAAATACATTGAGAGGCTATGATAGCCTTAAGGCCACTTCGATTGGGACTATAATACTACCATTCACCTTAGGACCCAAAACAATCCTTGACTGAGTTTTATATTATAGATCGGAAACTAACTATAATATGATCCTCGGCCGACCATGGATACACCGTATGAAGGCAATCCCTTCTACGTTATTCCAAGAAGTAAGATTCTTGCATCTAGGAAAGGTGTTTGTAGCCAAAGGTGATCCAAAGCCATTCGATATACACCTAGCTGACTTAAAGAAAAGACCAGCGCACACTGAATTTGAACTTCCAACAAACCAACTTAATAAACCCACTGACGCAAAACCAGAGGAAAAGTTGGTACCTACAACGGATCTTGAGACTATGAGTCTAGTCAAGACAATCCCAGCCTCAAAAGATGAGGCTAACATTAGTAGAAACAGTATCATTAGGAACTACTGCAAAAATCGTTGAATTGCTAGAACAAGATCTACCAATGTTCTTACCATTTGATTCTGTAGGCATGGGATATTCCCTAGGTGTTGGTTCTCTTCCAGCAGAGGATCTCTGTATGGTGGAAGTAGAATGCGCAAACACAACAAATATCCCAACGTCCATATTCCCAGCTAAATATTGGACACTCCATTTTGATGGAGCTAGATGTCGTTACGAGCGGGGGTAGTGTAATCTTTACTTCCCCTGAAGGAAAAGTCCTACCATTCACCTTCAAACTAAATTTCAATGTACAAACAACGGCGCTGAGTACGAAGCCCTCCTCCTTGGCCTCATTTTAGCCAAGAGGATCGGTGTTAATAACATCAGGGTGTTAGGAGACTCACAATTGGTAGCAAACCAAGTCTCTGAGATATATGAAACCAAAGCCGAGCACTTACAACTTTACAAAACAGCTGTATTAGATTTAAGCAAGGAGTTTGACTTCATATCAATTGAAGCAATCCCGCGAGAACACAATCTTCTCGCCGATTCTATAGCAACCTCGGCATCACGCTTTACTCCAAACAGTAAGTTAGAGGATACCCGTTTCATGGTATCCCTTCGTGATGAACCATTGATAAAAACAATGACAAATTCTCTTTTAAATGGAAATGAAAACAAATCTACTATCCTAGACCACATTGATAGTGATATGGCCACTCTGAATTACTTAAACGCCTATGCGGCATTACATCTCTCCTATCATATGATAGATTTGTCCTTAATCCCACATTCGTCTTCCTACTTCGGAAATCCCATGATGGAGCTTCCCTCGCAAATGGAACCTAGCGTATACACAAAGAGAAAATGGGGACGATTTGGATTTACCTCCAAATTTCCACCTGAGTTTGAAGAAGGTAATGCCTCTTTAATCGAAGAAACAATTGATGTTAACATCGAATGGAGGATGAACCAAAGATCTTGAAACTAGGATCCTCGTTAACCCCGGAAAGAAGTAGAAATACACACTCAGATCCTCAAGGAACATCAGAAGGCTTTTGCATTTAATTATAAAGAAATGACAGAGTCACACCACACATTATGGTACACAACCTCGTCACTAAATCAGATGCAAAACCGATTAAACAAAAATCAAGACCCATGAAACCTAAGGTAGCTCTCATGGTGAAAGAGGAAGTAATAAAACTCCTCCAAGTAGGATTCATCAAACCAGTCGATTACTCTCAATGGGTATCTAATATCGTTCCCGTTCTCAAAAAGAATGGGAAGATACGCATCTGCATAGATTTCCGAGACATTAACAAAGCGTGTCCTAAGGATGACTTCCCATTACCATCCATAGATGTCATTGTTGATGCAACAACTGGATTTGAACTCTTGTCTCTCATGGATGGATTCTCGGGATACAATCAAATCAGAATATCTGAACAAGACCAAGCTAAAACCACGTTTATAACTCCTTGGGGAACCTATTGCTACGCTGTTATGCCATTCGGTCTCAAGAACGCTGGCGCCACATACCAGCGAGCTATGACGTATATATTTCATGATCTAATTCATAAAATTGTGGAATCCTACGTAGATGACTTGTTGGCTAAGGCCAAGAAGCGCTGTGACCACCCGAGGTGCTCCGCGTCATTCTTTCACGTCTAATAGAATACGGAGTCACGCTAAATCCAGAGAAATGCATCTTTGGTGTAACAGGAGGAAAGCTCCTAGGTTACATCATATCATCACGAGGGATAGATGTTGATCCAACCAAAATTTGGGCTGTCCTCGAAATGGTCCCACCTTCGAATGAATCTGGAATCAGGTCATTTCTCGGAAAACTTGGTGCAATCCGAGATTCATCCTGACTTAAGTTTCGCCATCCATCCAATCAACAATCTACTCAAGAAAGATTATAGTATTGATTGGACCAAGACTGCAATGAAGCTTTTGATGCAGTTAAGCGTTTCCTGTTATCACCACCTACGCTAATGCCACCTAAGCTAGACCACCCATTAATTTTATATTCACGAGCTACCGATGTCTCGCTGGCCTGTATGTTGGCCCAAGAGGACGATGACAAGAGAGAGCGCATGATTTATTTCATTAGTCGAACATTACTTGACTACGAAACACGTTATACACAGGCAGAACGAGAATGCCTTGCCATAGTCTTTGCTACTAAACGCTTAAGACACTATATGCTGAATCAAGAAACAAGGGTCATGGTAAAAACGACCATTTACGAACTTTCCTCACACAAGGGTCCTTGTCTAAGAAGGCTGGACGTTTTATAACCTTAATGGGGGAATTCAATTAACATTTGTAAATCAGAAATCCGTTAAGGGACAAATCATCATGGATTGGTTAGCTGATAACCCATTAGACGGAGGTGATCTAGTAAATCTAGACTTTCCCGATGAGTGCGTATACTACATTGAAACCAGACCTCCTATCTCTGAGTGTCCCTGGTATACCGACATTATTAATTATATCATGGACCATACGTATCCAGAAGGGGCTACACCACAACAAAGAAGGCGGTTACGCATTATTGCAGCCAAATACGTCATTATAGAGCAAGTGCTCTATCGAAAAGCATTCGATGGAATGCTCCTAAGATGTGTCGACACAGAAGAATCCAAGAAGATTCTCCACGAATCTCACAGTGGAATGTGTGGAGGCCACTTCGGTGGCCATGCCACCGCTCACAAAATACATCGAATGGGCTATTTCTGGCCCACTCTAGAACACGACGCAATAGAGTTTGTACGCAGGTGTCATAAGTGTCAAGAATTCTCCCACGAGATTCACATGCCAGCACAAGCTCTACAACCAATTGCTACTCCATGGCCCTTTTCTACGTGGGGTCTTGATTTGATAGGGAAATTCTCTCCCTCATCTACAGATGGCCATAATTTTATAATCACGGCCACCGAATATTTCACCAAGTGGGTAGAGGCTATGCCTCTTACTACTGTACCGGTTCTGTAATCGCCAAGTTCATTTTGAACCAAATCATTTGCAGATACGGTATCCCGCAAGTCATTATCTCAGATAATGGAACTTCTTTTAAGAATGACGAAGTTCACGAACTATGTAATAAATTTAAAATAAGCCATCATACGGCTTCCTTGTATTACCCTCAAGCCAATGGACAGGCTGAAGCGACAAACAAAACACTGAAAGCCATTCTCCTTAAAACTGTGAAAGAAAACAAACGAGATTGGCATTTGAAGTTATATCCGGCCTTATGGGCCCACCGAACCTCAATAAGAACACCAACGGAGTGACTCCTTTCTCACTAGTATTCGGGGCAGAGGCAGTTCTCCCACTTGAGGTTGAAATACCCAGTCTCCGTATTTCATTACAAGGGATTCTGGATGAAGACGCTTACAGAGAAGCACGTCTCTCCCAACTAGAAAGCCTAGATGAAGCTAGGTTAGATGTTGAACAATGCGGCACAGAGCCTATGCTGACCGGATGTGCCGGCAGTATAATAAGAAGGTCTATGAACGTGACATATATGAAGGTGATCTAGTTCTAAGGCTAGACAGTCGGATCGACAAAAAGACCGGCGAGGGAAGAAAGTTCCGGCCCAAATGGTTGGGCCCATACCAAGTCATGAAGGACTACGGAAATGGTGCATATCTCTTATGTACGCTAGAAGGTGAGGAATTTGGTGAAACAGTCAATTCCCTACACCTTAAACGATTCTACGCGTAAGCAACCGGCATAATATATAGCTACATTTACATTGCATCTTCATATAGTTAGGTTCATTTTGTCCGCATGTTTCGTACGAATCTTGTGATCAAGGAATTTATTCTTAAAGCAATTCATTACAAACTTCTGATGGTATTGGCATAAACACTCTAATCATACTTCTCCATCTCCATGATATCATCAAGTTATTTTGGAATCATGTCATCAAATAAAACTAGATATGACAAAGTCTTAAACGGTAACCATACCAAGATCTGCGGGTTTATTCTCACTTTTGGTTTCTTCTTAGGATGGGCGTCTTGTCTATGGTCTGTTCTAGAAGCTTCATCGTGTCACATCTATCCCATATGTATATCTCTTTGGAAATAAGAGCATGCTGACATTTTGCTCAGATAAACAAGTCAAACATGTAAATCAAACAGAAAATTTTAAATTTACACATTTTCTTGCCTCACCAACCTTCGGTGATGAGCTTGCATCTCTTACTAGTGACGTAGGGTTGGGAAAGGATGGAAATGCCCTTACTCACCTATACCTTGCCCATGGTGATAAACCCACGCTTCTTACTAGTAGCATGGGGCAAAGTGTAGGGGGTCCTCTTGACAAACAAACGTTAAAGGTCATAAGCAAACAATTCAAATCTTGAAGCCTTGAGTCAAAAACAAATGAATCAGATGTTCAAAATTCCAAGAGAGTTAAAATCCTAAAAACCCAGATTTTGTCTACTATGTGGCCATCTACGGATCTAAGTCTAGATAAACCGCAAGGCAAGTTGCATCCTAAACTATGAAAGTCACTCGGGTAGAGTAAGCTTGTAGCTTCCCAATTTGGTTCCACCAAAGCTTTGTCTATCTTTCATCACTATCATTTCAACATATTTCACAACTTGTGCCCTTTCTAGCTCTCGGTGATGAGCCCTCGCATCTTACTAGTTGCGTGGAGTTGGGAGTAGGGGCAGGTTTATCTGCTCATCATACCGGTTTACCTTCACCACTCTGCCAAAACAAATATGAAGTATCAAAAATTGCTTAAAGAAACTAAGATTCAAAATCACATTGTATCTACATTATCATGTATCAGCATCATGAAATACAAAAAGGAAGTAAACACTTGCATCATTTGTTCTCCATTGCATCCATTCTAAAATCATATAAACATACATCATAATCTACATGAGGAAACTGAAAAGGAAACAAAGCCATAAATGCCAAAAGTCTGATCCAAAAAGAATATATATATATATATATATATATATATATGATCAAAGTTTCTGTACAATGCCATCATGCACTAAGCATGGTCAAAACGCTCAAAGAGCCCGGATATACAAAAGAATATATCATACAAAATCTACGAGAGCCAAGTGGCTTCTCAATCCCTACGAGACCCCTCTGAAGGCGCACGCCCACGCCTAGGACTCCGGCTACGCCGGCGCTCTGAGTGCACGGAGGGCTCAGGATCCCGAGGGGCAGCCGCAGTCTCGCCACGAGAATGACTCCTCATCAAGCGCTCGGCTGTCCTATACCCCGCTAGCTCCGTGCGGAGAGTCGATACCATCCTGGCCACATGCCGATCGGGCAAAGACGTCAAGCAGTGTCTACCACCGCCGAGGGCTCCCCAAAGATCTACAATAGCTCTCCGCATGGGTCCTCTCCATGGGGATCATCAGGGTATCGGTGCATACCCTGCGAATCAAGTCTCGCCACTCATCGGCGGTCTCTGCAAAACAAAGGAAACAAAGACAAATTAGAAATAAACAAGAGATAAAACACAAAGAGTAAACAAGAGGAGAAATAGTAACTAAAGCAATCCTAATTAAAAACAAACATTAAAAGGAAGGATGGTAACTTACTCGATCACCAGGCCTCCAGGATGGATCTCTAGGTCGGCACCTCGCCACGATGCCACGCCGACCGAGGAGGTGCCCCCGTGGCTCGAGCAACGTAGCAACATAGTGTCCCCGCAATGGACTCATCCTCCCCACCATGGCCCTGGGAGAGTGGCTCCTCTGAAACCAGAGTCACCCTCTCGCACTCGCTCGCCCTCTCTCTCTGCCTCGCATGATAATATCCCGAGTATCATGCCACTCAGATCACCGTCCTCCTCGCCCTCCTCTCGTCTCTCCCCCGTGAACTCCTCGACTCGAGTCTATGTCAATGGGGTCATCGCTACCGCTATGGGCAGGACCTCGCAACAATTGGGCAAGGGTGCCCGAGGAGCACCGGCTCTCCCTCGGGCACGTACTACCCGCCTGGCCGCAATAGGAACGCCAGGTGTCACAACTGTCCAACCCCGGCCTCTAGGGCCTCCCCTGGCTTCTCGGACTGATCTATAAACTGGCGCTACCGGGGAAGCATACCAATGTAGGGTAAGCCAAACTGCTGAGGAACTCGGCCAAAGGGGTGTACCTCCACTCGCCCCACTCTATCAATAAGCTGCCCTGTGGTGGAGCAGGAGATCAAAGTAAGAGTCTCCTCACCCCATATACCTGCCATAGTCTGATACGGTGTGGCCTCCATGTCGCAGGGTCAAAAAGCAATCGGCCGATGAGGTGCTCGAGCACCGACATATCTCGTCCATCTAGCTGCCCTCACAGCTTCGGGATCTGCACCTCTACACCTCTGCCATAGGGGATGAAGTGCTCATAGACCCAACTCATGACCAGGTTGGGTGGCTCAAGGACTACCCCTGTAAACGGACTACCCTGTATAAATCATGGTAGGTGGTCCCAAGTATGTCTGCTCCCTAGGCATATATCCGGCCATGTCCCTCTATCTGTGCAATAATGGGGGACCAACAATATAACAATGTGTCTCCTCCCTTGTCCCCGATCAGTCTCGAGGCAAGGATCCCCATAATAGCCTGGCGAAGTAGGGGGATGGGAAAACTGGGAATAGATCGAACTCTGACCCCCTTCTTCGAACCCGTGGAGATGACTGCATCTCCCATATAAGTGGCCCACTGTGCTATCTGGGCCCGTGAACCTGCTGTCTCTAGGGTGAGTCATCTCCCGATGATCGGGACCCCCAGGATACGGTAAACATCCTCTAAAGTGATGGTCCACTCACCGCGACCCCTGGTAATCGGAAGGTGTTCCGATCAGCATCCCAATAGAAAACAAGTCACAAAGAATGTGACTGGATGGTGCAACATGGCAGGCACGCGCGATATATGCAGATACCAAATCTCAAGAGTATCCTCCTCATCCTGTGAGAGGGCATCTAACACTGCTGGGAGCCAGTCACACTCTCTCTCTCGGCTCCACCGAATGTACTCCTCTCTCGCCTGCATACACCCAAAAACACACAAAATAGAGCAAGTTAGCATCCAAGTGATACTAGAAAAATCATGAAAACACGTAGAAATGCTAAAAATGCAAAAACAACTTCAAACAAGTACTCTTTCGACATTCTGTGAAGAACCGCCGCCCTGAGCAGGGCGGTTTGAACCACCGCCTTAAGGGCGGGCGGTTCAGTAACCGCCACCCCAATGGGGCTGTGCATCATGTAACCGCCACCCGCGGCCAGGCGGCGCGTCGTGGGCCCGAAAACCCACGCGGGTTTTATAGCTTAAAAAGCCTAAAAACACTAAAAACAACCATTTTAGCTAAAAACAAAGCCTACCCAGTAGGCGCCCCCCCTAGATAGACCTTTTGAACCTAACATTTTCAAAAACTATCCCCCCACGACAAAGATTTTAGCATTTTAAAATTGAGGGGGAAAAGCGGTAAATTGAAGAAAACCAACCTGTGATCTCGCGGGTCGATGTTCTGCTCATGGAGGCATGATCACTATCTCGTCACGAACGTTTTGACTCTACTCACGCAAGAAACCGTCACCGGGTCCCGAGCTCAATCAATCAAATCAACGCGCACAAAATGAATAGGAAAATGGGCCCACTTTCATATATATATAACAACCTGACTGGTTTAAATGCCTTTTTCACAGGTTTGGAGCGCCGACGGAGGTAAGTTTTTTATCCTCGCACAAATGGTACGTCCTCATTTCCTATTATTTTAGCATTTATTTTCCAAATTATTGTGTCTATCTGCACTTGAGTTCTCTTTTCGTTTTGCAAGTAACGGAAATTTGGATGGCGTCATTTCAACACACGGACGTATCAGGTATAACTTCTAACTTCCCATTTCGGGACCGCCATACTCGGACCCACCGTTTTACGCCTCTTCATGGCTAAAATGCTTCTCCGAGGGGGCAATATGTACGTACCCAAAATTGTAGGGTACTGCACCGCCGAACAACGTAACACGTGCCCCAATGATGATACAGGTCTCCTCGCAAGGTGTTCGGGATCCGAAAAGCTCTCTAAACATGCGTTAACATCCCGCATGCCCCGCTTAGCCCCTGCGTCCTTTTTTTTCTCTTTTTTCCTCTTTTCTTGACCTTTTTCTCTTCAGTTATGAAACCGCCGCCCGCCTGGCGGCGGTCTCGATCGCCGCCCTGATCAGGGGCGGCGGTCCTGTAACCGCCGCCCTGCTCAGAGCGGCGGTCCTGCACACATTTTCCAGAAAGCTCTTTTAACACGACTCACGTAAATTCAATGTTTCACCAGCTTTTTTTCACCGCCATAAGCTTGCATTTATGATTCTGGTTCCCTAGAATAGTGTTTTGCCATTGTTTATAGTTTAAGAGTTCAAATTGGTTTTTACCTTGGGTAAATCCAAATGCTATAAATAGATGGCTTGTGCTCAAGCAAATGGCCCCTCAAATTTGCCTCTGAATTTCTCTTTGCAATAGATTTAGTTTTCATTTTGCTTAGAATTCATAGTTTCATTCATTGCATGCCTTGTTAGTATTGTTTTGCTGTTAAGAAGCCACATATCCATCTTGTGCAAGTGCTGCTATTATTTCATCCAATCCATTGGAATAGGATAGTCTGTTTATCAATAGGAAGCCATTAAAGTTGTAGGTTTTGCTCCTCAAATAGGATAGTTTCAGGTTCTGGGTTTTATGTTGCATGACTCGCAATAGATCCCGCTAGGAATTGCATAAGCCAAGCTCTGTACTCTTGCGCTATCCCTCTCCTACTCGCATTGTATTCAGTTTGTATTCTAAAGTTGTCCCTTGTTCCAACATCTACTTCTGTTGATGCAAGCATTACACGCTTTTCTGGATCCACGTGAGCACGAAAGAACGAGGAGATCACACTGAGGGGACAAAATCACACACACCATCGGATTCGCCACTGTTCTGCAGAATCCAGGTTCTAGCTTTCAAAGTTCTAAATTAGAAGCATATCAAATAGAGTAGCTAATCATTTCATTTCAGTCAATTTTACTTTCGATATTGCCAGGGAAGTTGTGGGGATTGATAGTTTCTGAGAGACTATGATTCATTCCTCACTTCTGAGGTAGGATCGAGAGTCTTGCAAATAGATTAGATCAATCATTTCATTATTTAGAATAGATTTACAACTGCACAGACAAATAGCTATACTCGGTTATCTTGTTTGTTTTAAATTGTTATCTTAGCTGTCAATTTCTAGATGTATTAAATTAGTTGCTCTTCTAAATCCATTCCAATAGTTCATCAGAAAATACAAAAATAGAGAAATCATATATACTATAGATATATTTCACGTAGTTAAAATTCACTTTGTTGCAGTTAGATTTACATTATTGCTTTTGTATGACAATCACGGGACCTAGGGAGCCCAGAGAATACGTATTTGAGCCAATCGTGCCTCAACCCAATCTCATCACAGCAATAGTTGACATAGACCAGAATCTTAGAATCCAAGTCTTCCAAACAACAACAGACTTACAACAGATCAGCTCTCAGTTGAGGGGATTAAACATAGAAGACAATCAAGCACACACGTTTTGGTCAAATCAGCCAAATTACAGATTACCCTAGAAAAATATCCACATGACTGTAGAAGGGCTTGAAAGAGAGAAAACATTCGGTTGCCAGATCCTTTGTCCCACAAACCAGACGACGTAGAGACATTCTCACGTACATAGATACTAGCCTAAGAATTCAGGTTGCAAGAACACCTGTGAGGTACTCTGAGAAGATCGCACAGCTATTAATTTTGAATATAGAGGCTGAGAAAGCATATGATTATTGGATACTAGGGATCAGGGACTGAATTCATACATGACCATAGTAGGACCGCAACAACCAAGAGTCTACGGTTGTGATCCAAAAATCCCGCAACCCAACGAATCCGTAAGTGAATCAGACATAGACACTGGCCTACGCACACTAGTATTCAGATCTACTCCACTTCCACCTATCATCATCACACAATTATCCTTGTTAGATATAGCGGCTAACGAAGCTAAAGAATTCTGGACTAGGCCAGAGAACCGCCCATAAAAACAACTACATCCATCATCCACTCTATGACCCTGTCTGGAGACATACACGAAACTATCCCAGGCCATTTTCCATGTATCCCATACATAGACAAATTGACTATCCTGTGCCATCGATCTATCACACCAATTTAGGTTAGAGGGCATTCTTTGCCTTAGATTCGCAATTTCCACTAGTGCGCGTCTTGAGACATCATATTGCCTAACTAGTTTGTCTCGCATCCCACGCATATCCCATCCCCACCGGCTCGGCATGACCTCGGAGGCTAATTCATTTCATATATTGAGAGCATGCTCAATGAATAAGAACTACCCACTCATGTGAATGTGATACATCTTAAAGCTTTCTTTTGAGAGCTTTCCACCCCATGTGTAGTTTAGTTAGTTATTTTCCTCCAAGTGCTTCACACGTTGTTTGTATGTCGTTGTTGCTTTTTTCTTTCCTTTTTGTGTGTGTTGTGTTTTATCTTTGTCTTGTACATGTTAAAGTATCAAGGTAGATTTTTTTAAGGAGGAGAAAGGTTCAAGTTTCATAAGAGTTTTTATGATATCCCTAATTTTGTAGATGCTTCATTCAAAATTATATATGCCATAAGTTTCAAAGGACTCATCGGATTCAATATGCCTCTTACTTAGTCCAAGCAGATTTTGGGATCTATCACAAATAATCGATCGCCAGGATGCCAACATTGATCGCATGCCCAATGGATTGTCAAGGCTACCAAACCATGCTTAGCAGAAAGCATCCTTGAGAGGTCATAAAAATGTTATCCAATTTTTTTCCCTAGGAGAAAAATGGAAAATAGGTGCCTAGTGGACCTTAGGACTAAAAAGGAATCTCATAGGAAAATTTTGGATGTCAATCAAAAATTTTGTATTTAAGGATCATTTTTAATGTTTCAGGGAAATGATAAATTATTAGGAGACATTTTCAGTCTTCTAGATTTTGAGAAGCTCTGATCGAGCGAAAGAGTGTGCACAGAGCTCTGATGGGCCCATGTTTACTCAACATAAAAAAATGGTTAAATTAGTGAATAAGGGTTATCAAGTGTTTTACTCCATCTCTGTAATGTCCTCGAGTTGACAACATTCTTAAAAGGATCGAGGGGTTGGTGTAAAGTTTAAATATGTCAAATATCCTCAAAGGTGTTACAATCTTAAATAGCTCACCGAGTAGTTTGGCGAGCTACTCGGTGATTTGGTATTATATGGATCATAGAGATTGAATTGGTCAATATATGGATCGATGCCGCTATTGGGTGTCTCAAACAGGATGAGCTTGCAAATCAGTTGAGTATCGCAGTTTTGTTCAGTGTAAGGGTGCTATGTTGAAGTTCTAGCGTGCATGGTGGGGAGATATTCCATTAAAGATCAAGCCAAAGTCAGCTCATACGGAGGCACGCATTTGAGGGCCCAAATCCGTTGAAGCTTAACTAATGGTATTCCATCTCCGTCAACGTACCTTTATCTGTTAACTTTTTAAAGCAACACAGTTCCCGGTGCACGTTGTTCTAGGCTCCCGCCAAAGTCTGTACTGCTGCATATCAAATTTTCAAATTTCCCCCTAAACCTGGCTTTCTTATTTTATTCTTTGTTTCTTTTATTATTTACGCTTTGTAGATGGTGATTGTGAATATTGCGGAATGGGTTTAATACAAAGAGAAAACATCCGGGGCGATAAAAATGACTAGTGATGGAGACAACAAACATGGAGAAGGTGCAGCTTCAGCAGAACAGATTATCACTTCCTGGAGTCACCCGTTTGCCTGTTTGTATGACTTGCTGAGGAATCCTTGGAATAGCAAGAACACTCGACGATAGGAAATATCTTGCTATTTTTACAGCTCAAGAGAGAATGGATGTTCACGAGTGCGATACAGACTATTCTACAACAGTCGTTGGTACAGTATAAGTTAGATTTTAAATTTAATTTTTTTTGTCTTACACAAATTGTATGGGGCCGAGGCATTTATGATTTTTACTTTCCTCATTTAGCAGTGGTTATATAGCTCCGGAGTGTATAGTGACAGGAGGTGTGACGAAAAAGGCGGACATTTTCAGTTTTGGACTCGTGTTGTTGAATGTTGTGTAGGGAAAAAGATGTTTATAATTCAGAAATTTAGATGATCGGTTGTATAGTCTAATAGAACGGGTAGGATTTTTTGATTTATTCTTTAAATGCATTATAACCTCAAAACCACAGAAGAATTTGCCCTTATTTGATGGCAATTCCCATGTCTTCACAGGTGATTGCATTTCAGCAGAGAATAGGCTTAAGGAATTAACATATCCTGAACTAATGAAAACATGAGGTTTTGACTGGAGGCAGATCTTAAGAATTATCCTGACAGCCCTGTGGTGCATTCAAACTGATCCCCATTTACGCCTGTCCGCGTCAGGAGTGTTCGTGATGCTTTCAACTGAAGAAGAGATTCCACCCCTGCAAGATCCGGGAGTGCACCTTGTCAGGCGGAACTTGCAAAACTAACTTCAATTTTTATTATTTTTTGGGTGTAAATTAATAACTAATGTGTTTAAATTGGAAAACGAGGCATTTTTGGGAGGTTCCATCTCAAGAATCCTTATATTGGTAGATTGTGGATTTGAAACTAGAATCACAAATAATTTGTATACTTTATTTGAAAGCCATTGGCTGGGTAATTTTTTCAAATATTAAAATATTATTGTATTTCATGTTGTATATTTTGCATATTATATATAGGTGGTGTCAAAATTTATGATTTATGGGGAATTGTTATGGGTTCTTTTTTCAATCCATGATTTTGGTACCTATTGTATTGTTATGGGTTTTTTAGGAAAGGGTTTCTCTTGTGTTATCTTATCTATGTCATTTTTTGTTATCTCTTTATTTAAATATTTTGTTGTATAATATCTCTTTTATTTGTTTATCCAATCAAGTTCTCTTCAACTTATAACTACAATTGTAATCATCCCAATTATATGTCATGTTATTCATATACTTCTTCACATAATGCATAACACAGAATGGTGTAGACATGCATAATCCACTATCTAATTTCACCCTTCAAAGTTATGCTAATGTAAACCCTTATAATACCAATTTTCATTTACTTGTGTGAATTTTTCTTAAGTAGGGTCTTGCGGTTTTCCGATTATTAATGCCCATGTCATCATTAGAGATATCTTTTGTGACGACCTTAAATGATAAGAGGACATAGTGGAACTGATTTGAATCCCATTATAATGCCTAATATTTTTTTGGGAGACTAAGATAAACTATAAAATTCATGCTCATTAACACTTGGTTCTTTGTTGGTAAACCACTCTTACGCACTTTAATCATGGAGATTTTTTTCTATGTAACACTCAAACTCAAGTGTTTTTACCTTATGTAGTGAATTAGAGGTCAGCAATTGGTGGTGGATGGCATTGGCATTGTATGGGTCTAATTATGGCACCTTTGGGAAACCTACATTTGTTTTAATTTAATGCATAAAAACCAAACACTTTGGAATATTGGTTGGAGGAAGAAAGCACGATCTGCCTAAATACTCTCTTTCATAAGTCAAACACAACTTCTATTATGGGAATCAAACAAATGTGAGAGTAAAGCTAACATGCCCTTTGACATGTGGTACCTATGCTATGTAAAAAGAGATCTAATATGACATGTGTGGATTATTTAGAAGGGAAACATGACCTTGATGGCTGCTAGAAGAAATAATCATGGTTGGCCTTGTTGGAATGAAGCACGAGGTCACCGATTCAACTCGAGTTCAAGAAAAAGAAACTTAAAAATTAAAAATGGGTTGTTGAAATGGTTGTCATGGTAAGTTTGATAACCCTACCATCTAGATTATAGTTTATGTTACAATAAGAGAGCAAAAATGGGATCCTTAATGCT
The DNA here is from genome assembly GCA_018340775.1 of Taxus wallichiana var. yunnanensis. Lineage (NCBI taxonomy): Eukaryota > Viridiplantae > Streptophyta > Pinopsida > Cupressales > Taxaceae > Taxus > Taxus wallichiana. The sequence continues at coordinate 416,281,406 of CM031237.1, read as the reverse complement.
TGTATACACACATCGTCTTTTTCATCTTCATCCCCTAAATAAATTTGTCAATATTGAAAGGAAAATCAAGTTTATTTCAAACATGCAATCTCTAATGAAATCTCGCATGCCACATTTATACAAAAGTTAAATTGTTACACAAGCATAAAAGTGTTTAAATGGCCTTAAAATTTTAAATTTGTAGACAACATGCCTTATCTAGTTCAACTCCTTAGAAATAACTTGAAATCCTATTGAATATTTTCTCAAACTCCTTCATGTCTTAAGGCCTTTATTTTTGTCACATCATGAACAAGTTCATGGCTCTTAAATAGTAATATTTTTAGTGTTATCCACTTTCTATGATCATGTCCCCTTTCTCTCTAACCATCATAAATTCTACAATGTAATTTGGATTAGTCAACCTAGGAGATCTTTTAGGTTCAATTAAGAAAGAATATTAACAAATGTAATATGTAAATATAAACACATCCTAACATATTAGTAGCATTTAGGGATCTTATGGTAACAACTCACATTCTTGGGGATAACATAATCACGCAGATCATATAACAACATATAATGAGATATTAACATAAAATTATATTATCCAGAAAATACAACATTTAGTTTAACAATATGGAGAGATTGTATCCATAACCACCCTCTAAATGACAAATTCCTTTATTCTTATTATACATTAGGTTCATTATGCCTAGTGTCCAATTTATTGACAAAAATGGTTATCTTTGTGCACATTTGGATAATGTTTCATCCTCATTTGACACATACATTGATAATACAATTCCTACTTAAGGTGTTTTCTAATAATTTAGTAGGTAATACCTTAGACTAATTCAAACTCTTAACCCAATTTAATAGCTTTTAGAAAAGGACCATAAATCTCTTTCAAATGTGAAATTCAGATTGGAAAATAATAGTAAAAGTTCAACTAATTTTCTGATTGTAATATCTCTCTTATCTTATATTTATTCTAGACAATAAATGTGTCCTAATTCACAATTCCACACATTATTTATACCCTGGTTTTCTCAATTCAACACATTATTTATGTCGTAGTTTTATGAAATCAACATAGTATATATGTCACTTTTTATTCTTAAATACAAGGTAATTTTTTGATGTTTTGTGTAGCTTAATTTATGAGGTCAATAAAGACAACCCAATGTCAAAACCTAATGAGGACCCTACTACACCAAAAAACTCCACGTCTATGCACTCCTACATGAGCACCTTAACGTCCTTGAGTACAATAGTTGATTTTCAACTTACATTCTTGTGAAGATGAATTTCTTGACTTCTAACTCTCTAAAGAGAGCATGCCATAACACCACCAAGATAGTATCAAAGAAAATATGAAGAAACAATTCCCCTCTTCATCCATGTCATGCATAAAAGGAATTTGTGAATTTCATTGAGTAGAAAAAATTAGGAGGCACATAATCATTTGAACATATGAAGTAGTTATACTATGAGTATGAAGAAAAATAGTCAAAGTATTTTGACCATTTGATAACGGTATAAAGGAAGTAATAGAAATAAGATAAGGGAGATTTTATAAATAAATCATAATGGAAGTGGCACTCTTACTAACATAATGCTTGATTGATTCCGGGATAAGGATGTCTACTTGTTCATCCTTCCCCTTTCCTCTTTTGTAACTTCAAAATCCTATTTTTTATTTTTTTGTAAAATTATCTCTAAATATATGTATTGTACCCAAGTTGTATACACCTCTATAGTGCATTTTCAAATTATTTGGATACGACTCTAAAATCCTCCCTCAATAAAAATTAATCCCACACTAGTTGGTTGACATGGTTTGTGGTAACAAATAAACACAAATATATCATGAGCCTCATGCAAATAGAGGTAATGCCACAATGGATGTAGAGCCCTCTTCCTAACATATGGCGAATTGGTTGGGGGATGAGTAAGTTTTCCTGCTTGCTTTTCGCCTTCCCTTTTCGTCCAACGTGGCTTCAAAATCCCTAAAAAGATAATATAAATTTTCCATGTAAAGATACATGATGGGAGTCACCTGCCTATGCCTTAGTGACCTTTCATTCATTGATAAATTCCTTCTATGATAAACCCATGGATGCTTTCAAAAGTGCCTTAAAAAATATAGAGGTAGTCGTATATCAAGCCTAGTGAAGGGTGTGATGTGATTTCCAAACAATTTTAAATTCATACTGATTTAGAAGTCATAACATGAATTTACAAATATCTATATAATTATAAAAATATAAGCCAAGCAACGGTGTCTCCTTGTATATAAGGATCGAGGAATAATGGGGTCTATTGAAGGATTGGACATTCAGGAATCATTGAGTGTCCGAATCGAATGTGTCACGATCTAGAGAAAAATTTTCAAACAAAGGAGTAATGCATCTTGGAAAATAAAATTGAACCTCAGAAATCTTCTCAAATTGCCAGCTTACACAAGCATTGGACATATCAAGATTTGTTCTTCGAATGAAACCTTCATTCCTTACAACTTGCAATTGAATCAATACACAATCATTTCAATTTAATGTTAATAAATAAATGGATGCACCTACAAAAACTTACTATAAAAAATTGGGCTATAAGAGGGAAATCAACCTTATGGTAAATCAATTACATAAAAGTAAAAATAATACCTTGTTGATTATCCTTGTGGAGAGAACAACCAAATGAAAAACAACAAGGAACCAATTCAAAACTAGACTAACTACATGGAAAGAAACATTTACAACTAATTATAAAGAATGCAATAATTTATATTAGATTGGCTACTGGAAAAAAGCTTAGCCTTTAATTTCATCACTAGTCTACCCTAATTCTTAATCTTATATATCTTTCCCTATACACACTCATTTAGTCTACACATGTATGCATGACCTTTGAACTTACTATATGAAAATATTATCTTCATAGGATATTTTATCGCATCATATTCAAAGAATTTCTACTTTTGTCTCCTTTAGATCTAATCAATGATTTGTTCTAGATTTGGAGTGCTATAGTAATTCTAGGAACAAATACCTTTGGGTTAATGTCAATTCTAATGATTACACATAAGAATCAATTCAGCCACGCGTAAATGTGCATTGTCTTAGTGTAATATTCCTAAGGTTCTCTTTTATGCAATTTCATCATCACTTGTATTGACATCCACCGATATTCATTTGTATAGAGTGGTATTTTACGTTAAGTAGTCTTCATAGCCTCAAAATGGACTCCTCTCATAATTTTTGCTAAGTCTAAAAGTATCAACACTTTGACCCAACATGGCACTTTGACCCTCACATGTCTACTCTTTCCCAGAACTTTGTTAACAGGTATCCTAACACCCCTTCTCCAGCCCGTGTACTTTTTACCAATGATATTTTTTAGGCTCATTGTACCCACGGTGAAAGTACTACTCCTTTGACACGCCTTTAACATTTTTGTTGTCATTTCAACTCTAGCAAAGATGGTAGTGAATTTCAAATTGAAATTTTAAATTTTCTCTAAGTTCTGCTTAATGATTCCTCACAACTTCCATTAACCCTTTCAAGGATATGTAAAAATTCAAGAGTACCCACATTCATTTGCAAGGTTCCATAGATGAAGTCTCCACAACCTTACTGAGGTTAACACCAAGAATTACAGGAGGTAATTTGCATTGTATTTTTGTTTTTCTTCCATTCTCAGGTAGTTTTTCATTTTTACATAGTCTTCCTCTCATCCAAAAAGTAGACCATGTTGATGTGTGATCCAAATTCCAAATTTTCTATTGGGTTTTTCTTTTGACAATAATGAATGTGGTGTTACATCAATATGCATTCCACAAAGGCAATGGGTGAATGTAGTAAAAGGAATTATTCATTTTAATGTTGGATTTTAAATTTTATAATTATTTGATAAGATCATATAGAAATTTTAACCTTAAATTCAATGTTCATTTGATCATCACACATAATTTTCAACCTTAACTTTGATGTCAATTTAGCCTCACATCAAAAATGTTTTTTATTTTTCTTGGAGAAGTCAATCCAAAATTGTAAAATCTTATCCATACCATAGAGTTTGGAGCCCATTTTTCTTGAAAATATTTTTGTGATCTCGACACATTAGTGCACAACAAGATGGATGTCATTTATCACCACCTAAAGGGAAATTTGGCTACAAATGTAGCAATTTTTAACAAAGAATAAGAAAATCACTTGGTTCATAAGATTACATTTTCCTTCTTCAGGTTTTCAATGGAATTATAATATCCATGTTTCTCCTCCAAGGTCACCCTCACATTCTCAACTAGTTCATATATGTCATGTCTCTTGTTGATCAGTTGATCCTATTCAACACATGCCAACTCCATGAATACAATCCACTATTTTGTAGTGTTATCTACTTCTTTGAGCTTGTCTATGCATTTACATAACCCCTACCCTACTGACAACATATTGTGTACATAATTTTAATTTCCCTTTCATGTTTTTTTGTCCTCGTTTCCCATTGTCGACATGTTTTCAATAAATGCAAAAGTCATAATTCTCTTGTTCTCTTGTCTTCTTCTCAATGGATAAGTCACTAGTTTGAAATAAGGATTACAAATTCTTCTACATTTTGGTAGGGAATGTGATTCCATAGTATGAGCCCATTATTGTAATGAAAAATCAAAATTTTGGATGCTTTTTTCAAACACCATTATTTATGTCCCAACATGTCCACTATGCTCTATAGATAAGTTTTAAGTATAAAAACCTTGTATTTCTCCCTAAATCTAGTCCAGTCCCCGTTGTCTTCGATACGTGTGGTACCTTCTTATTGAATCTAAGAACCTTCTTACAACATGCCACTTGTCAAGTTTTTATAAATTTCTTTGCGTATAAGTAATGGTGTTGGGGTTTTCAAAAGTCATAAAAATGGATACATGTCTAAAAACCTCCCGAAAATATTCATCATGCATATGAGTTGAATTTGATTATTGCTGAATTTTTTAATGATTTTAAGCATAAAATATTTCTAAATATTTGAAATAATAATCCCAAACAATTTATATATTTAAAATATAACCATCATTCATATATATATACATAACATAAACATATTAAAAATAAATAGATTAACCTTAAATAATTTTTAATATCTTTAATTAATAATTTATAAAATAATATTATTTTATATTTTCCAAAGATAATATTGTAAAATTACCTACATAAAGTTTTTCTTAAGAGATATAGGTGGCCGCCAAATTTAATATTAGGGCCTTCCTCCAAATGCCCTTGACGATTAGAAAATTTAAATATGAAAAAGAAAATTTGAATACAACTTTAAGGTGACGTTGGAAGAGTTTTTCGTGAGCTAAACATAGCTTATCGGGATATCGAGTTTTGAAGGCCCACGAGCAATGGAAGAGTCAAGGCCATTTGGCCAAGGCGACGATGTGGGATGTCACAATTCCTTTTACCTACAAAATTTCTATAAGAGTGCATAATTATTTGATTCATCTTAGAAAGATAGCTCAAATACCACCTATGTTGTTATTTGATTACATTTAAAGTATTCGGGAAACCCATTGCCCATATTCCATCAAATTCTAGCTAACTGGTTGTGGATTGCTTTTGGTTCCTTCAAACGATCTAGTTGAGGTCAAGTCACCGCTAAAAATTTTGTTAATGAACTCGTAACACTTAAGAGGCAACAAACTCAATATGCTCATCCTTACCAATACCATCATCAATAGTACTAGGCTAACCACCCACCTTTTCAAGGAAATAATCAATCACAAAATCAAGCTGTAAATCAAGTTGCAATGTCAAGCCTCTAAATTTTAGGAATCCTCTTGCTTTCTAGCTCTTCTAGAGCCCTTGTACCTATCTAGAATAATCTAGTTCAAGACTATGAATGGTGTTATCCTTGTTCTCAACCCCACAATATTTTTTTTTCCCCAATGGAGTTCTTAGCCGAGCCCTTATGGTCTAAAGTGAATCTACTCCACCACAATCAAGAGAAAGTTCATCTACACTGAAGTAGTAGATCAACCGCAGTGCTAAAGAAACCATTTTGTTAAATTGGCAAGAGAAATATTTTTACGGGTTGAACACAAATTCTTCATCAGTAGCAGCAAATAATCACTCCAAAAAGAGGGAAATGGAATCCCAACCTTCCAAAAATGATCAAGCATCTACTTCACAGCCTCGGCCATAAGTGGTGGTCTCCAAAAACACGAGGGAAACATTCAATAGAAACACAAAAAGTTAGTCGGGCCATAAGGAAAGAAGGTTCTTCAGGCATCACAGTACCCAACAAGCACTTTCCAAAAGAGGATTCTAACGCCCAAAGAAATATCAAAAAAATAGGAGAAATTACTTTCAATATTGTAGAATAGATGAAAAATACCAACCTAAGTGTTATCATGTGGGCCACACTCTTAATTCCTTCTCAAAGAAACCTTTTGCAAGAGTCTCTAAGAATTTTTGGTACAACTGAAAAGCATTAGGTCATGGAGTAGTAACTGCTACAAGTTTGTGTCAACCACAAGGGAAAATTATTCCTAAGGTGAATAAGTTTCCACCATTTAATATTTCTCTGATCATTAGTTATCATTTGGTACATAATTACATGATTGATTATGGTGCTAGTAGCTCATTCATGTCCCAACAAATTGTAGACATGCTAGGAATCAAATATTCACCACTCTCAAGAGGATTTTTTCAATTAGATGGTATAACAGTTTTAGACCGTTGGAATCATCAAAGGAATCTAGCTTACTATCCATGCATGTCCTAGTTTTTCGTTCACACAAGACATATTGGTCATCAATCTTCCTCCTCTCTTCACCATTTTCCTATTACGATATTTCACTACCAAGATGGGCGGTTACACCTGATTGATTGGTCACATATGATCCTTAGGACTTGATACGGAACTAAAGTGACTATAAGGGAAGAACCAATTTTTCATAATCATGTGGAGCCCTATATCGCTAGTCCTATAAATGGGAATTATACCATTCATGATCCAGAGGAAGAAGTTGTTGATCACAAACCAACCACTCTTGTGGAAGAAGTCCCTGATACTTGTGCTGATGAGGTAAGTATAGATCATCAGTATGATCCCTATGTTGAGGCATTAGCAGAAGAAGAATTTGGTTTGTTATTTTTAGAAGAAATGAGATTGGGTATGTATTGTATCCACGAAGAAGGTGCAATCATACCACAACTTGTTAAAACCCAAAACAACTTTGAAGGACTTTGGAAACTATTTTTCGATGGCTCAAGGAGTAAGAATGGAGCAGGTGCTGGTGTCATGTTAATTTCTCCTGAAGGAGATAAGTACTTCTCATCTTTTTGACTGCAATTCAGTTTGCACAAACAATGTCGCCAAATATGAAGCTCTTGTGCAAGGAATTCAGTTAGCTCAAAAGAAGGGAATCAAAGCCTTAACTATTTTTGTTACAGATTAATTGGTTATACATCAAGGAAGATCGTAGCGCATCTAAAAATGATTTGCTATGATCTTACAAGAACTGAGTCTGGGATTTTATTGAAGATTTCAAATCTTTCGGGATCCACATGGTTCCTAGAAATAAAAATCAAGATGCTAATAGACTTGTTATGGTTAGATCATAATACGATGTACCTAGCAATATCCCGAAAGAAGAGAGAAACTGTTAAAAGTGGTCATTCAGCTTGCAGTTCCTGATAATGCGGGTAGTTGGCAAGTTTTTGATAGTGATAAACAAATCATTCTTTTCCTACAAGAAAAAGTAGAGTTTGCTGCGAAAAATCAAGATAAGCTATGAGAATCATATAGTGACCAGATTATACAATTAAAAGTAACAAACTACCAAAAGGATTGGTTACTCTTGATTCCATTTTTAATTCAGATGATCAAGTTAGAAGACAAAGTGCTAACATGGTAGTAGTCAAAGAGGATGATTTTGAAGAAGTTGAGGTAGCAAATGAAAATTTCCTAAAGATTGGCAAAGTGTGTACCCCAGAGGAGAAAAAGGATTTTGTCAAACTTTTTCAAGAATATAATGATATTTTTGCATGGAGTTATAAATATTTACATGGCTTCAATCTAGGTTTGACACAACATACCATCGAACTTGATCCTAATGCCAAGCCATCCATAAAAAAGTCGGTTAATCCCAAAATTGAGCCACTGATGAGAAAGGAGCTCACCAAGCTTATTGAGGCTTGCATTATTTTTCCAATCAAGCATTCCTCTTGGGTAGCAAACCTAGTTCATGTGAGAAAGAAGAATAGAGATATTCAATTATGTTTGGACTTCAGGATTCAAATCGGGCTTCATTGAAAGACCATTATTCTCTTTTGTCGATTGAGAAAATCCTTTAAACAATGGCATGAGCACAAAGGTTGTCTTTACTTGATGGATATTCAGAATATAATTAGATTCCAATCAAATAATCGACCAGTTCAAAATGGCTTTCACTACCAAGTGGGGTACATATGCCTACAACAAGATGTTGTTTGGATTATCTAATATCGGAGCTACTTTCCAACGAGCTATGGACATGGCATTTAAGGGATTGATCAACAAAATCATCTTGGTATATCTTGATGATATAACTATGTACTCAAACATGCGAAGATCATATTACGCATATAAGGAATGTTTTTAAGAGGTGTAGGAATTTGGGGTTTCACTCAATCCTAAGAAATGCATTTTTGTGGTGCACGAGGGAAAGTTCTTTGGGACATATTGTTTCAACAAAAGGAATTTCAATTGATCTAACTAGGATTCGTTTAATTTTTCCCTATCTCTCCCAAGTCACAAGAAAGGTGGGCATATGCACAAATATAAGGGCCAAAAAGTGGACACAAATCCATTTTTTGGCCATTTTGGCCATAATGCACTTACGTTATGGCTCGATCACGTTATAACATGAAAAAGGAAAATCTAGGTCATGTTATAACATGATCGAGTTACTGAATCAGGTTTACCAAGATGAAACACACTCGTGTTATAATGTGCTCGCTTATAACACGCTTGCGTTATAGTTTTCTATGTGTTTTTCCATGTTATCCCTCCCAAATGCACATATTTCACATTGGAAACAAAAACGCGAGTGCGTTATAATGTGCTCATGTTTCATCTTGTTGGGGTTTGGAATACCCAATCCAAAGGCTTGGATTTCCAAACCAGAGGTTTGGACAGTGTATTGTATGATTAAAATTGTGTTTGACAAAAAATATCAAAATTTCACGTGTGCACCCCAATATCTCATGTATTAAACATAATATTCAAAAATAAATTATACTACGATGTCAATCTCGTTTTTACCTTGATGACGATATAATTCTTTCTAAAATCTAATTATTTTAAGGCTTTCATCCATAATTTCTTTTACTAGTGCCTTGTTTTCTTACAAAACCCATGCATACGTTTTGGTGCACAATTTATGATTTTTTCATCCAAATAAAAAAATGTGGTTTTTTCTAAAATCCATTTTACACACACTAAAAAAATTAAAAGCGACTTTTTTCTCAAAATTATGGGGGTGCACACACAAACATTTTATTTTCGGGATATGTGCACTTTGAAAATTAATAAAAAAATATCTATTCATCCAAAAATAATGAGAAGTTAGTGGGACTTCGTATATGGTCTTAGATAACTTTCTACCAAAGAGATTTGAAAAAAACATTATACAACTCAAAAAATGGGGGCACACACAACATGTTCATATATTTTTTACACAAAAATAGACATACTTTGTGTGCGCACAACATTTAAGCCTCTTAATATCAACCATTTTAAAAAATAATTAGTAGTTTCGAAACTAGATTCCGAGCTCTATGGTACTTATTCTTATAACTTTGTCAAATTTTGAGCATAAGCATGTCAAATTATTTAATGAAGTTTAGGTTTTGATGATTTCAAGAAAAAGGTGTCCCTTTTTGACCCCCATATTTGTGCACTTACCCAGGTCTTCGAGTTTTCTAGGAATGATAATTTTTTGAAGATTCATCTCTCAATTTGCGGTCTTGGATAAACCCTTAACAACCATGTTGAATAAAAATATTCCATTCTCATGGATGAAGGAAGGAAAGGAGAGATTTCAAGCCATCAAGACAACCATTTCTCTAGCATCTACGCTAGTGAATCCGAGGTTTGATAAGGATTTTATTATTTATGATTTTTCAAGACATGAGAGCATTTGAGGATCCTTACTTAGCGGAATGATGATCGATGGAGAAACCAATTGATTTCTTTAGCCAATCCCTAAAAGATTATGAGCTCAAATATTCATTTGTTGAAAAGTAGGGATTTTCTACCATTCAAGCTCTAAAAACATTCAGGCACATGTTGTCCAAAAATAGAATTCATTTGATGGTGTCTTACCCAGTGTTAAGGAATTTTTATCGAACAAAGATATGAATGGGAAACGTGCTGGGTGGATCACCAAAGTGATGGAGTATAACGTGCACATCAAGGTTACCAAGCTAGTTAGAGGTAAATGTTTGTGTCAATAACTTACTACAAATTTGGAGTCGATAATTGATGAGGACGTGACACTTTGGAATAATGATGAAAGAGATGATCGGGTTATCTCGGTTATAAAAGATTGAAGGATTTCCTTCTCTTAGGAACATACCCTGTTGACATGGATAAGAATCAAGGATGGACCTTTCATATTCAGTTTATTCCTTACATTCTGGTAGATAATGTTCTCTTTCGAAGGGATTTGAATGGTATCCTTCTTGGTGCATAGGGCCGAACAAGTAAGTAAAATATTGACAGAGTTTCACAATGGTCTATCGGAGGGCATTACTCTACAGAATAAATAATTCAAAAATCATGAGGGCTGGATACTATTGGTCATATTTATTCAACAATGCCCATTTATGGCTAAAGAAATGCAAGGAATGTGACCTTTTCATCGGAAAGTATAAGTTGGCATCTCTTCCCCTTTAACTAATTAAAGTCGATCAACACTTTTGTTCGATGGGGGTTGGATTTCAATGGAATAATCAACCCTCCATCTAGTGATGGACATAAATGGGTCCTTACTGAAATAAAGTATTTTACTCTATGGACAAAGACAATAGCATTGAAGAGGGTAATGAAAAGGTTGTTCTTGATTTCCTAGAAGGCATAATGACAAGGTTCGGTGTCCCATTCATGACCATTTAAGATAAAGCAATGGCTTTTCTTTGTTTGAAGCTGAGTACATGGGCTATTAAGAATGATGTTTATCTCAAGACTTCATCCAATTATTATTCACAAGGAAACGAGTTGGATGAGTCTAGCAACAAGAACCTCATAAGGATTATCAAGCGCACATGGAAACCAACACAAGGACTTGGCACATAGCTTAAAATTGCTTTATGGATATATTATATCACACCTAAGAGGGCCATTGGAAATTATCCTTTCATTATGGTATATGGAAGAGAAGAAAAACTTCCGTTGTCTTTAGAATTACCTTCTTTGGAATTAACACATCAACTTGAGGTTATGGAGAGTGATCCTATGACAGTTAGGTTTGCTAAAATCATGGAGTTAGATGAAGTGTAGAATAAGGCTATAAAAATTTGGACCAACATCTGGCTCAGGTTAAGAAATATTTTGACAAGAAGGCATCCGATAGGTATTTTCAAGAGGGATATTTAGTTCTCAAATGGGATGCTGACAGAGAAAAACCAGGCATACACGCCAAGTTTGATGCTCTCTAGAGTGGGCCATACATTATCACAAGTTGTAAGGGGGCTAATTCATTTCGTATATTGAGAGCATGCTCAATGAATAAGAACTAACCACTCATGTGAATGTGATACATCTTAAAGCTTTCTTTTGAGAGCTTTCCACCCCATGTGTAATTTAGTTAGTTATTTTCCTCCAAGTGCTTCGCACATTGTTTGTATGTCGTTGTTGCTTTTTTTCTTTCCTTGTTGTGTGTGTGTTGTGTTTTATCTTTGTCTTATACGTGTATCAAAGGTATATTTTTTTGAAGGAGGAGAAAAGGTTCAAGTTTCATAAGAGTTTTTATGATATCCCTAATTTTGTAGATGCTTCATTCAATATTCTATATGCCATAAATTCCAAAGGACTCATCGGGTTCAATATGCCTCCTACTTAGTCCAAGCGATTTTGTGATCTATTACAAGTAATCGATCGGTTTCAGGATGCCAACATTGACTCCATGCCCAATGGATTGTTGAAGGCTACTGGAACCATGCTTAGCAGGAAAGCATCCCTAAGAGGTCATAAAAAATGTTATCCAATTTTTTCCCTAGGAGAAAAAATGGAAAATAGGTTCCTAGTGGACCTTAGGACTAAAAAGGAATCTCATAGGAAAATTTTGGATGTCAATCAAAAATTTGTATTTAAGGATCATTTTTAATGTTTCGGGGAAATGATAAATTCTTAGGAGACATTTTCATTCTTCTAGATTTTGAGAAGCTCTGATCAAGAGAAAGAGTGTGCACATAGCTCTGATGAGCCCATGTTTACTCAACACAAGAAAAATGGTTAAATTAGTGAATAAGGGTTATCAAGTGTTTTACTCCATCTATGTAATGTCATGGAGTTGACAACATTCTTAAAAGGATTGAGGGGTTGGTGTAAAGTTTAAATATGTCAAATATCCTCAAAGGTGTTACAATCTTAAACAGCTCACCGAGTAGTTTGGCAAGCTACTCGGTGATTTGGTTATATGGATCATAGAGATTGAATTGGTCAATATATGGATCGATGCCGCTATTGGGTGTCTCAAACAGGATGAGCTTGCAAATCAGTTGAGTATCGCAGTTTTGTTCAGCGTAAGGGTGCTATGTTGAAGTTATAGCGTGCATGGCAGTATGAAGATCTCGATGGTGGGGAGATATTCCATTAAAAACCAAGCCAAAGTTAGCTCATACGGAGGCACGCATTTGAGGGCTCAAATCCGCTAGTAGTATCTTCTTGTATGTTCGTGTCATCCGCTGGTGAGGATGGGACCACCGAGATGCACAAGTTTCACACCGCCTCTGTTGGTGACCGTATCTTACCAGTATGTTCGGTGTCAACAGCCAACGTGGATGTTGACTGTTGAAGCTTAACTAATGGTGTTCCATCTATGATCTCATCAATGTACCTTTATCTGTTAACTTTTTAAAGCAACACAGTTTCTAGTGCACGTTGTTCTAGGCTCTCGGCAAAGTCTGTACTGCTGCCTTTTGAATTACCCGCCCATATCAAAATTTCAAATTTCCCCCTAAACCTGGCTTTCTTATTTTATTCTTTATTTCATTTATTATTTACGCTTTGTAGATGGTGACTGTGAAGATTGCAGAATGGGTTTAATACAAAGAGAAAACATCTGGGGCAATACAAATGAAAAGTGATGGAGACAACAAACATGGAGAAGGTGCAGCTTCAGCAGAACATATTATCACTTCCTGGAGTCACCCGTTTGCCAGTGGGTATGACTTGCTGAGGAATCCTTGGAATAGCAAGAACACTCAACGATAGGAAATATGTTGCTATTTTTACAGCCCAAGAGAGAATGGATGCTCACGAGTGCGATACAGACTAATCTACAACAGTCGTTGGTACAGTATAAGTTAGATTTTAAATTTAATTTTTTTTGTCTTACACAAATTGTATGGGGCCGAGGCATTTATGATTTTTTCTTTCCTCATTTAGCAATGGTTATATAGCTCCGGAGTGTATAGTGACAGGATGTGTGACGAAAAAGGCAGACATTTTCAGTTTTGGACTCGTGTTGTTGAATGTTGTGTAGGGAAAAAGATGTTTATAATTCAGAAATTTAGATGATCGGTTGTATAGTCTAATAGAACGGGTAGGATTTTTTTGATTTACTCTTTAAATGCATTATAACCTCAAAACCACAGAAGAATTTGCCCTTATTTGATGGCAATTCCCCATGTCTTCACAGGTGATTGCATTTCAGCGAGAGAATAGGCTTAAGGAATTAACAGATCCTGAACTAATGAAAACATGAGGTTTTGACTGGAGGCAGATCTTAAGAATTATCCTGACAGCCCTGTGGTGCATTCAAACTGATCCCCATTTACGCCTGTCCGCGTCAGGAGTGTTCGTGATGCTTTCAACTGAAGAAGAGATTCCACCCCTGCAAGATCCGGGAGTGCACCTTGTCAGGCGGAAATTGCAAAACTAACTTCAAATTTTTATTATTTTTTGGGTGTAAATTAATAACTAATGTGTTTAAATTGGAAAACGAGGCATTTTTGGGAGGTTCCATCTCAAGAATCCTTATATTGGTAGATTGTGGATTTGAAACTAGAATCACAAATAATTTGTATACTTTATTTGAAAGCCATTGGCTGGGTATTTTTTCAAATATTAAAATATTATTGTATTTCATGTTGTATATTTTGCATATTATATATAGGTGGTGTCAAAATTTATGATTTATGGGGAATTGTTATGGGTTCTTTTTTCAATCCATGATTTTGGTACCTATTGTATTGTTATGGGTTTTTAGGAAAGGGTTTCTCTTGTGTTATCTTATCTATGTCATTTTTGTTATCTCTTTATTTAAATATTTTGTTGTATAATATCTCTTTTATTTTTTTATCCAATCAAGTTCTCTTCAACTTATAACTACAATTGTAATCATCCCAATTATATGTCATGTTATTCATATACTTCTTCACATAATGTATAACATAGAATGGTGGAGACATGCATAATCTACCATCTAATTTCACCCTTCAAAGTTATGTTAATGTAAACCCTTATAATACCAATTTTCATTTACTTGTGTGAATTTTTCTTAAGTAGGGCTTGCGGTTTTCCGATTATTAATGCCCATGTCATCATTAGAGATATCTTTTTGTGATGACCTTAAATGATAAGAGGACATAGTGGAACTGATTTGAATCCCATTGTAATGCCTGATCTTTTTTTTGGGAGACTAAGATAAACTATAAAATTCATGCTCATTAACACTTGGTTCTTTGTTGGTAAACCACTCATACGCACTTTAATCATGGAGATTTTTTTCTATGTAACAGACTCAAACCGAACTTTTTTTTACCTTATGTAGTGAATTAGAGGTTGCGATTGATGGTGGATGGCATTGGCATTGTATGGATCTAATTATGGCACTTTGGAAACCTACATTTGTATTAATTTAATGCATAAAAACCAAACAATTTCGAATATTGGTTAGAGGAAGAAAGCACGATCGGCCTAAATACTCTCTTTCATAAGTCAAACACAACTTCTATTATGGGAATCAAACAAATGTGAGAGTAAAGCTAACATGCCCTTTGACATGTGGTACCTATGCTATGTAAAAAGAGATCTAATAGGAGATGTGTGGATTATTTAGAAGGGAAACATGACCTTGATGGTGCTAGAAGAAATAATCATGGTTGGCCTTGTTGGAATGAAGCACGAGGTCATTGATTCAACTCAGTTCAAGAAAAAGAAACTTAAAAATTAGTTGTTGAAATGGCTTGTCATGGTAAGTTTGATAACCCTACCATCTAGATTATAGTTTATGTTACAATAAGAGAGCAGAAAATGGGATCCTTAATGCTTGTATACATGCATCCTCTTTTTTGTCTTCATCCCCTAAATACATTTGTCGATATTGAAAGGAAAATCAAGTTTATTTCAAACATGCAATCTCTAATGAAATCTCGCATGCCACATTTATAAAAAGTTAAATTGTTACACAAGCATAAAAGTGTTTAAATGGCCTTAAAATTTAAAATTTGTAGATAATATGCCTTATCTAGTTCAACTCCTTAGAAATAACTTGAAATCCTATTGAATATTTTCTCAAACTCCTCCATGTCTTAAGGCCTTTATTTTTGTCACATCATGAACAAGTTCATGGCTCTTAAATAGTAATATTTTTAGTGTTATCCACTTTCTATGATCATGTCCCCTTTCTCTCTAACCATCATAAGTTCTATAATGTAATTTGGATTAGTCAACCTAGGAGATCTCCCAGGTTCAATCAAGAAATAATATTAACAAATGTAATATGTAAATATAAACACATCCTAACATATTAGTAGCATTTAGGGATCTTATGGTAACAACTCACATTCTTGGGATAACATAATCTGCAGATCATATAACAACATATAATGAGATATTAACATAACATTATATTATCCGAAAATACAACATTTAGTTTTACAATATGGAGAGATTATATCCATAACACCCTCTAAATCACAAATTCCTTTATTCTTATTATACATTAGGTTTTTATGCCTAGTGTCCAATTTATTGGACAAAAAAATGGTTATCTTTGTGCACGTTTGGATAATGTTTCATCCTCATTTGACACATACATTGATAATACAATTCCTACTTAAGGTGTTTTCTAATAATTTAGTAGGTAATACCTTAGACTAATTCAAACTCTTAACCCAATTTAATAGCTTTTTTAAAAAGGACCATAAATCTCTTTCAAACGTGAAATTTAGTTTGGAAAATAATAGTAAAAGTTCAACTAATTTTCTGATTGTAATATCTCTCTTATCTTATATTTATTCTAGACAATAAATGTGTCCTAATTCACAATTCCACACATTATGTATACCCCGGTTTTCTCAATTCAATTCATTATTTATGTCATAGTTTTCTGAAATCAACATAGTATATATGTCACTTTTTATTCTTAAATACAAAGGTAGTTTTTCATGTTTTGTGTAGCTTAATTTGTGAGATCAATAAAGACAACCCAATGTCAAAAACCTAATGAGGACCCTACTACACCAAAAACTCCACGTCTATGCACTCCTACATGAGCACCTTAACGTCCTTAAGTACAATAGTTGATTTTCAACTTACATTCTTGTGAAGATGAATTTCTTGACTTCTAACTCTCTAAAGAGAGCATGCCATAACACCACCAAGATAGAATCAAAGAAAATATGAAGAAACAATTCCCCTCTTCATCCATGTCATGCATAAAAGGAATTTGTGAATTTCATTGAGTAGAAAAAAATTTAGGAGGCACATAATCATTTGAACATATGAAGTAGTTATACTATGAGTATGAAGAAAAATAGTCAAAGTATTTTGACCATTTCATAACAGTATAAAGGAAGTAATAGAAATAAGATAAGGAGGATTTTATAAATAAATCATAATGGAAGTGGCACTCTTACTAACATAATGCTTGATTGATTCTCGGATAAGGATGTCTACTTGTTCATCCTTCCCTTTCCTCTTTTGTAACTTCAAAATACTTTTTTTATTTTTTTGTAAAATTATCTCTAAATATATGTATTGTACCCAAGTTGTATACACCTCTATAGTGCATTTTCAAATTATTTGGATACGACTCTAAAATCCTCCCTCAATAAAAATTAATCCCACACTAGTTGGTTGACATGGTTTGTGGTAGCAAATAAACACAAATATATCATGATCCTCATGCAAATAGAGGTAATGCCACAATGGATGTAGCCCTCTTACTAACATATGGTGAATTGGTTGGGGGATGAGTAAGTTTTCTTGCTTGGCCTTACCTTTTTGTCCAACGTGGCTTCAAAAATCCCTCAAAAAGATAATATAAATTTTCCTTTAAAAATACATGATGGGAGTCACCTGGCCTATGACTTAGTGACCTTTCATTCATTGATAAATTCCTTCTATGATAAACCCATGGATGCTTTAAAAGTGCCTTAAAAAATATAGAGGTAGTCATCAAGCCTAGTGAAGGGTGTGATGTGCTTTCCAAACAACTTGAAATTCATACAGATGTAGAATTCATAACATGAATTTATAAATATCTATATAATTATAAATGGAATCCAAGCAACGGTGTCTCCCTGTATCTAAGGATCGAGGAATAATGGGGTCTGTGGAAGGATTGGACATTCGGGGATCATTGAGTGTCTCAATCAGAATGTCATTGCATCTAGAGAAACATTTTCAAACATGGAGTAATGCATCTTGGAAAATAAAATTGAACCTCAAAAATCCTCTCAAATTGCCAGCTTACACAAGCATTGGACATATCAAGATTTGTTCTTCAAATGAAACCTTCATTCCTTACAACTTGCAACTAAATCAATACACAATCATTTCAATTTAATAATAATAAATAAATGGACGCACCTACAAAAATTACTATAAAAAATTGGGCTATAAGAGGGAAATCAACCTTATGGTAAATCAATTACATAAAAGTAAAAATAATACCTTGTTGATTATCCTTGTGGAGAGAACAACAAAATGAAAAACAATGAGGAACCAATTCAAAACTAGACTAACTACATGGAAAGAAACATTTACAACTAATTATAAAGAATGCAATAATTTATATTAGATTGGCTACTGGAAAAGCTTAGCCTTTAATTTCATCACCAGTCTATCCTAATTCTTAATCTTATATATCTTTCCCTATACACACTCTTTTAGTCTACACATGTTCCCACCAAAAGTATGCATGACCTTTGAACTTACTACATGAAAATATTATCTTCATAGGATATTTTATCGCATCATATTCAAAGAATTTCTCCTTTTGTTTGATCCAATCAATGAGTTGTTCTAGATTTGGAGTGCTATAGTAACTAGGAACATCTACCTTTGGGTTAGTGTCAATTCTAATGATTACACACAAAAATCAATTCTGCCACGTGTAAATGTGCCTTGCTTTAGTGTAATATTCCTAAGGTTCTCTTTTATGCAATTTTATCATCACTTGTATTGACATCCACCGATATTCATTTGCATAGAGTGGTATTTTACGTTAAGCGGTTCTTAGCCTCAAAATGGACTCCTCTCATAATTTTTTTGCTAAGTCTAAAAGTATCAACACTTTGACCCAACATGGCACTTTGACCCTCACATGTCTACTCTTTCTCGAACTTTGTTAACAGGTATCCCGACACCCCTTCTCCAAATTCCAGTGTACTTTTTACCGATGATATTTTTAGGCTCATTGTACCCACGATGAAAGTACTACTCGTGAAAGTACTACTCGTTTGACACGCCTTTAACATTTGTGTTGTCATTTCAACTCTAGCAAAGATGGTAGTGAATTTCAAATTGAAATTTTAAATTTTCTCTAAGTTCTGCTCAATGATTCCTCACAACTTCCATTAACCCTTTCAAGGATATGTAAAACATTCAAGAGCACCCACATTCATTTGCACGAGGTTCCATAGATGAAGTCTCTGACAACCTTACTAAGGTTTACACTAAAGAATTACAGGAGGTAATTTGCATTGTATTTTTGTGTTTCTTCCATTCTCGGGTAGTTTTTCATTTTTACATAGTCTTCCCTCTCATCCAAAAAGTAGACCATGTTGATGTGTGATCCAAATGCCAAATTTTCTATTGGGTTTTTCTCTTTTGACAATAATGAATGTGGTGTTACATCAATATGCATTCCACAAAGGCAGTATGGGTGAGTGTAGTAAAAGGAATTGTTCATTTTAATGTTGGATTTTAAATTTTATAATTATTTGATAAGATCATATAGAAATTTTAACCTTAAATTCAATGTTCATTTGATCATCACACATAATTTTCAACCTTAAATTTGATGTCAATTTAGCCTCACATCAAAAATGTTTTTTTTTTTCTTGGAGAAGTCAATCCAAAATTGTAAAATCTTATCCATACCATAGAGTTTGGAGCCCATTTTTCTTGAAAATATTTTTGTGATCTCGACACATTAGTGTACAACAAGATGGATGTCATTTATCACCACCTAAAGGGAAATTTGGCTACAAACGTAGCAATTTTTAACAAAGAATAAGAAAATCACTTGGTTTATAAGATTACATTTTCCCTCTTCAAGTTTTCAATGGAATTATAATATCCATGTTTCTCCTCCAATGTCACACTCACATTTGCAACTAGCTCATATATGTCATTTCTCTTGTTGATTAGTTGATCATATTCAACACATGTCAACTCCATGAATACAATCCACTATTTTGTAGTGTTATCTACTTCTTTGAGCTTGTCATGCATTTACATAACCCCTACCCTACCGACATATTGTGCACATAATTTTCATTTCCTTTCATGTTTTTTTTCGTCCTCGTTTCCCATTTTTGACATGTTTTCAATAAATGCAAAAGTGATATTTCTCTTGTTCTCTTGTCTTCTTCTCAATGGATAAGTCACTAGTTTGAAATAAGGATTACAAATTCTTCTACATTTTGGTAGGGAATGTGATTTCATAGTATAAGCCCATTATTGTAATGAAAAATCAAAATTTTGGATGCTTTTTTCAAACACCATTATTTATGTCCCAACATGTCCACTATGCTCTATAGATAAGTTTTAAGTATAAAAACCTTGTATTTCTCCCCTAAATCTGGTGCAGGTCCCCATTGTCTTCGATACATGTGGTACCTATTGAGTCTAAGAACCTTCTTACACCATGCCACTTGTCAAGTTTTTATAAATTTCTTTTCCTACACATGATATATATCATGTACACTTAAGGACATAAATGTTTCCAAATAAATATAAAATTTAATAATGTCATGCCTAAGAAAACTCTCTACATGTAACTTTGACGTTTGACGGTCGTCTGGATGTTTTCGTGTTTTCCCACTATTTTTAATATTTTTTTGGGACTATTTTTAACTAGACATGCATACGAAAGAGGAATGGGCCCTTCAGAATCAGCTGGATGAGAGAGACAAAGATTACAAGCCTAAACTGGACAAATTATTTAATTTGTTCTATCTCTGCATTTCCTGTGGCGTATTCCTGTCTTTCACGTTGGTCGTCTACATTCAGAAGCAATTTGGATGGGGCTACGCATTTTGATCCCTAGCAGTCACCATGGCCATTGATAATGCGTTGTTCATTGTAGGAACATCGCTCTATAGGCACAGGCTTCCTGGAGGGAGCCCATTAACCCGTATAATACAAGTTATGGTGGCTGCCTTTAGGAAAAGGAAAGTTGCTCACTGTCAGTACGAGGGCGATCTCGTACGAGGTCAACAAAGATAAAATATCTTACATCGAGGCGATATAAGCTCCTCATACTTATTGTAACGACCCAATAAATTCTCACACGAACAACACAGTGAAATACAGGATAATTTTTTTTTTGACTTGCTTGACACATAACAAGACGCAACATGTCGTCATCAAGGATACAACTAACACTGTGAACAACTTGATACAAGGATGGCCATAAAGGCAGCACGGAAACGTTCACACCTATCCAGGACAATTTACTTTTCTTTTGACAAGACAACATAGAAGTCCAATCACAGAACACACTTACAGTTAGGACCAACCACAATGAGTTATTCTTGAGGGTTATTTATTTTAATAAGATATCTTGCAATTCTTAGGTTACGTTTTCAAGGAGGCTCAAGATATGACTCATACAATTCATCGTACCAAGCTAAGTTTATTCTTTTTACACTGAGTAATCATCTTTAAAACTTCTCTATTATGACATTTATTTGCTTAATTCGTTTATTTAGAGAAAGGGGGAATTTAATCCCACCAGGCCATCTATTTACACTTACGCTACTAGAACTTGTTCATGCCCATATGACAACATGGGTTTCCGTTCAACATACTTAAGAGAAGGAAGACAAAGCACTTTGAAAAAAAAAAAAAAAGTGGGTTAGAGGAAGAAGGTCGAGTTGATTTCGTCTTTATGACCTCATTAGTTATTAACTCGCTTTTTAATGAGGCTTGAGGATTTATCGAAAATTATTAAATATTTTACTTAGGCTTCACTGGATGATTTTACAAAAGAAAACAATTTACCTTTCAAATGGTTGAGAAACAGATTACATGGCTTCGAAACCGATTCCTCCTATTTATTAAATCTTATTATCTTATATCAACTAACAATTTGTTTCATCTTATGATCATTCTAAGAATTCGCCATAAAAGGATAATGTTTATTAGTTTGGCTCGGAAAAAAAAAAAGTAATCATATTTCGTTACAAAAGATAGTTTCCTCTTGATTGTTCCAGGTCTCAAAGGTTATCAAGTAGATCACATCTACATTAATATATTCATATACATAAATTTTCGTTTAACTTTTATAAGGACTATCCAGTCCACTTTATAGTGCTTACAAACTCATTGTTACTATGCCTTAGAAGGATTTACAAGTCAACATTCTAACTCGAGAGCAAAGTTTAACAGTACTCGTTTGCGAAAACAAAACAAGGTTACATCAATTCTTTCCAACACGATGCACAAACCAAAGGGACATACCATCTCTATTAATCCATGACTAGGGAACAAGAGCGTAATAACATGGAACATGCCACGCTACTATTCTAAGGATTTAAAATACACTAGAATATCCCATAACCAAGCGGTAATCAAATTTCATCTTTCACATGATAACCAAACAAGCCAAAGTTTCAACAGTTACAACAACAATACTCTACAATACATTCGACATGTTTACAAGGAACTTCATAAATTATGCAGATGAACCTTTAACACTCTTTTCCTCTAGTCTACTCGCATAATCCATCTACACAAATATTAACTAAAGTCGGTTCAAAGAACCGAGGCATGTTAAGGCTACACATTGCAACAGTAAGCTAACATTTAACAATATCAAGAAAGGAATGTTCTAAATTCAGAAATGGATTAAAACACAACTCACAACTCCAAGATTAATCACATGAGAGAGAAATCTAAACCATCCAACAAGGAGAAAGTCAAAATACCAGTAAGAACAAAATTACATAAATCAAGGCAAGACCTTACGGGTTAGGAACAAGAAGGTCAAGAGGGTTGATATTTCCTTCATGTGATCCTATGGTTTACGTGATTGGAATCCAATACTCAATCCATCCATCTAAAGAGGTCCAAGAGAAGACAAAACATACTAATTATGATCGTAGGCGCGGAACAAAACGACGTTATCCAAATCTCCCAGGGGGAGGCTTCATAGCAATAATTAGGGTTCGACGCCCTTAAAAGAAAAACAACTATAGTTTCAGTTCTAACCAAGGAGTTTTACCACTACCTTCTTATAGGATTTCTTAAACGTAGGACTAGTTAACAAAACAAATCCACTCTTCCAAAGCATACAAATGAGACACAAAAAGGGCCATTATTCTACCAACAAACCTTATCCTAATCGCCAACTTCTCTACATAATATAAGGGAAGGCTAAACCCAAAAGTCGTTAATAATTTTTATATATTTCCGACAATGTCAAAAGTATTAAAATAAAAAATTGATTTCCTTAACAAGGCCACAAAATGGGACCTTTTAGTAACCAAGTTTGAAGTATAAGTTATTCGAGTTCGAAAACAAAGGGATTCGATACACGGTGGGTAATACACCAACGATGCCCCAGACTCAAAAGACCTTACCACGAGTACAAGCACAAAATAAGAACCAACGCACAATTCCATCAGGAAGGTTACGCAGTGCAGTCAGACCTAGAAGTTCTATGAGTTCCTTGCCAATGGTATAGAAGATGGAAATTTTACCCGATCCATGCGGGCTTATCAAGGAAAAGTCTAGCAAATATCAAACAGATGAATATAATAGCCACCTATTATATTATCACTGTAATCAGCTGTCATCTAACAGGAAACGAGTTCACGAGTCCAATACCATGGATTCACCTACAACTTTTGTTTCAGTCCAGCTAGTAGTAGCTTGCTTGCGGCCCTTAATAAAAATTGTAGAGATTTCATTCAATTAAACTTACAATGCTTCCCCCTTACTTTAATCAAACAAGAGTTTGCACCAGGAAGTAGGTATAGTAACTCTCTCAACACGTAGAGGCCAAAATTAGAAGTCAGGTTATTCATCCTCTAGAACTGGGTACAAAAGTCAACCCTGTACAGTTCTATAGCAAGACCCTAATGCCATTTTCTAATCAAACAAAAGTAAGGAATGCCCACAGGCTTAAACAAGTTTTAGAACGCAATGTTACTATTAATGTACCTTTTAGCAAAACAGGAGGGCTCTAAACAGGAAATACGTATTTATTCAACCACGCAGAGATATGAAGGCTTAACCTTCCATATAGTAAGCCTTCAATTATAAATACCATCACAAAATTCTTTTAAAAGAGGGTCATATAAGCAAACGAAACCCTATAATGTTTCCTTCCCTACGAACTAGATTGCATTACTCAAAATTGCAGTAACCCTTTTAGACAAATATGAAATAGAGTAAGCTATAAGAGAGGAAAGAACATTCCAAGCAAAATCAGTGAAATTGGATCGAGATTTAAAGGGACAACCAACACAATCAAACAGCGATATAAACAACCACGAAAACATTTGTCTAGGCGCCATTCAAGAGGAAGAAAATTCATTTCAAGATACTGAAAGAAGGTAGAAAACTATTACAAGGAGTAGATTTAACATGCCTGTTTTAAACGCTAAATCTCATGGCCACGCACGTGCAGACCCCTTCTCCCCGCAGTCCCAAAATTATTTCTCCACCAAACTCACGCTTCTCACCCACACGGTGTCCCAAATACCACGCAAAAGAAACAATAACCATTCCAATAAACTGCATGATGACACGGGCGAAGGAGAAAATTCATTCTAGAGAAGCTAACCCCAATTCCTAGTATGTAAATCCACGAAACAGCAACAGAAATTTGGAATAATTAACAGGGTTTTGCATGTCCTTGCAATATGCTTTTACTCTTGAGTCTAGATTCTAGAACAAGATCGGAAAGTCTTGCGTTCAACTATTCAAACAACTCATGAATTGCTTTCCTATATAAGGCATTGTAAATTAGTTTTTTTAAAGCTATTAGGACGCACCTATTACATTAGTTTACCCATCAATTTGTGCGCAAAGAAAACATTCCAGAAACTAAAATCAAAGTTGATTCATGCTTACCATTGGAAGTCTCACACATTAAAGCTTGCTTCAATTAACATCACTTTTATCCTCCACGCTAAGCAAAATTTCTTTGAAGCATTTTGTCAAACAGTTTGCGCGTAATCTACTCCAACGATGTGAAGTAACATTGCCCAACATTGGAAAGGATATTTTTCAGACGATGAAGTAGTTGCAAGAGCTCTTGATATTAAATACCCGCAGCCTACCTGCCGCTCAAGCCCTAATCCTCCTCAAATTGAGCTGATACTATCTCAATAGAAAAGCTTGCTCCACATCTGATAAATACAATGGTTTTAAACTACGTGGAAGCACGGGTGATGTCCTTACCCTCCAGATGTATCGACCACATTCAGATGAGTTGGGTTGAGTTTGGAGGTCAAGGTGGCCTCCACCGCCTCCTTAGTGATGCCCATCTCTGCTAAATTTGATTTACTGGCACTGTGAATCTCATTCCCAACAGAGATGTCTCCAGCATAGATCAAGGGGACTAAATCAGACCCCAACGCCTTTCCACTGTACAAAGACACTCCCCTGACGATTTTCCCCTTACCCAAAATGATGTTTGCAGGGAAATCCCTGTCTAAAGTCCTCGCCCCAACTGTTGTCACCCATGGTGAAAGATTGGTGACAGACAGCTCCCCAGGACCCTCGTTGCCTGTAGAAGTAGACACAAACACACCCCTCTCCAGCCCCAAAGGCACCCAAACATACTTCCCTCCTTCCAAGGGCCAGCAGTGCAAGAAAAACAACCTGACAGAAAGGATGTCTATGGCCCCTCTGCCCATGAAACCAGGTCAAAAAGACAGACTGGAACAGGTGCGGCATCCATCCACGCGCGCAGGGAAGAGGAGGATTTCCAACAAAAAAAAACCACAAGAGCCGAAGCAAAACAGTCTGCCACGTTTTCCAGCAAGTTCAGAAATGTAAGCAAAATGTGCTTCATGAATATTCTGATAAGAAACAGATCCACGCCTTTGAGATTCTCTTCCATGAGTTACATCGTAAAACAAGTAAGGTCTCAGTAGAGAATCTCTGCAATAATTTTCATCAGGTCTCCTGGTAACACTCTCACTGTCACTTAATCGATTTGATAACAATATCTTGTAGGAGAATCCCGAATTTGAAGATGCGTTGATACTGAACAGATAACAACAAGGTTGTGCAACCCGCTTGGTGGAGGCGCTCACAAAGGCTTCGACTATACCGCAACAAGCTTGCTGCCTGTCTAATTACTGTGCAGGGCGTTGCTGTGGATTTCGACAAGAGCACACCTCGCAGCAACCAATGAAACGTGGAGGTAACACGCCTACCTCACTAGCTTGAAGCTTCATCAAACAAAAACGTGCACAGGGAGGAACCAGGGAGGAAAAACGCCATGACAGAAGGATTTTACTGGCCTTTCTGCCCACGCAACAGGAAAAACGTCCCTCAACCACTCCACGCGTAGAATATCCCAGGGAGATCTCACGCGGTTCGAGAGGAGGATAAACAGACAGTCAACAAGAAGCAGGTAAGATTTGCAAATCAGAAATAAATGAGTGCGGCCAGCAGGGAGGATTTCAACACGCCAAATTTTAATACTCCACCCTCCACGCCAAGAAAGAGACAAGGCTGACCGTGACCAAGTAGGTTGGGGGCATTACACTTATGAATACAGGTACCCTCAAATTCTTCAATTTTCATCGGTATTCTACTTCATTTTTCCTGATATGCCCACTTCAGATGCCCGCTGAATGCCAACCCTTAAAGCTTTTTTCATGGGCGATTTTCCTAATGCTGCAGATCTTGATAGCTTAGAAATTCCTTTTTCCCTTAAATGATTTGAAGAAGCTGCTTCTATTTCATGGCTAGAACTCAGTGCTGTAGATCTCTTACCAAGCTTGAACTATTAGACAGTAAAATATCCACTCCATCCAATTGTTTGTTTGAAGTACCATCTTCTACTGGAGAGGTTGGTTGTCTTGCTCTTTCTGCCTCTGCTGCGTGAGAATGTTCCACCTCTACAGACATTTTCAAGCTACCTGCTTCTTGTAAGCATTTAGAACTTCCTTCCATTGTCCCTGGCGTTGGCATCAGATTGTGTAGAACCTTTTTCCTTGAAGTAGCTAAAAGCATCAACACAAGATGTAATACATCTCCATCTTTTCATAAAAGTTGCTTATTAATAAAACATTCCACCATTGTCATTTACCCCCTGTCACAAACAATACTTCTAGGTCTTCCATGATTAAAATAAAAACTTACACACTTATCAAAATGTAGTCCATCTGTAACTAAACATAGTCCATGCTCCTGCCAAGAAATCTTATGGAAATTAGTCAATTTCTCTAGAGTTTGCATTTAAATGATGCAACAAAACCAGATCAGACTCAATTGCAAGTCAACTGATAACCAAGCTCCAAATGAAGACTTATTAATATTCTGTTGGATTAATGGCCCTGTTCCCCATATTTACAAGTCCGCAGGAGCTTGCACCTAAAAGTGCAAAATATATCAGACTGCAATAGTTACTACATTTAGGATTCTGCGATCATTTACCCTTGTCAAACAAATTCCACAAAATCAACAAGTTATGGCACACTTCTTTTAAGATGTCATAGCTTCCATCATGTCTTACAAAGATAAACCAATGATAAACAAAAGTTTAAAATCTAAAAAAGAGGAAAATATTTTTTCATTTTGAACTCCAAAGTCCATATCATGTGTTACTATTGATAACATGAGCCTAATTTATGTGAAAAATCACACTTTTCCCGATACAATGTTCTTTCGTATCAATTATAAATGTTTCCTTCTCAAGAGGGATCTTTTGACGACTCTTTCCTTGTCAAAGAAGAATGTAAAAATTTGGACTCACGCTCATAGAAAGGCATAGATAAATAGGTTTGTTTGAATAATTATCCGAGAACATTTTGAAACAAAAGTAGCCATTAACTCTCTCCTTTAAGTTCATTGTCCGCTCAAATTACAGAGAATGATCTTGAAGCCCCAGTTCAGATCAGAAGTCCTGGCTCCTGTCATATAAATTTGTGCTAAACAGCTATGGGAACTTCAACCATCAGAACCTATTACTAGACTTGGTAAATCGTGATTGCCTCATCATTTAGTCCAGACCATTCTGAGAGTGATGTGCCTATATTATGCAAGTCCAGCTGCATTATGGAATTTGATCAAGTTAACAAGACCTTCTATACACTAAAAAATCTTGAGATAGGTAACGGTAAAGGTGGTTTTTTAGGTCACTGCCCAGCAAGATCCACCAATTTGGTGTCTGAGACCCCCCTTGTGGAAGCCCGCAAGAGGTGCTTTTTTCCATTTACCTTATATATTGTTCAACAAGATGTAAAACCCTACTCCCATATGGATTCGAACCTGTGCCTCCTGTATAGAGTACACACACCTTCACAACCAAAAATAATAACTACTAAGTCTATTCCCATCCATAGCAACTAATGTAGTTGGGGAAATTCAATAAAAAAACTTCAAAGCAATGACAAGCAGGAAAATTTTCCAACCAGCACCAGAAAGTCCTATCCTGGAGGATTCACAAAATAGGCTCACAAAGGGAAAGCTATATAGGACATTTTTCTCAAATTTAATTCACCAATTGGCAAAATTTTCAAAAAAGGTAAGGGGAATTACATTTGCTGCGGAAACGACTTTTCAAAATAACTTTATCAACATGCATTTCAAGTGCGGGAGTTTGATGGATGCTCGCAAAGTGTTTGACGATTTAAAACAACAAGACAACTTCTCATGGAATGCTATCATTGTAGCTTATGGAAGACATGTCATTCTTGCAATGGTTCTTGTTGAATACTGCATTCGGGCTCAGAGTCAGAACTAACATCTGTAGCAAGTCTTGTGTCTACGGTAGTGCGTAGAACATGCCACGGTATGTAATTGTGCTTGTACATGTCCCAAGTGTCGTTGATGTCATGTGGGGTTGAGCCAAATTCAAACACAATATTTCTGAAAGGCTTGTATAAAAGGAGTTCTGACCAACAGAAAAGGTCATATGATGTTGATTCTTGAGCAAGGACATCCACAAATCTCGGGTGGACCCGAACAATTGCTTGATGTCAACACTTCACATTCACTACATTCTCGAGAGTGAATGTAAGTGTAGAAATATAGACGAACCACTTCATTTAAAGGTATCATCTCTTCATTTCAAACTTGTTACAAATTTGTACATATACATTTACAAATCTCATATCATGAGTGGTAGCATTTTGCGGACTATTTTATTTGAACTTAACATGAATAAATGAAGACTTTCGTGCATGTGCATATTTTATATCATGAGTGGTATCGTTTTGTGGCCAATTTTTTTCGCTCTAAACATGAATACATTTGATACCGTTTTGGATAGTTACTTACTTTTGTGTAATTGTGTTAGTGTTGCATTACTTATATTCCTTCTATTTCTTGTTCTCATAAGTCCGTTTTAATGGAACTCGTATGAAATTCAAGTGCTTGTTATGGATTATCTGACCTTAGCTGGAAGTGAAGTAAATTTAAAAGTGCTTAACATAGGTGTGGTCCTCGCTAAATATTTGGCAATTTCTCTTTCAATTGTTTTTAGTATCTCTAATATTGATGCTTCATGCAGGTTGATTTGCCATTATCATTTTGTCACGAGTTGATTTTTCTTTTGTTTTGTTGATTTCCCACAACGACAGTGGCTTGCGAGCCTCAATGGTCACTCAAACTCAAAGATTTTTTGTGTGCAAAAAAATTCTGAGGTGAATTCACAGGGTAGTTTGGCCACCTATCTCATACTTTTTAAGGCAAGGTAATGTTTATTTGTGGGTTAGGTAGCTGGTAGATAATTATGTCAGAAAATTTTAAAGAACTGGATGGTGGTGTTGATTAATAACAACCAATATATTGAGATTTATGTTGATAATGCAAGTTGAAGCCAAAGGGAATTGTGTTGGTTGGTGCAAAAGAGAATTTAAGTCAACTAAAATTAGTTCAAGCCTTAGCATCTACTATTCCTAACCAAGTGTCAAATGTCAAACATACTTTGTAGTGCAAGAAAAATATGAATCAATTATAGAAGTTGAAGTAGGTATGACATGATACTCTTCTCTATCTAGCAGAAAGCAATCACAATCTCCAATTATGGACATTTACCCAAGAAGAGTATTCAACTACACTACTGGCAACATCGGCACCTGAGTCACTACTGGACATTTACCCAAGAACATTTTGTCAAACATATGGCGCACATATTCTATATTACTGCACTTGGCATACATGGTAATTAGACTATTCAACAAATATACGCTCGGCTCTTCTTAGGCTTTAATGATATAGGATGCAGGAATCAATCTTACAAAATGGTTGTCCGCACCTGAACAAATACATGTTCTAGGTTACAAAGTAGAAAAATAGGGCTATTGTCTACCCTTAAAATATGTACAGTCTTGAAATATGAGTTTGAAAAAATCCACAACTTTATAACAGTATTTTTTGCAAGTTGTCGTTGTTTCATTTTCCTCTTGATTAACAAGTATAGCTATGGCCCTTTGTGTACACAATTATGAAACATGGCATCTTCACTCAACAATTTAATTATCAAGTATCCTCAGATTAAATGAAGTAGGCGTATTGGGGATTTTGCTTTCAAAAAGTAGTGGGCAGAGGAAAATGGAGAGGAGGCCGTGAGAATGTTTTGTCAAATGTAGCGGGTGGGCATGAGAGGGAATGAATTTACTTTCGGCAGTGTGATTCGAGCATCTGCCAGTTTGATGGCATTGGAAGAAGGCAGGTTGGTGCATTGGAACAAACACTTCACATTCACTACATTCTCGAGAGTGAGTGATAGCAAACTTACATCTCTTACTTGCATTTGTATTCAATTATTACACAATTAACTATTATTGAAAATCCCTTCTGATGTACTTTGCAACATTTGTTTTGGCTTTAATAGAAAATCAAAATTGTCAATCACACCCCTTATCAACAACTACAAAAATGATGGATGCATTTACTTAGCATGATTCAACAATTCAATGAAGGTGCGAAGTGTTTGTTAGCTTTCTCGGCTATGCAATACTGTATACTGAGAGAGGGGCCTCATAATCAACAAGCATATATACTACAAAAAAGCAGGGGCCTTCAACCAATTGGCCTTCTATAGAAAATCATTTTTTATGAAAAATACCGTAACTGTTGTACATTCTTGACACTTTCTATATTAAATTCGCTTTGGGGAAATTTTCAATCTAATTGTATTTGCTATAGAAGAAAGAAATCTTCACTTAGACTTCTAAAGTCAAGTACATCCAAATGTTTAAAACTACAATGCCATATATGTAAAATTGTAATCACTACCCCAAAAAGTCGCATGCTTTAATTTAGAAGAGATCCCCTTTCGCTACTGCTCAAACCAAATAATAATTACATAACCAAGAAAGAAAAAATCTTCAATTGCCGGACTACTATCCATGAGATGAAAAGTGTAGACAATATACATAATAATTGCATATCCAAGAAAGAAAGAATCTTCAAATACAAGACTAATATCCATGAGATAAAAAGTGTGTAGACAGTACCATGAGATAAAAAGTGCAGACAGTCTACATGACTTCAGTATAAAGAGAGAATGTTTAAATGCAATACTTAATCTATATTCCTACATTTACAAAAATAATCACACCCCTTATCAATATCAAATAAGAAAGTATTAATTATCCTTCCAGAAATCAAATATCATATACCGTTCGGCATTCACATTGCATTGTACACATGCGATTGTTAGTATTGTAAAATTACCTACATAATTTTTTTAAAAGATATAGGTGGCCGCCAAATTCAATATTAGGGCCTTCCTCCAAATGCCCTCGGACGATTAGAAAATTTAAATATGAAAAAGAAAATTTGAATACAACTTTAAACATCCACAATCCATCTTATTCCTTCCCTTTTTCCGGCTTTTCTTAAATGCACTCATTTATTACATTATAAAAAGCTGGTTATTGAATGACTTGAAGAAAAACTGAAATTTTAAAAGTGGCCGGATGGACTCTGATCAAACCATTTCAGTAGAATCGCATGAAGAAACGCCGCAAGGTGAGAGTCTAATAGCTCGGGCAGTTATGCAGAGAAGATATGAGGTGTGAGAAAGTTCGTGACGGTTCTAATCCAAGCTCAGAAGTTTGAATTTCTAACGATCAAGGCAGTGGCCCGAGTCTGGTTCGCCGCTTTGTTGAGATACCAAGCTCTAATGTCTTAATGCTCGTCGAATTGTGCATGACTTGGGTGAGCCGAGAAGACGAATCGTGGAGGAGAGCGTAGAACGTGAGAGCTCGTAAGAAGAGTAGGAAGCTTCACGCGAGGTAAGGAATTTGGCATTGGACGAAGCCAAGTTTTGTTTTAAAACCTTGTCTTAGAGCTCAATGGTGTCGAAAGATAACTTGATCTCTGCGATGATGATAGCGTAACTCAGGTCTAGCTAAAAGCATTCTCGTATAGAGAAGAAACAGGGCTCTTTCGATCTAACTTGTATGACGAAGGAATCGACCGAGCCTCGAGATGAGAAGTGGGTTTAACACCGAGCAACTCGGCTTTATCAGATTAGCTACGGAGTAAGTAATGAGCTCGCAATGGATCGAGATAAGGAGTTGGCCGACTCAACAAGCGAGCAACTCGCCTGAACAAGTGGAAGCTCGAACATTGGGGGCTCGACACGAATCGAGTGATGGAATGCGCATGGTCATGCATGAGCCATCGTGGCATGATAACATGGCGGAGCCTATCTCTCACGCAGGTTCGCAGGGAGATAGGCAGATTTGAACCCGCGACCTCCAAAATAACAGGCAGGAGGCCCACCACTATGCCGCAGCAATAATTTAGTTCAATTTTGACTGAATTTAAATAAATATCCCCCCGCGAACGTGCGTGAGGGATAGGTAGAACGTGATAACTTCAAATCGCAGGCGAAGAGCTAGTCAGGTAGAGTTACATGGGAGTTCGTTCGAGCTTGACATAAGGAAAATAAATTGAGTCGACATTCATGCATACGATAGGTAGTGGAAGAATAGTGACATGGATCGACTCGGTGTGTAAGAAGGATGTAAATCGCCTGGAACAGAGGAGTTTGGAGTTGCTCAATCAAACCATGTGGTGAGCTAGTGAGATTGAGCTCGGAAGTTCTGCAGGGAACGAGTCGCTTGGTGGCCAAGGTCCGGGGAGCTCGAAGTTGAGAGCAACAAATTATTAAGGGGGAAATTGATGGAAGTCACTTGCAAATAAGGAATCGAGCTAGGAATTGGAGCTCGGAAGGTTCGTGAAGAAGAACTTGAGAAGCAAGATCGAGATACACAAATCAGGCTTGCCGTGGAACCGTGGCCGGTCGAAGGGCTCGTATGGACAAGAAGTCGCTTAGTATAGTCAAGCTCGTAGATGATTTTGGGCTCACGGAGGGTCATATTCTAAAGCTTGCAACCATGTGTTAATTGAAGTGATTGGGTTAAATCCCGTGTTCATAGACGCGTATACAACAAGACACAGTCAACTCAGATCAGTGAAGTGCATAAAGGAATAGCTCGGGCCAAACCGAGATAAGGTGACGTTGGAAGAGTTTTTCGTGAGCTAAACATAGCTTATCGGGATATCAGAGTTTTGGAGAGTCGAGGCCATTCGGCCAAGGCGACACGATGTGGGATGTCAGGCCATGTGGGGAATATGGTTCGAGTTTCAATAATCGATATGGAGTGGGTCAACATGCAACACTTAGCGGAATAAGAGGATTCAAAATTCAATATATGTCACGCACTTAAAACTAAGTTCAGGTGAGTTAATAGCCCGAATATTGCGCAACGTGGAGCTCGCTAAACCGATGAAGCCAATGAAAAGCTCGCCAACCGATGTAATGCCGACTTACATGGGCAAGGTGTCATGGTGAAAGTGGCTGGTTATCCGAGTCAACACTAAGACCCTTTCAAAGCACAAACCAAACCTTAGTTGGGCCAAAATACAAGACACATTTTATTTTTATTAAAAGTATTATTTTTAAATAATGGAGGATAAGTTCATTTTTTGAATTTATTCAGCATAATGGGTAGGTACAATTAACGGTGTAATCAATCATGTCCTGGGTGCTCTCTTCTCTCCGAGGTGGATTTTCTATAAATGTAAAGGAAAACCCCATTTCAAGGGGTTGGAAATTTTTCGATATTCCTCTCTCTCTTAAGTTAGTCTATTGTGGATTGTGGGGACTTTCAAGCCTAATGATGCATTGTGCACATCATTAAAGTAATAAAATTGTTTTTGACTAATTATTGGTCCTTTCATCATTCTAGCTACTTCTTTGTGCCTTTCTCGTGTATGACAGGTATACTGTGCAACTTCAAGTTTCCATTGTAGGTTTTAGGAGTTTTATGCTTATGTGAGAGTGAAGCTTTATATGTGGTTGAGTTGTGCTTGTTCATCCTTCTCATTTTCATCTTCCTTCACTAGAAAACCGAAAAATTGTCTAGCAACACCCTTTCTTGGTGCATCACCACTTCTAGTATAGGTTTTATTTCTTGCAAATCTCTCTCCCTAAATCCCATGAAAATGTTAGTATAGGTCTAGTTAACTATTTTATTGCATTAGAAGTAGTGTTGTGTTTAGTTTAGGAAGAGGAAGCCAACCTTCTCGGAGGTTCACCTCGAGCCCAAGTCCCATAGCTTGAGAGGTGATCCCATGTTACCCAATCACACCAGTATGCCCTATTCATCACTTGACCATTCGGAGGTTGCAGAGATTTTGTGATAACAAAAGTGATTGATGGATTAATCTAGAAACTCTTTGTGATGAAGATGGGCTTCGACTAATTTGTCTGCAATATCTTGGCCCTTAATGGATTTTTGAGAAATGAACTCGAGGTCGAACATGTTCATGAGCATGATCCATCGAGTGATACAATTTTGTGATATGGTATAGAATGCATCGTCTTAAGAAGATGAAAGCTAGTAATAACATAAGTCTTATGGTTGAGAAGATAATGTCAAAGCTTAGAGGTGACAAAGAAAAGATTGAAACACAACTTTTCAACTTCATTGTAGTGATTTTTACACTCGTGAAGGGTGCGACTTATGTAATAAAGGGTCCGCAACTGCGATATTGGTCATCATGATGTGCTAGCATAGCCCTAGAGTGTGATCGGTAGTAGAGATGTATAGATAAAAGGGATCCTCCTCGTGTGGAGGTGTAAGAACTGGTAGAGAGAAAATATATTGCTTAAGATCATCAAAAGTCTTTTGACAGTTATGATCACATGTGAAGTCTATGTCTTTATGAAGAAGATGATGAAACGGTTGGCAACGATTTGAAATTTTTTAGAGGAGATAATAGATCGATTGAATTCGACCTTAAATACTACAAACTTGTTTAAGGTTGAAAGAAGGAGGCATTGTGATGATCAATTTTATTTTTTTGGGGTCAATTTCAATGCCCCTAATAGACATGATAAATCCAAGTAGTTTACTAGTTAATACTCCAAACACACACTTGGTTGGATTGAGATAAAGGCAAAAATGAATGAGGCACTCAAAAGGACTTTGAGAACAACAATACGGTCATGGTGATGTTTAGATTTACCTAAAATATCATTGACATAATCTTCTATTTTTTATGGATGAGATCATGAAAGATGTAAGTCATGGCCCGTTGATAGGTAGCTCCAACATTTTTTAGACCGAAGGGCATGACGCAATAGAAAAAGGTCCCTAAGGGGTGATGATGGAGGTATTATGTTGGTCTTTTCGCACAATGAAAATATTATTATAACCAAAAATCCCGTCCCATAAGAGAAAACATCTCATGACTGCGATAAGATCCATAAGTTGATCGATGTTGGGAAGAGGGAAGTCATCTTTAGGGAAAGTGAAATTAAGATCTTGAAATTCGGTGCATATACAAAGATTTCTAGACGCTTTAGTGATGGGTACGATGTTAGAAACCCATTGGGGATAGTCAATGGGGATGATGAAGTTGGAAGAAAGAATACATTGCAACTCCTCTTTGACAAGGAGGGAAACTCAAGGATGCATGCGGTGAAGCTTCTACTTAACCGGTTTTACGTTAGGAAAGGTGATGATATTGTAGACGATGATAGAAGGGTCAAGACCTAACATGTCTGAATATGACCTTGTGAATGTGTGGCTATGAAAAGAGAGGAATGCGGTGAAAGACTCAATCTCGTGTGGATCAAAGGATTAACCCATATTGAGGATGCAAAGCTCCTGGGGAGTCTCGATATTGATGTCGATGGTGGCTTTATTGAGAAGAGTGGATGTATCAGATGGTAAGGTATTATGAAGATAATAATCCTCTACCCCCATGTGGGAAAGAATGGTGTTGTCGTCAACACATTGAATAATGTCGATGGTAGAAGAGTTTTCTTCTATCATCTTTAGATGGTGGAGGGGAAGGGACCTAGTATGATTTTCACATTGATAAGTGATTGGTCCCAAGGTGATGGTGGAGAATAAAAAATACAGAGGAAATAGACATGGTGTCATCCATATCCATGGACTCATGAGATGGAGAATATGGAGAAGGCATGTCCATGTACATATTAGATAGTGAAGTGGGGTTAGAGGATTTATCCTGATAGCCTAACCTAAAATTTTGTGAGGCTTGCAACACTGATCGATAATAAGGCCATGTGGCCCATGTTCATAATGTCCCATACCAAATCCCTTCCATTCGTAACAGGGAGATAGGTGTGGGAGAAGGATGGTTTGTTGAAGAAGAAAAAACTACCAATATAAGGTTTGGCATGTGGATGATCAATGATGTGAGAAGAAGGGGTATTAAAACCACCATATATGAGGTTGGTGCAAAGATGTGGCGGACCAAAAGGAAAGATATCCCCAAAATTGGGTTGATACATTAGAGCTTGCTCAGGTCTACTAATAAGGTGAGGAGTGAGAAATGTGTCGAGCATAAGAAGATTACACTCCCCCAACATGAGTTTGTAACACTTATTTCACTAAATCTGGACATATTCCAATGAATCTGGACTCTAGTATTACATGTTTTGGAAGAAATCTATCACCGTTTTTGCCTATATTGGATTCCATTTTTGTCTATATTGGATTCTGTTATTACTATTGTTGGATTCCATTAGTAACAATATTGGATTCCAATATTGTCATTATTGGACTTATTTGAGTTCCAATTTCAGTATTATTGGATTCCAATTTCACTATTATTGGATTCCAATTTCACTATTATTGGATTCCAATTTCTCTATTAATGGATTCCAATATTGCTATTATTGGATTCCAATTTTTGTCGTTTTTTAGATTTTCATGTTGGGAGTAAGTAAGGCTAGCAGCCGCTAACTATTATAAGGCATGAGCCTATTGGATTAATAAAAATAAAAAATTAACAATAACTTCTTGCAAAATCCTCAATGTAAGGTGAGCAGTCGCTAACTATTATAAGTCATGAGCCCGTGGTATTGAATGAAAGTGCAAAATCCTCGATGTAAGGTTAGCTATTGCTAACTATTATAAGTCATGATCCTGTTGTATTAAAAGAAAGTGCAAAAGCCTCGATGTGAGGTTAGCGGCCACTAACTATTATAAGTCATGATCCCATTGTATTAAATTAAAAATAAAAACTAACAATAAATCCCTACAATAGTAAGTTTGAAGTGCAAACCATGCACTTTCAAATGATGAGCCTCACATTGTCAAATTTGTGAGACTCACACATTCTCGAGTTGCAAAATTATGATACTCACACTTGAAAGTGTAAGCACACATTGTCCAAGCTACAATCCTTGCACTTAAAACTTATTTACAACCCCCGCAATCATAAAGTGTTAGCCCCACACTCTAAAAGTGTGAACCTCACACTCGAATGTACAAGCCACACACTCTGAAAGTTAGAGCCTCGCATGTTAAAAGAGAAAGGCTCACACTTTGAAATTGTGAGCTTCACACTTTGAAAGTGCGAGGCTCACACTTTCAAAGTCCAAGCCTCACACTTTCAAAGTGGGAGGTTTGGAATTTTAGAGTGCGAGGTTTGCAATTTTAATGTTTATTATGCACATCCTTAAATTTGACATTGGCCTTAAATGTTAGTGGTGTTATTTTGATTTCTGGTGGAACTTACAATAAATTTACGTTCTCACCCCAAAATATACCTTGTAACAACTCAATTATTATTTTTTTAGATTGTACATGGAATTAAGTTCACTAGTGTTTATTATTATAAACTATATCTCTGAGTAATCATTAAAAGAAAACAACATAGTTGGGAGTTTATGTATATCACAAATTCTATTACTATGAAAGATAGTAGAATTTATGCTTGTAAATTGTCACATTCTTCATATAAACGATGATTCACTTCCGTGAGAAAGAAAATGAAATAATCCTTTGACACAATGCAACAAAAATGTTTGTGAGAAACGTAGTCTTACGCCCTTGGAGATACATTGAACTAATATTTTATAGTTTACATCAATAAAAAGAATCATTGTACCACAATTGTATTCTTTTGTCGGTGAAGAAATACCAACACATTTTTCCCAATGTTGGTGAATGTGAATGAGCTATATTTGCATCTCACCCATTAATGTGGTATACCACTTTTCTTCTATTTATTTTCACAAGTATCCCTCTTGTAGATCATTATTTTAGCTTTGTAAAAGTGTTAGGCCCTTGTAGATTTGAGTTATTGGTCACAACTTCCTTCAAGTAAATAAATCCAGAAGAGTAATTCTATAACTTTATACATCAGATTTCTCATCAAGCCTTGATGATATTGCATATTTTGGGTCAATGCAAACAATGGTACCCATAACATAGGTAGAGGTTTGGTTTTTGGCCAAGGGAATGCACTTGGAAATGCCTAATTCTGACAAATGTGCCTCAAGATTATAATCCAAAAGAATGTTAGAAGTCTTCACATCCTTGTGAACAATGCGTGGGTTACCATCATAATGAAGATATGGCTATCCTTCTTCAGCTCCATGAGAAATCTTTAGCTGAGCGTTCTAATATAGCTTAATCTTTTTTGATGATCCTATACAAAAATAAAAATTAATAAAACACTTATAAAGATTTTCCAACAATCCATTTTAATATGAAGGTTAGAGATTGATTGGATGCGAGCTATTTCAAAATATGAATCTACAATGTACATGTCCATTTTCTTCATAACATAATCATTCTACTCACCATGTAGGGTGTCCTACAAACTCTCTTTTACCCTATAATAATAAAACAAAAGGTTTCCATGTGGAGAAAATGAATATCCATGCAAAATATGAAGATTCTGATGCTTGATGCTTCCAACTATTTCCCCATTAGTATCAAATGCAAGAAAGCTTAGCGGGTATCAACTGCATACAATCTATTTATAGCAATTGTCTTAGAATTCTTTACATCACATTTATAAATAGTTCTTCTAACACCATAGTCAATTACATATTTCTCATTTAGATTTTTTGTAATTTTCATTATGTCATTGTACATTTAAAGAGCCATGTTAATGTGAAGTATGACCAACCTTGGAGAACCTAAATGTAACAAATAGATGTGAAAATAAAGAAATTGTAATAAAATATTGCTTTCTGATTTGTTGTTTGATAATCTATACAATATGAAATCATGTCTAGTCAGCATTAGTTTTAACACCTTGCTCCATTTTGTTTGCAAATTTTTTGTAAATGCATTTGGATGATTTGAACAGTACACAACTATACTAGAAGTACTAAAACCAAAAGATGTAAACAATTTCCAGTTTTGAGATGGATGTTGTTCATTGCATTGGGCCACAATTTTGTTACACAACATCATACATATCCAAGTTTGCCAAATTTTTGATAACAATAGAAGAATGTCTCTAGAACCTGAGCTATTTAAAACACAACTACTATTTATTGTAATAGTTAATTGCTAATATCAAAAAACCATTAGACAAAAAATGAATTGGTCCACAGAGAAAAGTTGTGCAACAAATAAACAACTTCAAATAAACCAAATTTTATAGCGATTAATTCTTTAGTGTAACGAATAATTTTTTAATTTATTAATGATTTCTTGTTTTCATAAATAAATAAAGGAGGGTTGAATGGTTCCTTTCCCTTTACATTAAATATATGAAGAGAGGATAAATATAAACACCCGAACGGTCATCAATACTTTATGAAAAATGCAAGGGCCTTTGCCAAAAACACAAGTGGTTGGGAATACAAAAAGTGTCGCAGTAAGAAAGACAAGATGATTTGATAACAATAGAAATGAAAATGATATAAAAAACCAAAAAAAGATGAAAAGCGATGGATTTTAGAAGAAATTATTTAACCGAATTAGATGACACATCTGTAACCTCCAATTTAACGGGGATGAAAATGGTTTCCATAGGGGTTCTAGGAAAAGATTCCCTTTTCGGCAGCCCAACTCTTTAGCCAATCATCGTACCCTCATGATCTTTCCCATGAAGAATATCCCAACGTTCGGGTTCCCGTTCTGCAGCAGAGAACACATATCATCCAGGTTAGGAAAGTGGAGCAAACTAGTTATCGACCTCGGTCTCTCATCCCATTTGGACAGACCAAACATGAAACAAATTAGGACGTAAAACTGATTATAAAACTCTGAAAAAATAGCCACATTCATCAAACCTTCTTATATATAACAATCCTAAGAAAGCAAGGGCCATGACACACTCAAGGTTTTGTCAATTTACGCTTTCATGCCAACCCAATACGCTGGTTTGATCTAGTGACGACCCATCTCCAAAGCCCAATCCTTTGCCAGATGTATGATAAGAAGATGAAAAATGAATTTTAAAGAAACTTCGCATTTACCCTCAGATGTCCCTCCAGAGAAATATAATCATCTCCAAGAACTCCCTCAATAACAACCATGTCTTGATCTGCTTCAATCCAAAAAATGGATTTCAAGCGGCAACGTGAACTTTTGTTACAAAATTCCATTTCACGAACCGATGCGGAAAATTTCATCAAAGGAAACATTGGAAAGGAAATGACAGAAAAAAAGCGAAATATAGTGAAATAAACCTGAAAGGTGTGAAAATATGGAAGAGGAGATCGATAAATTTATGGAGTTACTATGTTGTCACATGTTTGTAATTAATATAAGCTTACTAGGGGATTTAATATAAACCTTTATGGGAAAAGGTGGCAAGTCCGTAAAATCAACATATTTATTACAAATCTTATCACAAAATGCTTTCTCAGTCCCTTGATTTTATATAAAATATGTCTATTTAGTAACCTCAAAATATATATGATTTAAGGTCCAATCAGAATTAATGAAACAATAAAAAATGAATTTTATTCACATAAGCTTTTTAATTGCAACGTTAGAAATAATATGAGAGTCACCTCTAATAATTAATTCATTACTATTCAAGTCATTAGCCATGGACCAACAATGTTCCAACACTTTAATTTATTGATTTATACATTTATTAATTTATAAAAATTATAGTCATTAGTCATGTTATTAATTATGAGATTAACCTCTAGAAGAAGGTCACCTTTTTCATGGATATCTTTCAAAACATGCTTCAAGGATTGGAGAGAGGATGCCACACACATTTAACACTTAGACCGATATTTGTGTTTTTCCAAGTTCAAAATCCCCACTTCACCATGATCTTTAAAAAGTGAAATGTCGACCCATTTAATAGTAGGTATTTTCTTGGTCTCGTTGGTTCCTTGCTAGAGATAGGCCAACAAAAGTTTGTTGATTTTATCAAACACACAATTAAGGATCCTCATAATAAAAACCATATAAATGGAAATAAAACAATAGTATATTAACAAGATTAGATCAATGCAATAGAAGTTCTTCATTTAATCCCACTTGAGAATCTTGTTCACCTTCGCCCTGCGTATGTGATAGATCATTTAGGTCTATTTTATTTGAAGGATGATTTTAAGAAAATATGCAAGGCTAAGATGAATAAGATACTTCTTCAGGTTTAAATGATGTACATCTGTTATGATGATCTAACCTTTCCATACTATGTGGCTATGTTTATTACCAGAAATTGTTGATCGTAGCAATAAAAAAGCCTTCCCTTTCATTAACTAATGATGCTTATCGGTTGCAAAGCATTTTTGTTTATATGAAAAAGATATGAATTACATTTTATGCACAATATATCAAATGAGAACTACATAAGGCATCATCCTTCTCAAAGGTATGTATTCAAGGACTTGGATCTGCAGGATAGTCCATCGAATATAATATAATTACAAATAATGACAACAAACCTGTTGAGATTGCTTTTTGCATTGTTAAAATGGATTTGTCGACAATATAGAGGCTAGTGACCGATAGCCTTCTCATCAAAAAATAATTGGTAAACATAAAACATGCATTTCTCTTCATGGACTTAGATCATTTATTCCTGAGCAAGATTCATGTTCATCTTCGCCCTTAATTTTTAGTAAATCATTTAGGACTATTTTGTTTAATGGGTTATTTATGGAAATATGCGGTGCAAGATGATCAAGATATGTCTCCGAGTTTAAAATATGTACTTATATATTATGCTATAAATCTTATCTTGGTCGCTAAGGTAGACGATGAATTTTTAGGTCGATATTTAAAAAAAATAGAAACAATAGAGCCTAGTGAGCGCCAAGCCACTCCTTTCAGTAAGTAATGTAGCTTAGCGGTTACTATGCATTTTCTTTGATACAAACCAACATGAAAATGACTTGCAACCACATTTTATCCATTCATATGATCTGTTTTTTGAGCGCTACATTCTGTAAGTATTCAAGCTTAGTGGTCGCTAAGCATTTTATTTAATACAAACTTTTTTTATCTCTATTTTCACAATTAAGAAACAGTTTAGCCTAGAGGCCACTAATATATTCCTTTCTCAATAAAAATAAACAATAAGCATAGAGCACTATATTCTGTAAGTATTCGAGCTTAGCGGTTACTAAGCATTTTCTTTAATACGAACTATTTTTTTATATCTATTTTCGAAATTAATAAATAGTTTAGGCTTTAGGTTGCTTAATCTATTACTTTATCAAAGACCTCCATAACTTTCGAGAGTAAACAATTTTCATAACTCACATATTTCTCATTTAAATATATTACGAAAAATTCACAAAAACCGATATTATCTATTACTATTACGTTATTAGAGCGTTATGCTCAAAATAAGATATTGTTTAGCCTATTTGTTGCCATATCATTTCTTCATGTAAGTATTAGGTCTTTGTGGTGACTAAGAATTTTTTCAATACAAATTGTTGTTTGATCTCTATATTCGAAATTAAAAATTAGTCAAGCCTAGTGGACGCTAATCTACTCCTAATAAGTAGCGCAACTTACAAGTCACTAAGCTTTTTCATTGATGCCCACCGATGTGTAAAAAAGAAAAGATGCAAGGTGTGTGCCTAATAGTCACTATGATGTTATTTGAGCACCCTGAAAAACATTTTTAATAACCTTTTTTCTTCCCGACTATACAAATACCTCCATAACTTTCGACAATAATAATAATTGTCCATATCTCACATATCTGTCATCAAAAAATATTATGGAAAATGGCTAGCGACCACTAATATCTATTACTATGATATGTTATTCTAGCATTATGTTTGAAATAAGACATTTTTAGCCTATTTTATGCTCAATTATTCCTTTTTGTAAGTATTTGAGCTTAGCAATCACTAAGCATTTTAATTACTATGAACTATTTGATTGATCTTGTTTAAGTAATAGATCTTATCGGTCACTAAGTATTTTAGTAGATATACGAACAAATATACATTATGTGTTAGGAAAAAAAAATCATGAGTAATATAGAAGTTGTGATATCTTTCAAGGGTATGTAGTGCTAATATTGGCTGGCTTTGCGAAGGGATTATATAGCCAATAATATATGATTATAGTTAATGAAAAATAATAGAAATCCAAAAATGTAGACATATTTATTTACATTCTGGAAAGGAAACTTAGAATTCGGAGATGCTAAAGAACCGCTAAGCTTCTACTCAAAAATAGAGGGACAACATACAACATGTCATGTTGTTTATTACCAAGTATTGAAAAGAATTGCAGTCCCCTATAAAATCTATGTATGTATTATTTTGAATTTTGTGTTGCAAAATATCATTCTAATGGATCTTAGCGGTAGCTATTTTCTTTCCTATCTTTAAGGTGTTCTCAAATTCTTGTGAAGAATAAAATTTTGTTTTAGTTTTTCTAGAGTAAAGTGTAAATAACACCAAATTATTGAGGATCACTAGATATATTAGAAATTTCATGCCACATGTCAACATTTTAATGGATGAAATTCACAAATTAATATGGAGGGTCTTTATAGGTTAAAAGTATTTGTTATTTCTAGGGCTGATTAAAAATTTCTTAAAAATGTGTCAATTATATAGTTTCCTAACTAACTGGTTCAAACTTTCCACGTGTCACATTTTATTGCAATATATTTTTAAATTAGCGCACACTATATTTAAAAATTTTGAATTCAAATTCGATAAAAATTAATAATAAATATTAGAAATTAGAAATTCAAATTCTAATATTGATGATCACAAGATATATTATAAATTTCATGCCACATGCCAACATTTTAATGGATTATAGTCACAACTTAATATGGTGGTTTTTATAGGTAAAAAGTATTTGTTAATTCTATCGCTAATTAAAAATTTCTTAATAAATGTGTCAATTATATAGTTGTGTAATTAACTCGATTCAAACTTGCAAGATGTCACATTTTATTGGATTTTTTTAAATTAACGCAAATGCGATATTTAAAAAGTATTGAATTTGCATTCGATAAAAATTAATAATAAATGTTCCAATGACCGTGTATGAGCCAATGACCATGAATGGGAAAGTACCATTAGTTGTTTCACTTAAAGTGACCACATGTCATTTTTAAAATTATAAATTTAATAAAAACCAACCAATAAAGCAAGTCACATCAAGTTAATTCAAAAAGGTAT
Organism: Taxus wallichiana var. yunnanensis; assembly: GCA_018340775.1. Lineage (NCBI taxonomy): Eukaryota > Viridiplantae > Streptophyta > Pinopsida > Cupressales > Taxaceae > Taxus > Taxus wallichiana. Next base: position 416,236,636 of record CM031237.1, on the reverse strand, counting down.
CTAATGAAATGGTGACACATAGGCATTCCGTAAATGGTGACTTTATTCCCAAGTAATAGGTCACCTTAAATTTCTTTGTATTAAAAATACTTAATTTAAATGCCGTAAAAATATGATTTCATCACAATTATAATACTCAAAAGAAAATCTGTATATTGACAAAATCATAATCTATCAAAGGTGTTTTTTTAAATTATAATAATTTTTTTAGATGAGTTAAATTATAATAATTACATGGCTATGACAAATTATATTTTATAAATGTTTTTTTATCATGCTTAAATAAATATTTGTCGTTTTCCCGTGAGTTTGTAAAGAAATAATTATCGTTGTTTGACTTGTTTCTATAGTAAAGTTAATAAATTTTATTTCCCGTATCCCATGCTATCCTTGAATTAAATGAAAATATTAATGAGGGGTACATTCAAAGTTCGATATGCGAAATCCCCCACATTAAATGCAAATATTTGAAATTTCAAAATCCTGCACTTTCACTTTATGAAGGGGAAATTTAAATTTTGAAATTTTCCTAATCCCCCTTTTTTCAGTTTTTGGAATTTCTTTCGTTGAATGTATTGGGAAAAAATTAAATACACTAGAGAAATATATATTAGGGTTTCTTTTTTATTTTGAAATTATAGAAAAGCAACTCTTGAAATCATAATACAACACGTGCAAGCACTAATTTACTTGGTCTAAGTGCTCGATTCATGGCATTTTTTTAGAAACAAATATTTGAGGTAGTGGTTAGAATATCATTCGGGGCACACAAATGAGACAAAAATAGTGATTGTGGATAGATCACAGGTACGGGTGCGAGATTAGGAGGACCACAGTAGTACAAAATCAAAAGAGAAGCAAAAATGTTGCGGTTAGAATCTCGTAGATAATTTTTTAAGAGAGAATACAAAGCTTTAACAATCATTATCAAGCACGTAAAAATTTTAGATACTACTAAAACATGTATTTATCAAAAGAATCTATGTTATTGTATGTGTACCATAGTTGATGGCGGAAACTTTCAATGGGTATGTATTCTCCTAGTTCTTGTGTTTTGCACCAAAATCTGTCCATGCCTTTCCCTTACCACCTTTATAGTTATGTTTCATCTCCTTGTCAAAATGCATTATTGTGTTTGTAACCACATTGTTTGTCATCCCCGACCAAGAAATTGTAATCCCTTTTACAATATTTTTCTTTCGAAAACCCATTTTTATGTTCTACTATAGCACACGTATTCATGTCTGTTAAATGTGTTCCATTTTTAGCCCTTTTATATGTCTCTTTGTTTTTTTTTTGTGGATTCTTTTTCTCTTTCCTACATTTATTCTTTCTTGTAAGTGGTGGCATGTATCCCCAACAAAACACAAGTAACATATTCATTTTTTTATAAAATTGTAATGGTTTGATTTTGTGTATTTTAGGTAAACATTTTGACCTCCTTTAATGATTTTTTAATATGAAAGAAATATTCGTGACTAATTTTTTCAATGTGAAATGCTTACATTAGTACGTATGTAGATATATATTGTTAATTATATTCATTTTCCCATGTAGAAATAGTTAAATGTAATGTCTTTAGCAAGTTTTTTTATGTTTAATAAAAGGTAAGAACATTATATGTACTCGTAAATATTATTAAATATAAATTTTAATCATTCTATTTACAAACATATATTTCATTTTACGGATCTTATGCTATGCCATATATTTTTTATTATGCTACATATCATTGGTTGAGTTTATAATTTTTTTGAAATATAGTAATACAAGATTGTACTCGTATATTTATGTACCTTTTTGAAAATTCAATCAAGAAAAATGTTGTTTAACCTAGCTGCCACTGAGCTCAATATGTTATTCAAATTCTATCACATGATATTCGAAGCCTAGAGGCTGTTAAGGTCATAGATTATTCCACTGCATTGGTGTAACATAAAAAATACTTGAGATTAGCGAGACGATAGGATAATTGTTGTCTTGCATTCAAGGTAATGTGTAACGACTCTATTGAAAATGAAAAATGAAATCTGAACTAAGCTCCAACACCAAATTTTAAGCCTAGCGAATGCTGAGTTCAACATGCTATTCGAAATATATTATGTGATATTCCTTATCTAACAAAATATTCAAAGCCTATCGACTGCTAAGGTAGAAGATAATTGCATAGTGTGAGCATAAAATCACAAAGTCTTGAGGTTAGTGGACACTAGGATATTTTTCATGCCTCAGCATACAAAACAAGTAGAAAACAAAATTTTAAGCCTAGTGACCACTGAGTTCAACATGCTATTTGAAATATATTACATGATATTCCTATCCTAATAGGATATTTGAATCCTAATGCCGTTAAGGTCAAAGATTTAGGTTAGCGATTGGTAGGATATTTGTTGTCTTGTTTACAAGATAAGTATTAACAAATCAATTGAAAAAATAACTATGCTTCATTGTTTCATTTAAATTTAACAAGACTATCTTCAAATAATAACGACCACTAGGGTGGATGCTCACAACCTTTCTTTAATGTTCTAAGACAAGAGAATAAACGTAATTAAAAAAATATTTTAAGCCTAGTGGATGCTAAGTAGAACATGTTATTCAAAGTTTATTACATGATATTCCTAGCCTAACACGATATTCAAAGCCTAACGACCACTAATGTTGAAGATAATTACATAGCTTTGGTGGAAAATCACAAAGACTTGAGGTTAGCGACCCATTAGGATATTTGTTGTCTTGTAAACAAAACAAGTAATTAGGATATTTAAGCCTAGTCTTGTAAACATGACATTAAATATAAACAAAATTTTTCGAAGCCTAGCTGACCGTTGAGCTCAACAAGATATTCAAAATATATTACTTTATATTCCTAGCCTAACATGATATTCGAAGGTTAGGGACATGAAGGTTCAATATAATTTCATAATAAAAACTATTCCTAGCCTAACATTATGGAAAATCATAAATAATTTCATAATGTGGGTGGAAAATCATAAAGACTTGAGGTTAGCGGCCGGTAGGATATTTTATGTCTTACTTACAGGATAAGTAGTAATGACTCAACTAAAAACTAACTATTCTCTATTATTTTATTTAACTTTAAGAATACCATCGTCAAAGACTAGTGACTTCTAGGGTGGATGATTATAACCTTTCTTTAATATTCCAAGATAAGAGAATAAACGTAATTAAAAATAAAATTTTAAGTCTAGCGGCCGTTGCGTAAAACATGCTTTTCGAAGTTTATTACATGATATTCATAGCCTAACATGATATTCAAAGCCTAACAACTACAAATGTCGAAGATAATTACATAGCTAGGTGGAAAAACAAAAAGACTTGAGGTTAGCGACCGCTAGGATATTTGTTGTCTTGCAAACATGACAAGTAGAAAACAAAATTTTAAGCCTAGTAGCGCTGAGTTCAACATGCTATTCAAAATATATTACATGATATTCCTATCCTAACACAATATTTGAAGGCTAACAACCGCTAAGGTCGAAGATAATTGCATAATGCGGGTGGAAAATCACAAAGACTTGAGGTTAGTGGTTGGTAGGATATTTGTTGTCTTGCATACAAGACAAGTAGTAATGAATCGATTGAAAAACTAACTATGATCCATTATTTTATTTAAATTTTACAAGACTATATTCAAAGCATAATGACCGCTAGGGTGGATGTTTACTACCTTTCTATAATGTTCTTAGACAAGAGAAGACACGTAATTAAAAATGAAATTTTAAGCCTAGCGACCGCTGAGTTAAACTTACAATTCAAAATCTATTACATGATATTCCTAGTCTAACATGATATTCAAAGCTCAAAAAATGCTATGGTCGAAGATAATTGCATAGCGTGGGTGGAAAATTACAAACTCTTGAGGTTAGCGTCTATTAGGATATTTGTTTTATCAGATACATGAAAAGTAGCAAACAAATTCTTAAGCCTAGTGGTCTCCGATTCAACATGCTATTTGAAATATATTACATGATATTCCTAGCCTAACATGATATTCATAGCTCTGGTATTCAACATGTTATTCAAATCTATTACATGATATTCCTAGCCTAACATGATATTACTACCTTTCTTTAATGTTCCAAGATAAGAGAAGACACGTAATTAAAAATGAAATTTTAAGCCTAGTGACCATTGAGTTCAACATGCTATTCAAAATCTATTACATGATATTTCTAGGCTAACATGATATTCATATCTCTGGTGGAAAATCACAAAGAATTGAGGTTATCAACCTCTAGAATATTTGTTGTCTTACAAATAGGAAAAGTAGAAAATGAAATTCTAAGTCTTGTGGTCACTGAGTTCAATATGCTATTAAAAATATATTACATGATATTCCTATCCTTACATGATATTTGAATCCTAGTGGCTGCTAAGGTTGAAGATAATTTCATTGCATGGGTGGAAAATCACAAAGACTTAAGGTTAGCATTCTAGTAGGATATTTTTTGTCTTGCATATAAGACAAGTAACAAACAAAATTTTAAGCCTAGTGATTTGCTAAGTTCAACATGATATTCCTAGCCTAACATGATATTCATAGATCTAGTGGAAAATCACAAAGACTTGAGGTTAGTGACCACTATGATATTTTTGTCTTGCAAACAAGATAAGCAACAAACCAAATTTTAAGCCTAGCATCCGTTGAGTTCAACATGCTATTTAAAATATATTACATGATATTATTAGTCTAATAGGATATTCAAATCCTAGCGGCCGCTAAGGTCGAAGATAATTGCATAACGCGGGTTGAAAATCAAAAGGAAGTTAGGTTAATGACTGATAGGATATTTGTTGCCTTCTTTACAAGACAATTAGTAACAAATCTATTAAAAAACTAACTATGATCCATTTTTAATTTAAATTTAACAAAACTATCTTCAAATACTAGCGACCGCTAGGGTGGATGCTTACAACCTTTCTTTAATGTTCCAAGATAAGAAAAGACACGTAATTAGAAACAAAATTTTAAGCCTAGCGGTCATGCTAAGGTCTAAGTTTAATAAGGCCATGGATTATTCCATTGCATTGGTGTAACATAACAAAGAATTGTGATTAGAGGCCACTAAGATAATTGTTGTCTTGCATTCAAGATAATGTGTAATGACTTTATTGAAAACTAAAAATTAAACCGAACTTACCTCTAACACCAAATTTTAAGCCTAATGGTCACTTGAGAACAACATGCTATTCAAAGTTTATTACATGATATTCCTATCCAAACATGATATTCAAAGCCCATTGGCCGCTAATGTCAAAGATAATTACATATCTATGGTGGAAAATCACAAAGAATTGAGGTTAGCGGATGCTAGCATATTTGTTATCTTGAAAATATGACAAGTAGCAAATGAAATTTCAAGCCTAGCGACCACTGAGTTCAACATGCTATTCAGAATGTATTACATGATATTTCTATCCTAACGTGATATTCGAAGGCTAATGGCCGCTAAGCTTAAAGAAAATTACATGTAACGACTTGAATGCAAAATTGACTATGCACCATTATTATATTTAAAAAATTACAATACTATCTTGAGGTTAGTGGCCGGTAGGATATTTTTGTCTTGTAAATAGGACAAGTAGTAACGACTCGATTAAACAACTAAGTATGCTACATTATTATATTTAAATTTTACAAGACTATCTTTAAAGACTAGGGAATGCTAGGGTAGATTGTTACTATCTTTCTTTGATGTTCCAAGACAAGAGAAGACATAAAATATTCCAAGAAAAGTAAAATATTTATCACTTTCATTAATTCACGTAATTAAAAAATAAATTTTAAGCCTCATGAGACGTAGTTCAATATGATAATTGAATAACGCGGTGAAAAATCATAAAGACTAATGTTAGAAGCACAAGGACCGAGAGGCGGGGGTGAATCGTCCTATTGTAAATTTATTTTGATTTACCAAACCATACATTCATCTATTAGATTATATATCTAATATCCATGATCATGTGTGCTTATTAAGATATGTAAAATCAACCACAAGAGCAAGAAAGTAAAGTACTCAACATAAAACACCATATGAAAGTTGGAAACCCTCACAAGGAAGAAAACCAATTGAAACTCTATTTATATTACTAAAAAAAATTAAATTAGTTAAGCACCAAATTCACAAGGAGCACCAACCCCTAGTTTATTAGAGCACCAACCCCTAGTTTATTATAGCACCAAACCTACAAGGAACACCAACCCATAATTTAGTAAATCACCCACTCCAAAAAGAGGCTACAACCCCTAAGGATGACCAAGCACAAACTTAGCCACCTGCGTATATTTTATCTCTGATAATGTTACTTCCACAAATGATAGAGATCACTTATTCAACTCATAAACCCTAGCTCACACACTATGTCTTCAAACTCTCACAATATTGTTCTTTCTTCACTTCTCAAAGCTATAATCACATGCAAACATGCTCTATAATATTATTAAAACTATCATGATCTTCCTCATCCTTAAAATCATGCTCTCATACCTACAAAATATCTTCCTCTAGGTCGTGAAGTCTTCCCTACAAGAGTAGTAGCTCAAAAATGAACCAAACAAACACTTAAATATGATTTTGTTCATTCCAACCTAAAGGAGGTCGGTACCTCGTCATAATTTCAACCCATACATCTCTATAACATTCATAAATTTTCCTTAAAATAAATACATAAGACCCAAATAGGTTGGCCTAGCTAAAACCCTCAATACATGTGCCAAACGTGGCTCAAAACCCCATGGGCACATTATTAAAAATTCCCTTACACCAAATACATACATATTCACAACCCATAAACCTTCGTAAATAATTAAAATATCATTAAAAATTCATACATGGTCATAATTTATCTCAAACAATCAAATTATTTCATTTTCGGGGCCTAGTTCCTTTTACAATTTTCAAAACAACTCAAGCTTCCTACACCCTTCAACACCCCGGAAACTTCATAATGCGACCAAATGACTTCTCGTCGAGAAAACATGTCATGTGACCACTAAATGGAAATGGAAGATCTTGTCTAACACTTAAAAGAAAGTTATATGTCATGAAAAATCCATCTATTCAATCCGCAAATGCATTTACATTCACTAGATCAACTCAGTAAAAATGCTATTTCTAAATATTAGCTCATAAAATAATTTATACATATATTATAAAAACATCCCAATGGATTCATTTGATGGAAAATTAATCTGTATTCAATTTCCAGGTGATAGGAAGCATCACCAAATCCATCTCATGCTTCAAATAACATCAAACTTTCACTAGAACACATCCTGTATTGAATTGCAAAAATATTCCTTCTCAAAGAATGACCTAGAAACCCTATAAAATTACCTAATCATGAGGAAATACACATATAAATGGAAATATATCTGAATATAATTTCCAAAACAACTTGAATCATCTCAAAACTCCACCTGTAGCTCAAGTTATACTCATTTTACTGAACCTTGCTATTTGAGACCCCAAAACGCCCTTTGACCAGTCAACCTATTTGGACCTCAAAACACCATGAACCTGAAATAAATTACTCTGAAACATATATGGAAATCAATAAAAATCCCATACGTCATGCACTCGTCAATTTAATATGCAATGCCTTTCGACAATCTTGTCCTAAAAACTTCTTTCCCGTAAACTACTATTTTCGGTGGGGCCCACTCATCACCATGACATCAACTATAAATTTCTGAAAATCCCGAGGAGTCTTATTCAACATCAAATCATATATTTTTATGAATCAATCAAAACCAGGTCACCATACTTCACTTTCGTCAATTGTTGCTAGCTAGGTTTTAACAAGGGTTTTAGACCTCTTTATCTTCTTAACATTTATTCATAAAAACCGAAGATTAACTAACTTGATAATTTTTGTGAAACCTTATGAGATCACCTTAGAATCATATTTGAAATCCACAAGGTCCCATCCAAATCACAAAATTCACAATGATCATCAGAAGTTCAAATTTGAGTTGGATTTTCGCTTGTTCTTGACCACCATGCCTCTCACAAAATTAGTCATAAGTTGCAAAATTCTCATCATGGGCACCCGATAGTTTTTTGAGAGTAGTATTAATCATCCTTATAACATATAAAATCATCATAATATCAATTCCATGGCTCAAAATCTCCAAATCACTAAGACTTACCTATGATTACATACTAAATCCTCAATGTAGGTTAAGAGTCAACTAAAATAACGCAATAACTAATCAAGTAACATTTGAAAATGACCCAAACATACCTCATATGTCATGATACAATTTATTTCATGCTTCCATGATCTCATATGGCTCCAAACCACACTGTCACACCTCCAAGAAAGCATACCTGCTCCCAATGAGCACTGTAACCAAGTGAACCACTTGTACCTACACTATTCCACTACTGTGAGTGCTCAATCACATTAAAAAAATAATAGAAATCATGTCAACATACTTCCCAAACATCCAGAAGCTCACACTATCAAGCTACACCTCCTAAGCACCTGGATAGGCTTGCAAGAGAAGACACACCTCACTAAATCCCAAAGATATCAACTAATATACATCCGAACCAGTTATGTTAGAATCAAGAACATCATCAAGAAGTAATCATATAAATTAAATTTAAACTCTTATTTCACTAAATCTAAACATATTCCAGTGAATCTGGACTCCAGTATTACATGTTTTGGAAGAAATCTATCATCATTTTTGTCTATATTGGATTCCATTTTTATCTATACTGGATTCCATTATTACTATCATTGGATTCGATTAGTAAAAATATTGGATTCCAATTTATCTATTAATGGATTCCAATATTTCTATTATTGGATTCAATTTTTGTGTTTTCTATATTTTCATTTTGGGAGTAAGGCTAACAACCACTAACTATTAAAAGCATGAGCCCGTTAGATTAATAAAAATTAAAAATTAACAATGAATTCGTGCAAAATTCTTGATGTAAGGTGAGTAATGCTAACTATTATAATTAATGAGCCCTTGGTATTGAATGAAAGTGAAAAAACCTTAATGTAAGGTTAGTTTTCGCTAACTATTATAAGTCATAATCTTGTTGTATTAAAAGAAAGTGAAAAAACCTCAATGTAAGGTTAACAGATGTTGACTATTATAAGTCATGATCCCATTAGTATTAAATTAAAAATAAAAACTAACAATAAATCCATGCAATAACAAGTTCAAAGTGCGAACCAGTGCACTTTCAAATGGTGAGCCTCACATTGTCAAATTTGTGAGACTCACACTTTCAAAGTTGTGAAAAATATGAGACTCGCAATTTGAAAGTGTGAGCACACATTGTCCAAGCTACGAGCCTCACACATAAAGTTTATTTACAAGCCCCAAATATGAAAGCACAATCCCGCACTCAAAGTGCGAGGCGAGAGCACTCGAAAGTGCAACCTTGCAATGAAGTGCGAACCTCACACTTTGAAAGTCTAAGCCTCACACGCTAAAAGTGCGAGCTTCTACACTTTCAAAGTGCAAGGATTAGATTTTTAGAGTGCGAGGTTCAAAATTTCAGAGTGTGAGGTTGTCACTTTCAATTTTTACTATGCGTATCCTTAAATTTGACAATGACCTTAAATGTTAATGGTGTTATTTTGAATTCTAATGGATCTTAAAATATATTTATGCTCTCACCCCAAAAACATATCTTATAACAAATCAAGTGTTTTTTTCTTAGATTGTACATGACATTAAGTTTACTAGCATTTATTATTATAAACTATATCTTTGAGTAATCATTAAAAGAAAACACCATAGTTGGGAGTTTATGTATATTAAAAATTCTATTATTGTGAAAGATAATAGAATTTATGCTTGTAAATTGTTACATTCTCCATATAAATGATGTGTCAATTCGTGAGAAAGAAAATGAAATAATCCTTTGACACAAGGCAAGAAAAATGTTTATGAGGAATGCGAGTCTTACACCCTCAGAGATACATTTAACCAATATTTTATAGTTTACATCAATTAAAAGACTCAATTGTGCCACAATTGTATTCTTTGTGAGTCAAGAAATGCCAACACCTTTTTACCAATGTTGGTCCATGTGAATGAGCTACATTTGCACCACACCCATTAATTTGGTATAACTATTTTATTCTTTTTGTTTTCACATGTTTTCCTCTTGCAGCTCATTCTCTTAGCCTTGTAAAAGTGCCGGACCCTTACGGCTTTGAGTTATTGGCCATGACTTCCTTCAAGTCAACAACTCCAGAAGAGCAATTATGTAACTATATACATCAAATGAATTGGTCCATAGAGAAATGTTGTGCAACAAATTGATAACTTCAAACAAACCAAATTTAATAGCGATTAATTGTTTAAATTGCTTAGTGAAACACATAACAATTTTTTATTAATGTTTTCTTATTTTTATTAATTAAAGGAGGGTTCTAAGTTCCCTTTCCCTTTACAATAAAGATATAACAAGAGGATCAATCTAAAAACCCAAACCATCCATCAATAATTTACTAAACAATGCAAACCCTATGCCAAAAACACAAGTGGTTGGGAATACCAAAAATGCCAGACCAATAAGACAGACAGGAAGATTCGATAACAATCGAACTAGATACACTATAAAAAAACCAAAACAAATATTTAGGCTGATGGATTTTAGAAGCACTTATGTAACTACATATCATAATACATCTCAGTAACTCCACTTTAACGAGGATGAAAATGGTTTTCATAGGTGGTTCTAGGAAAAGATGCTCTTTTCTAGCAAAGCAGTTAACCCGACTCTTTAGCCAATCATACACCTCACAAAATTTCATGTGAAGAATATCCCAACATGTCAATTCCTATTGCAGTGGAGAAAACATATCATCCAGGTCAGGTAAGTGGATTGAAATAGGTCCCACCCTTGGTCTCTCACCCCATTTGGACACACCAAACACGAAACACATTAGGATGTCAAACCATTTATACAACTCTCCAAAAATGGCCATGTCCATCAAACCTTCCTATATATAACAAGCCTGAGAAAGGAAGGGCCATGATGCACTTGAGGTTTTTCCATTTCCGCTTCCATGCCAACCCTATACGCTGGCTTGATCTAGTGATGACCCATCTCCAAATCCCAATTCTTCGTCGGATGTATGATAAGAAGATGAAAAACGAATGTCGAAGCAACTTCCACATTTACCCTTAGATGTCACTCAAGAGAAAGATAATCTTCTCCAAGAACTCCTAAATAGAAACCGTGTATTGCTTTCTTATTAAATCTAGAAAATAGATATAAAATCACAACATGAAATTTTGGTATGAAATCCCATTTCACGAACTAATGTAGAAAATTACATGAAAGGAAACATTGTAAAGGCCATTGTAAACAAAATGAGATCCAGTGAAATAAACCCGAAAGGTGTGAAAATATGGGAGAGTGAATCAATAAATATATTGAGTGACTATACTATCACATGCTTATAACGAGAAAATTACATGAAAGGCAACATTGTAAAGGCCATTTTAAACAAAATGAGATCTAGTGAAATAAACCCGAAAGGTGTGAAAATATGGGAGAGAAAATTGGTAAATATATTGAGTGAATATGTTATCACATACTTGTAATTAATACAAGTTTCCAAGGGGATGTAATGTACAACTTTATTGGAAAAGGTGGCGAGTTCGACCAATCAACATATTTATTACCAATCTTATCACAAAGCGCTTGGTTAGTCCCTCAATTTTCTATAAAATCCTCCTATTTAGTAACCTTCTAATATATAAGATTTAAGGTCCAATATGTAATTAATGAAACAATAAAAAAGGAATTTTATTCACACAAGTTTTTATTTTTACTCAATTCATTACCATGGTCATTAGCCAACCAATGTTCCACCACTTTAATTTATTGATTTATACATTTATTAATTTACAAAAATTCTAGTCATTAGTCATGTTATTAATTATGATATTATCCTCTGGAAGAAGGCCACCTTTTTTTCATGGATATATTCCAAAACATACGCTTGAAAGATTGGAGCGAGGATACCACACACATTTAACACTTAGACAAAGATTTGTGTTTTTCCAAGTTCAAAATCCCACTTCCCCATGATATTTGAAAATTGAAATGTCAACCCATTTAACAATAGGTATTTTCTTCATCTCGCCCATTCCTTTCCAGAGATAGGCCAAAAAAAGTTTGTTGATTTTATCAAACACACAATTGGGGATCCTCATAATAAAAACCATATAAATGGAAATAAAACAATAGTATATCAACAAGATTAGATCAATGCAATAGAAGTTCATCATTTAATCCTATGCGAGAATCATGTTTACCTTCATCTATGTATATGTGATAGATCATTTAGGTATATTTTCTTTGAAGGATGATTTTAAGAAAATATGTAAGGCCAAGATAGACATGATACTTCTTTAGGTTTAAATGATGTACATCTATTATTATGATCTAACCTTTCCATACTATGTGGCTATGTTTATTACCAGAAACTATTGATCATAGCAATAACAAATCCTTCCCTTTCATTAACTAATGACGTTTATCAGTTGCAAATTTTTTGTTTATATGAAAAAGATATAAATTATGTTTTATGCACAATATATCAAATGAGAACTACATAAGGTATCAACCTTCTCAAGGTATGTATTCAAGGACTTGGATCTTCTAGGGATAGTCCATCGAATATAATATAATTACAAATAATGAAAACAAACCTATTAAGATTGATTTTTGCATTGTTAAAATGGATTCATCGACAATATAGAGGCTAGCGGTTGATAACCTTCTCATCAACGAATAATTGGTAAACATAAAACATGCATTTATCTTCACAGTCGGATCATTTATTCTGAGAAAGATTCATGTTCATCTTGCCCTCAATTTTTAGTAAATCGTTTAGGACTATTTTGTTTAACGGGTTATTTCTGGAAATATGCAGGGCCAAGATGATCAGGATATGTCTTTAGGTTTAAAATATGTACTTATATTATTATGCTCTAACTCTTATCTTTGTCGCTAAGGTAGAAAATGATTTTTATTACGTTGATATTTAAAAATAAATAAATAGTAGAGCCTAGTGAGCGCCAAACCACTCCTTTTAGTAAGTAATGTAGCTTAGTGGTCGCTATGCATTTTATTTGATACAAAATGACATGAAAAATGACTTACATTGCATTTTATCCATTCATATGATCTATTTTCCAAGCGCTATGTTATGTAAGTATTCAAGATTAGTGGTCACTAAGAATTTTCTTTAATACAATTTTTTTTTATCTCTATTTTCATAATTAAGAAATAGTTTAGCCTAGAGGCCGCTAATCTATTCCTTTCTCAATAAACAATAAATAGTAAGCCTAGAGCGCTATATTCTATAAGTATTCAAGCTTAGCGATTCGCTAAGCATTTTATTTAATATGAACTATTTTTGATCTCTATTTTCAAAATTAATAAACAATTTAGCCTTGAGGCCATTAATCTATTACTTTCTCAAATACCTCCATAACTTTTGAGAGTAAACAATTTTCATATCTCACATATTTATCATCTAAATATATTATGAAAAATGTATAGTAATGATAATATATATTACTATGATATGTTATTAGAGTGCTATGTTTGAATATATTTTTTATCCTAGTTTTTGCCATATCATTTCTTTATGTAAGTATTCGAGCTTAGCGATTGCTAAGAATTTTATTTAATACAGAACTATTGTTTGATCTCTATATTTGAAATTAAAAATCAGTTGAGCCTAGCGAACACTAATATACTCCTTCTAATAAGTAGTAGAGCTTAGCGGTTGCTAAGCTTTTCATTGATGCCCACCGATGTGTAAAAATAGACAAGATGAAAAGGTGTGTACCTAGCAATCACTATGATGTTATTTGAGCACCCTGAAAACATTTTTAATAACCATCTTTCTTCCCGACTATGCAAAGTCCTCCATATATTTTGATAATAAATTTTTCCATATCTCACATATTTGTCATTGAAATATATTATGGAAAATGCCTAGTCGACCACTAATATCTATTACTATGATTTGTTATTCTAGCGCTATGTTAAAATAAGAAATTGTTTACCCTATTTTCCACACAATCATTCCTTTCTGTAAGTATTTGAGCTTAGCGGTCGCTAAGCATTTTCTTTAATATAACTGTTTGATTGATCTTGTTCAAGTAATGGAGCTTAGTGGTCGCTAATTATTTTACTAGATATGAACCAATATAAATTATGTGTTAGACAAAAAAACTTATGAGTAATATAGAATTTGTGATATCTTTCAAGGGTATGTAGTGCCGCACTTGGTTGTGCAAGGGATTGTATAGCCAATAATATATGATTATAGTTAATGAAAAATATTATTGATCCAAAATTATAGAGTTATTTATTTACATTGACTGGAAAGGAAACCGTGGAGTTGTAGAGGCTAGCAGCCACTAGGATTCTACTCAACAAATAGATGGACAACATATGACATGTTGATTTGTTCATTACCACATACTAAAAATAATAGCTTGGTCCCCTATAAAATCTAAGTATTTATTATTTTGAATTCTATGTTGCAAAAATATCATTCTAATGGAGCTTAGTGGTAGCTATTTTCTTTCCTATCTTTAAGGTAATCTCAAATTCTTGTGAAGTGAAAAATTATGTTTTATTTTTTCTAGAGTAAAGCATAAATAACACCAAAATATTGACAATCACAAGATATATTAGAAATTTCATGCCACGTGTCAACATTTTAGTGGATGACATTTACAAATTAATATGGCGGGTCTTTATAGGTTAAAAGTATTTGTTAATTCTAGGGCTAATTAAAAATTTCTTAAAAATGTGTCAATTATATAGTTTCCTAACTAATCGAGTCAAACTTTAGGGTGTCACATTTTATCGCAATATATTTTTTTAAATTGTGCGCAATATATTTAAAAATTTCGAATTCAAATTTGGTAAAAATTATAATAAATATTAGAATTTAGAAATTTGAATTCTAATATTGACGATCACAAGAGATATTAGAAATTTCATGCCACATGCCAACATTTTAATGGATTACGATTCTGAATTTAATATGGCGGTTTTTATAGGTAAAAACTATTTTTAATTCTATCACTAATTAAAATTTTCTTAATAAATGTGTCAATTATATAGTTGTGTAATTAACTAATTCAAACTTGCAAGATGTCACATTTTATTGGATTTTTAAAAAAATTAACGTGAACGATATTTTAAAAATATTGAATTCACATTCGATAAAAATAATAATAAATGTGCCAATGACCGTGTATGAGCCAATGACCGTGAATGGGAAAGTACCATTAGTTGTTTCACTTAAAGTGACCACATGTCATTTTAAAATTATAAATTAAATATAAACCAACCAATAAAGCAAGTCACATCAAGTTACATCAAAAAGGTAACCAATGAAATGGTGACAGTAGGAATTCCATAAATGGTGACTTTATTCCCAAGTAATAAGTCACCTTAAATTTCTTTGTATTAAAAAATACTTAATTTAAATGCCGTAAAAATATGATTTCATCACAATTATAATGCTCAAAAGAAAATATGTATAATGAAAAAATCATAATCTATCAAAGGTGTTTTTTAATTATAATAATTACATGGATCTGAAAACTTATATTTTGTAAATGTTTTTTACTATGCTTAAATTAATATTTGTTGTTTTCCCACAAGTTTGCAAATAAATAGTTGTCGTTGTCTCACTTGTTTCTAAAGTAAAATTAATAAATTTGATTTCCCGTATCCCACGCTATCCCCTAATTAAATGCAAATATTAATGAGGGTAAATTCAAAGTTTGATATGTGAAATCCCCCACATTAAATGCAAATATTTGAAATTTCAAAATCCCGCACTTTCACTTTACGAATGGGAAATTTAAATTTTGAAATTTTCCTAATCCCCCTTTTTTAGTTTTAAAATTTATTTCGTTGAATGTATTGGGAAAAATTAAATACACTGGAGAAATATATATTATGGTTTATTTTTATTTTGAAATCATAGAAAAGAAGCTCTTGAAATCATAATAAAACACGCATATGCACTAAATTACTAGTTTGAGTGCTTGATTCCTAGCCATTTTTTGAACGGAAAGTTGAAGCAATGATTATAATATCATTCGGGGCGCAAAAATGAGAAAAAATAGTGATTATGGATAGATCACGAGTACGAGTGAAAATCGGGAGGTGTTAGGTATTCATTATTATAGTGCATATATTATTTTGTATTTTTAATTGTTGATTTGTTAAAACAACTCAATATAATATAGTATGTAGTTTGTTATATACGTGAATAGTATTATTTTGTTTTCCTTCTACTATCCAAATATCTAGAATTGGTATCAGAGCGTGCTTGGCATGGGTACCTCTACGCAGTAGTGAGCTAAAGGAGACTAATCTGACTACATACAATTGACATTCATATACTCATGCATGAAAGGATGTCGGCTAATCTAAAGGTGGATAGATATGGTGGACAGATATGTTTAAAATCTCACATACCATGCTCCAATCCAACACCGAAGCAAGATGTGAAGTCAACAAATGAGTAAATTATGGTTTGGTCCATATTATTAGCACTTCACAGGATTGATCAACATGTAGCACTCGAAGAGGAGAAGACTGGCATTCTGCAAGAGGCACATTCACAAATGCCATTTTGTTGATCTCTGTGTATTTTCATTAGATTTGTTGTCTCCATCAAAAATTTCCTTTCAGGATAATGGTGTGCTCACACCTATAACTACATTCACATCTAGTATGTGATCTTTATAAGTGGAGCCGCTTCTATCTTATAAAATTAGATATTTGCATTGTTCTCTTTGGACAACGTGATCACCTTCAACTTGAACTATAAATCAGAAAGCAATCCATCTTTGTGGAAGGAAAGAGTGAATATAAAACACCATATCTCGATCTCCCTGATTTGAGGAGAATAAGATTTTATTTATGTATGCTTGATTAAATAGCATCAGATTAATGATGATGGCACTGAGTTTCACTTGTCTCCAAGATATCATCTAATTTACAAATTCGTATAATTGATGTCAAGAGTATGAAACGTACCATATTTCTTCCAACCATCCACATTTTCATTTGGCCTCGGTATACATTTTTTTTTCTATGTCTCTTGCTTGGATGCATATTGCCTATTAGGAAATAAGGGATAAAATATGTGGAATAATCCCTCACCTCACAACAAACAGAGAGACTAATATGTAGAAAATATTAAAGATCTCAAATAAAATTACGTAATAAAATAACACAACACAAAGAGACAATATTTAACGTGGTTCACCCAATTTGGGCTATGTCCACAAAGAATCACTTGCTCAAATTTTATTACAAGCCACCAGTTCTCATAAAATACCCAGATCTATTTGGAGCTATGCTCAACAAACTCTACAAAATTCACACCCGAATTCAAAGCACATCTAATGTTTTTCATACTTCTATCATATGAATAAAACCATGTAAATAGACAACTACTTAAGCAATTTTACAAAACCATGGGTATCAAAATTATGGGAAAAAAGCATGTCCCAAGCCTATGGTTTAAAATCCCGTCCATATGAGAAAATCACGTTTCCCGATATATCGGAACACGTTTTAAGCCCAATTTTTTTGCTAAGGCTATGCACCGAACCCCCTAATATCGAGGTTGCACCCCGACCTCGTGGTACGGGGCTATCGCCTGGACCCTCACTCGAGGCACAGGCGTGGCCCCAAACCCGGTGAGGATACATAAAAAGTGTACGCAAAGATACTCTTAGTGTATAGTCTTCAACACTTTCACAAATGAAAATAGGCTCCTGAACTTAACATTGCCCTCTTACCATCACATCACTTGTGCACATACATATTTCATTACCAAGTGTCTATGAATCATATCTACTATATTTAATCGAGTATGTGATTAGAATATAGTCTTCCCATGAAATTCATATCCTAATTGATGAATAAGAATAGATGATCTTCTTTGTTCACAATGTGTAGCGCAATGTTTGTGTTTCCCCCTGTGATGATAATGATGTGGAGATTTTTACCATTGATACTATTGTAGGAAGTGTTCTTGATCATCTAGATTTGATGGCTGATGTGAATTAGTTGAATGGTTCCAATTCATGTATTCATCTAATAGGTTGAATGATCCTTGATGATGTAGCTCCCCACGATCAATGTTCACGATCGAGACCATGTGTAGGCTATGAAGAGACATGCTTATTGTTGAAGATGGTGTTTTTCTCCATGTTCGCATTAATTAAGCGGGGAATGTTAGGTATTCATTATTATAACTGCGTACATTGTTTTGTATAGTTAATTTTGAGTTGTTAAAATAACTCAATATAATATAGTATGTAGTTTATGAACGTGAATGGGAAAGTACCATTAGTTGTTTAACTTTAAGTGATCACATGTCATTTTGAAAATTATAAATTAAATATAAACTAACCAATAAAACAAGTCACATAAAGTTACATCAAAAGGTAACCAATGAAATAGTGACACGTAGGAATTTAGTAAATGGTGACTTTATTCCCAAGTAATAGGTCACCTTAAATTTCTTTGTATGCAAAAATACTGAATTTAAATGCTGCAAAAATATGATTTCATTAAAATTATAATGCTCAAAATAAAATCTGTACAATGAAAAAATCATAATCTATCAAAGGTGGTTTTTTCAAATTATAATAATTACGTGGTTCTAAACACTTCTATTTTGTAAATGTTTATTTACTATGCTTAAATTAATATTTTTGTTTTCCCTCAAGTTCACAAAGAAACAATTGTTGTTGTCCCACTTGTTTCTAAAGTAAAATTAATAAATTTGATTTCCTCGTATCCCACGCTATCCCCCGAATTAAATGCAAATATTAATGAGGGGTACATTCAAAGTTCGATATGCAAAATCCCCTACATTAAATACAAATATATGAAATTTCAAAATCCCACACTTTTACTTTACGAATGGGAAATTTAAATTTTAAAATTTTCCTAATTCCCCTTTTTTTAGTTTTCAGAATTTCTTTCATTGAATGTATTGGGAAAAAATAAATACACCGAAGAAATATATATTAGGGTTTATTTTTTATTTTTAAATCACACAAGAGAAGCTCTTGAAATCATAATAAAACACACAAAATCACTAAATTAATGGTCCGAGTGCGTGATTCTTGGCTAGTTTTTGAAATGAATGGAAAGTCAAGAAGTGATTATAATATCATTTTGGGGCCCAAAAATGAGAAAAAAGTGATTGTGGATAGATCTCGTAATGACAGTGCGAATCAAGAGGCCCACTGAGGAGGGAATCAAAAGAGACAAGCAAAACAAGTTGTGGATAAAATCTCATAGATAGTTTGTTTAAGAGAGAATACGGATCTTTAACAATCATTATCAAACATGTAAAAATTTGAGATACTACTAAAACAGGTATGTATAAAAATAATCCATGTTATTATATGTCACACCGTAGTTGATGACGAGAAATTTCATTAGGTATGTTTTCATATAGTTCTTGTGTTTTACACATTTAATATGGAGCCTTTCCCTCCTTCACTTTTATAGTTCTATTTCATCTCCTTGTCAAAATGTGCACTAGTTCTTGTCTTTAACCACTTTTTTTTCCTGCCTTGTCCAAATAAATTGTAATCCCTTTTATAATATTTTCCTTTTGCAAACCCATTTTTATGTTTAATTCTAACACAAATATTCGTGTCTATTAAATAGGTTCCCCATTTAGCCCTCCTATGTGTCTCTCTCAGTTAATGTTTTTAGAATTTTCATTCTCCTTCTTGCATTTATTCTTTCCCGTAAGTGGTGGCATCTATCCCCAATTGTAAAACACGAGTCACATATTCATTTTTTAAAAAATCGTAATGGTTTGATTTTGTATAGTTTAGGTAATCATTTTTACCTCCTTTAATATTTTTTAATATGAAAGAAATTTTGTGACTAATTATTTCAATGTTCAATGCTTACATTATTACCACGTAGATATATGTAGTTAATTATATTCATTTTCCCACATAGAAATAGTTAAATGTAATGTCTTTAACAAGTTTTTTTATGTTTAATAAAAGGTAAGAACATTATATGTACTCATAAATATTGTTAAATATAAATTTTAATCATTCTATTTACAAACATATATTTCATTTTACAGATCTTATGTTATGCCATATATTTTTATTATACTACATATCATTAGCTGAGTTTAGAATCTAACCATGTCACTTTGAGGCTTTCAGACGATGTTACAGGGGTGAAGATAACTGAAGAGAAAGGGTTCACAAAACTTCTTGTGGCAGGAGATTCCTTGAATATAATTTCGTGTATGAGAGGGGTAAAATTTTGTCTCTATTTCTATTGAAGACTTTATCAACAATGCTAAGAATAAAATAGCCTCCTTTGTCAATATCTCTTTCTATCATGTTTTCCAGGAAGGAAACAAATTGGCTGATGTTTTTGAAAATAAGGGGGTGGATGCTAAGGATTTTAAGGTGGTAGAGGAACTAACTTTGTAGGAAGCCAACTTCATAGATATCTTGGACCAAGAAAGTGTCCCTAACAAAATTTCTTCCAATGAGGATGGAAATAGGTAATAATTCCCTCTAGGTGATGCATTTTGATTTTCTAAATCTTGAACTCATGCTATAATTTATCTTCTATCATTTCAAAGTCTAGGAAGTTCTCCTTGTTATTTTGAATCATCCCCCAAGTGTGTTAAAGGGAGCCATATCAAGTACAAATTTCTTTGCAGGAAGAATAATTACTCAAGCACAATGGGCAGCGATCTCATGAGGACTGAACCGAGTAAGGTGCCGACAATGTCCAAAGAGGAAGAGGAGCTACTCAATAGGGCTCGCTTGTTAAAAATTTTCAACATTTTCGATGGGTTTGATGAAACTTTGAGTGAAGTTGTCATGAATACCTAGAAATATGGCCATGTTCGGGTTCAAAATTTTTCCTTCACTATCTCTCCGAATTTCATTGCTAAAATCACGGGTCTTGCCTCGGGAGGAAAAAGTTCCTTCAATCCCAAGTCAAACTACAGCCAGGAGATAGATTGTTTCATGTTAGGTAAGGGAATCCCTAAAACTCTCCACAATGGTTATGCAAGAGAAGATCTAACCCATCCTTATAATGAAATTTCTCAAATTCTTATGGCTTATATTACCCTTGAAGGGCGTTATAAAGTTATTTATGGGTATCATTTTCCCATGTTAAATCACATTCAGAATGACAGATCCTATAATTTCCCAAATTTTCTATTCCTATCTCTGGCTAAGTCGGTCACTCAGGTCGAGAAAGGTACTTTCTCCCTGCCCTTGCATCAAGGCCTTATCAAAGCCATGATAAAGTTGGGTACCCCCCTCATTGGAAAAAATGAAAGAATTAGGGCTTATGCTAAATGGACTTCTACCGATTTTGGGGGAATAATTTGATTTTAGACACCGATGAGGATGTTGATAACATGGAGGATGTAGGGAAGTCTGTGGAAAAAAGAACTAGATCACATTTTTCTAAGGATAGCTTTAAAAAGTAGCGATGGGAGAAAGGAGCTTCTGAACCATGTGAGAAATTGGATGTTAGCTCGGACTCAGGGGAGTAGCGGTACCCAGGACTTGGGTCGGGCGGAGACAGAGGATAATTAGGAAGTGGAAGCCATCCATGCTCACATTAGTGAGGAGAATAATCTTAGGCATGACCATGATTCCTCTAAGGGTAAAAGATCAAAAAATAATGAGGAAGCCATTAAAAGTCTCGCATGCACTTAAAACGCGAGAAGAATTTGTTTAATGCTCAATATAATGCGATTAAATCCAATGTTTTCATGAGGGAGTTTTAGAATTGTAGGATTAAAACCGATATCAATATACATAAGATAAACATGGTGACAATTGATTTGAGGGTTGTCAGGAAAAAGTGGAGAAGCTCACCTCTATTATTCTTAGAGAACAACTAAAAATGAAAATGAAAGATGCATGTCTATGGAGAATGATATGCTGAAGATGAAGGGTATTATCCTTCAGATCAGGGATGTTCACATCCTAAATGTCAAAAGTACAATCCACCATCTCAAAATCCTTGTTTGAGATGATCCAATCCATGGAAATAATGAAGAACAAGGAAAAAGAGGGGTCTGGTCCTAAAGTGGAGATAGCGGAACCAAACTATAAATATTGGAAATCCACTATAGCTAGCTTGGTTAAGGAATGGAATGGATGCATGTACACGGTGGGTGAAATGATCAATGAATGAAGGTGGCTTCCTCTTTGGTGGTTGTTTCTTTTTTTTTGGTTCATTAGTTATATTATGTTATTGGCCTTTTTGGCTTCGGTTTCTAGTGGTGGCTCTTTGTATGGATCTGTTGCTTTGAGAGGGTTTCAATGGCCATCCCCTTGACCATTCTCTTTTGTTATGTATTACTTTTTATGGGGTAGGGTCCCCTCAACCCCTTTTTACCTATAGTAAAAAATAGTTTAGAATTTTTCGAAATATAGTAATACAAGATTGTACTCGTATAT
The DNA here is from genome assembly GCA_018340775.1 of Taxus wallichiana var. yunnanensis. Lineage (NCBI taxonomy): Eukaryota > Viridiplantae > Streptophyta > Pinopsida > Cupressales > Taxaceae > Taxus > Taxus wallichiana. The sequence continues at coordinate 416,214,072 of CM031237.1, read as the reverse complement.
TTATGTATGTTTTTGCGAAGTCAATCAAGAAAAATATTTTTTAGCCTAACTACCATTGAGCTCAATATGTTATTCAAAATTTATCACATGATATTCGAAACCTAGAGGCAATTAAGGTTGTAGATTATTCCTATGCAATGGTGTAACATAACGGAGAATTGATATTATCGACCGCTATGATAAAATTTTTTTGCATTCAAGGTAATGTGTAACGACTCTACTGAAAACTAAAAAATGATATTTGAAATAAGATCCAACACAAAATTTTAAGCCTAGTGGCTGCTTTGAGTTCAACATGCTAATCAAAATTTATTACATGATATTCCTATCCTAACATGATATTCAAATCCTAGTGGCCACTAATGTCGAATATAATTGCATAGCACGGGTGGAAAATCACAAATATTTGAGGTTAACAACTAGTAGGATATTTGTTGTCTTCCTTACTTGATAATTAATAATGACTCAACGAAAAAACTATGGTACATTATTTTATTTAAATTTAACATGACTATCTTCAAATACTAGTGACAACTAGGGTGGATGCTTATAACCTTTCTTTAATGTTCCAATACAAGAGAAGAAACATAATTAAAAATAAAATTTTAAACTAAGCACCCACCGAGTAAAACATTCTATTCAAATTTTATTACATGATATTCCTAGCCTAACACAATATTCGAGCGTAGTGGCCACCTGATATTCCTCTACTCAAGCACTTTGAAACAAAATCCCCATGGTGATTTTCAGGTCTTAGAAGGATCTTTCATCAAAACAAGAAGGAGAAATGAAGAGCAAGAAGGAGAGAACAATGAAAATCCCCATAGCCTAAAAATGAAGATCTAAAGAAATGTTGCAAACCGGTGCATGAAACAACAAAACATTTTCTTCTGTTCATTCCTCTATCCAAGACCATCAGAAATACACCTTCAAACTCCCCCTCGTGTGCGACAGAGCAGCCACAATGAAGAAATCTCATTTCGCTCAACGAAGAAAGAAGTAAGATTTCCCGTCAAACTAGTTGCCAGATTGAAGTAAGATCACACGTGAAGCACCATAAGACAAAACCCACATCAAAAATATAAATTTAGTTGTAAATGGAGGAGAAAAACAGACCTACAAATTTTAGGTCCATTAATGGTTGCCGTACCCAAAAGCACTGCCAGGTCCGAAAATTAAAACTTTAAAATCTCCTAGATTATTAAGCGGGCGGGCCCAAAATTTCAGAGGGAGGATATTGGGCAAAAACCCATATCAAAAAAATTTGTTCCATGTCAATTTGACTCCCAGAGGAAAAAAATTTCTAAAAATAGTAGGTCTACTACATAGGAACTACTATTTTGGGAAAGTCATCGATAAAAGAACCTGCGAAGAAGACGAAGACATTGGAGGTAAACTACGACTGAAAATTCACCAGAACAGACATTGTTGGCAATTACTAAAAATAGTAAGTGGCCCTCGAGCACCTGCTAAAAATAGAAATTTGATCCAGAAGAAACGAGGAACACGGGGAGAAAGAGGAAAACTAAGCCACAACATCCAGTTGAAGATCGAGGAATTACTTTTCCACACTTACTAAAAATAGTAAGTTGCTTTTTTGAAGGGAGATATGAAGATGAAATGGACGGGTCAGAAGCCATCACAACCCTTTGCCTGTGAGTATGATGTGGAAGACAGCGATGTCTTGTACATGGACCCAAATGACCTTAAAATTCAAACTTCAAATGAGAAAATTTCTGAAATTTGAATAGCTATATAAGCCACATGTCTACAAACCATGGCTATTCTGGGAAATCCTCCTGTCAAAAGACCCGAATTGCTCTTCCACATCCAAGAAGATATCACTTCTGATTTGAGAGAAGCTATTTGGCATAACAGACAAAGTGCCAACCACTACTTCATTGCCATGAGAATCCTCGACCTTGAAGAAGAACGTGTTGCTGAATTGGAGAGGCAAAGACAAATTCTAGCACCACAAAGGTGAGCATAGATTTCCAAGCTGGCGGATAGAAGGTACACCCGGCAACAGAGGCAAGGAGGACAAACCAACCCCATTTTCGAAGAACTTCAAAGAAGACAAGAGCTGCTCGAATTCAGAGGCCTCCCCTTCGTCAAGCAACCGGTCACGTTGAGAACCTGAGTCTTGTTAATCCTTTAGATGGTGAATTTCCATACATCAACGAGAACCTAGAAAATTTCACTGACGTAGAAACGAAGAAGTTAGAGAAAGAGAAGCAAGAGTGGAAGAGGAAATAAGGGCTCAACTTGATGAAATCGAAAGACTTCAAGCCGAGGCAGATGAAAGAGAAGCAACAGAAACTACAAGTGAACAAGGAGTATATGACTCATGATCTAATATTCGAGCCACTTCAAGAGGTCCCACATGTTGTTGACTCCAACTCTCCTCTCATTCAAGATTTTCCTCCTCCATCAGGACAAAGAATGGTTGATGCGCCCATCATTGAGCCTGAAACCAACGAGATGTTTCCGTGGATGCGGGAAATGATCATCCTCGACACTCGCACGGTGCAACAAGTAGTAGCTCCCGATATATCAGCAATTGTTGCATGATGGCAAGGAATAAAGAATACAAAGAGAAGATCGAGGGACTAGAGGAGCAAGTGCAAACTCTTTCATCTTATGTGCAACACTTGGTGGAACCAAGCACTATAACACTTCCTATTGAGAAAGTGGTACCCATCAGTAGCTTTGATCTAGAATCCATCAGAAGAATGCATGAGTTCACGATGCAGGGCTGAGAAAATAAGGAATGGATCGATTCAATCTCTGAAAAAGGGAAGTCAACACTTCAAGAGGCGGTCAAGCTCTTTGCATACATGTGTGCCACCGCCAATAGAACATGAGCACTCAAAAAAGAAGTGGAGAATAGTCAGAGAATGGAGCCAGGTCCACTGCAACAACTCTTCCTTCATCATAATTCTTCTTCTTCTTCTTCCTCTTCTTTCTCTCTCTCTTCAATGTTATATTTTTGCGTTGAGGGTTGCACCTTTTAATATGACTTAAGTGACTTTAGAAATATAATGTAAATTAAGTCACCTTGCTATTATAAGAGGGACTTAAATATTTAAAGTGGAATACGAATAGTCTTAAGTCATATGAAGGTATTCAAAAGGTCATGAGGTAGATGAAGAGTCATATTCTATTCTATAAATTGTAAAGCCATTCCCATTTCAAAGGGTTGGCGATTGATCTTGTAGACTCAAGAGTGCATTCTACCTTGAGAGAAAGCAAAGGAGATAGCCATTTTCTTCTACTCTCTTCCCCTCTCAAATTTCTTCCATTCCTACACTATGTACAACTTTTGTTCAAGCATTAATACAAGGAGAAGGAGTTTCTAGCTTTCTTTGACCAAGGGATTTCATGACACTTTGTTCTCATCAAATTCTATTTGGTCTTGTTGTCATTTATAGGGTTGTTTCTTCTCATAAATGCATGTGATGAAGTTTCTAACTAGTGTGTGTGTAGGAATCTAATTTTCTACCTGCAGCATTAGTTCTCCTACCTCCATTCTCACTCCCTTTCCCACTTCCAGACAAAGTCATCTCTTGTAGGTATATGCAAGCATTTGCCGCAGGGTCAGTGGAGTGCCCCTGTTGGATCCCCAGTTGAAAGGCCACCACAAAAATTCACCTTTTCATGCGCATGCACATATGGTAGCTGCACCGGTTAAGTAGAGGGACTTAGATTCCTAGAGTGTTGGCAAGAAATCCACAAGTTTTCCACCTGAAAATTTTTCTCACCAATAGTTTTTGGCACCCATTGTGGGGCAGATTTAGCAGCATCTGCACCCAAAATATGACCGCAAGGTCCCAAAATTCAAAAAAATCAAATATTGAAAAAATCATAAAAGAGAGTTCAAGAAAGTCCATTTCTGAAAGATACACTACTGATTTCTACACGTGACTTTTCACATTCCACAGTGGCCTTTCATATTCCGACTATAAAAGCTTCCAAAAGTTGGCTGAAGGAAGATACACCAGGTTGAGAAGGTCGAGAGGTGTTGCTGATTTCAATTTCGAAGCTTCACAAAATCTGCAAGAACGAATTAGAGATAATCCATATTTCTTCTCTCAAGCCTCCTCTTCATCTAGCTCTTCAAGAAGTTCACCTGGTAATCCTATCCAAAATCCTTCAAATTCTGCAATTTTTCAACAACCATTGAACATCGACTTCCCGAAGAAGAAGAATTTGAAGAAGAATTCATAGAAGCAAGAGCTGAAGCAGAAGAAGAAGAAACAATGGCGGATGAAGAAGAAGAAATACCTCAACCCATTGTTCCATGGGGAAGGAATACAGGCCTACTTTCTCTTGAACCCCCTCTTCACAATCTACCAACGGGTTCCCACAAGAACTTTCCAAAGTTCAAAGGTGACAACACACAACATCCGGAAGAACACATCGCTGCTTTCACGACATCATGTGGAATTCTTGGTGTCCAACATGAAGACATTGCTTGTAAGATTGTTCATGGAGTCCCTCCAAGAAAAAATTAGTAGAATGGTTTTACCTCCTACCTTCCCGGTCCATCACGGGTTGGAATGACATCAAGGATGCATTTGAAGAGAGATTTAAATCAACTGAAGATTGTCAAGACCTCTTGGTGCAGTTGGCTCAAATAAATAAAGGAGAAAATGAAACCATGAGAGACTTCGTGGCTCGTTTTGAATGGTTGCTGTACACAGGATACCTGAAGAGGATTCACCATCTAAAAAAAATATCAAAAGATTCTTCATAAACGCTCAATCACCGGAGGTAGGATTTATCCTATGAAGATTTCAACCAAGGAACATTGTAGAAGCACAAAGGAGGGCCATTGAATTGGATGACGATCTCATCCTCTCTAGAAAGATCAAGAATCCATCAAAGGGCAAGGCCCAACATCCTGAAGATGAGAGAACTAATCCATCGCTGCAAAATTTGGCGAATGAGATGGCCTCTTTGAAGAGGGAATTATTTGAACGAGTTTCTTCTCAGAGAAGCAACAGAAATCAGATTGTAGGAGCACCCCAAAGACTTTCCTTGGAGGCCCCACCCATGAATGTAAATTGTATATTTCAAGAAAGTGAAGAAGAGCTTGAACAAGAAGGTGGCGATTTCCAAGAAAGTGATGAGTTTGAGAATGATACACAAATCAGGTTTTGTGAGTATTCTAGAGGTTATGAAGAAGATGAAGAAGATGCACCAAGTTTCTCATGTGCGGTATTCACTCGTTCTCAGTCTGAGAAAAGAGCATCTCCCTCCACTGCTGCAAAAGAAAAGAAGGTTGATGATCCTCCTATGGCGACTCCGAAAAATAAAATAATCAGTCGAGGATCCCCACTTCCATCTTCCATGAAGTCTGCATTGTTGGAGCCTGACCCTGCAACAAGTAAGAAGATGCCCGCAATCCCAAGTAAGCTTTCTGATGTCTCTTCCAAGTCTAAATCTAAATCTGCTCCTACAAAATCTAATACCTTGAAAGCTCCTAGTGTGTCTTTTAAAATACCCTCCATTCCTCAAACATCAAATCCTGCTCCTAAACCTATCCAAACTCCAAAATTAGTCCCTTCACCCCCTTGTCCACATCTGCTCCCTTTGACTTCATAGAATATGCAAACAAAGCCAAAGTGTAGATTACCGAAACCGAATATTTGCGGACTCACCCTGAACAATTCGAGAGGTTTGTCCGATACATCAAGAGTGGTAGTCTAACACCCAATGTTGTAACTTCTAGTTCCAAAGGCATGCTACAAAACTCACCTACACCTCCCTCACAGAACATGCTTTCTTTGAGTGCATCAAAGACTGATAAAGTTGAACCTTTCTACGTCTCCCTTCTTGTTGGAGAATATGTACTAAACAATTGCATAATAGATTATGGTGCCTTAGACAACGTGATGCCTTTAAAGGTCGCCAAGGCTCTTAAACTTACAATGACTCCACCTAGTGGCTCTTTTTACTCTTTGGAATCAAAAAGGTCTCACTTGTAGGGAAGGTTAAAGATGCACAGGTGGCTCTTGCCAGATTTCCAGACAAGAAAGTTTCAATGATGATTTTGGTAGTAGATGTCCCAACCTCGTTCGGAATGTTGCTAAGTAGAAATTTCTGCCGAGAGTTGGGAGGGAAAATTTAGATGAATTGGTCTTTTGCAACCATACCAGTGAAGGGAGACATGGAGAAATTGCTTCCCGAGAAGAAAATGAGGTACACTGTGTAAAAATCTGAAGCCCAGAAGCTAACATTTTGTACCAAAATACCAGGTGGATGAATCACTTGGTGACAACCAAGGAGGAAGAAGATATTCCCACCTTGATAGGTCCAGACATGCCTTCCCGGAGATATTTGGACTTTGAAGAAGCATTGAGGAGATTCGAGTTACAAGAGGGCAGCCCCAAATCACCAAATGATGTAGACCGCGAGGAAGAGGAAATGGTTCTTGGTGATTTTCAAGAAGAAAAATCAGCCTATATGCTTTTCCAAGATGAGGAGTTATTCTCATTCCCATTTGGGGATGAAGATGATCTCTATCAAGCCATCTATGGAGAGACAAAATCAGCTTGTGATGAGCCGTGAAAGGTTTGAAAGAAATGTCTATACAAGGACTGCTAAGAGCCGTGGAAGAAACAAAGGACCCTGAGATCAGTCTGGAACTTTTAATGCAAGCCATGAATATGGAAGATAAACATGAAGCTGATTTGGAAGCCTTAACTAATGTGAAGGTCAGCCATATTGAGATAAGGCAAGATGAGAAATATGATGTCCCTCTCAAGCCAATGGTTGGTGGATACAATGATGAAATTGAAGTATTTTCTTTCCCATTTGAAGATGAAGACTCTTTCTATGATGAAGAAATTGAAGCAAGGAGTTTGAAGACCTCTAAAGATGAAGCTCCTTTTGATGAAGGATCAGTAGAGTGCAGCGATTCTCGAGATGATGAGGTAATCCCTCTAGATAGTTTCTTTGAGTTGCAAGATAAAGATTCTTCAAAGGCGTACAAAGAGGGACTACAGGAAATGATGAAGCATTACTCCATGTGCAAGAAATCTTGGATGCAGTAGAAGTGGTGGAAGACCCTGAGCTGATTCTTGATCTCTTCACTCATGCCATGGGCATACAAGACAAGTATGAGGCCGCATCCAATCTTTCAGTCAGTACTCAAGCACCTCACAGTGAAGTAAAGGAAACAGATAAGTCTGAGGTTTCTCATGGAAGAGATGTCAATGAGCATAGACACGGGGAAATAAATTAACTCAGAAGGTTCAAGGAATTGGAATGAAAATCAGCATTGGGGCAGTGATGAGATGCTCGATGGAGAATCAGCTATATGGATAAACATGGAAGGAAACTGGCACGATGAAACCAATTTCAAAGAGCATGAAGACAATGGAGTTTCCAAGAAAGGACCTGAGCATCAAGAAGATCACATGGACTCACTCCTACCAAGTACACAGACAATTGTGAAAGCACCTAGCTTTCATAAGTAGCTAAGGAGGGGAGGATACTTTCTAGAACCCATCAACGGCTTCATAGAACATCATCATTCGGTGTTGCCTCTTCAGGGGTAACTTTTGTGAAATAAAAAGTACTTTAGGGAAAGCGGGTTGTCCCTCGCCTTGTACCATAGGTGATTGATAGGTGTTTTTCCCTTTCCATTGTGTGTGTTTCCCTTCTGTTGTGTGTCATGTGTTTCCTTTTGGTCATTTTGTGTGTGTGTGTGTTTCCTTCTTCTAATCTTCCTTTCTTGAAGTTGTGCATGACTCCGCAGGGCCCAATGGATAAGGCACTGGTCAAAAAATTATATGGTCTAAAATTGAGATTCTAGATTCCCATGTCATGTCTTCGCTACACTCAGTCCATGTCATGTCCCCAAGCTAGAGCCAGCTGTTGTCGTGAGAATGTGCAACAGGAAATTGACAATTTCCAAGCATGACAACTATACCCCTATGCCAAATTTTTCATGTTTTATCATTCTTAAGAAACCCCAGATCTGTTCAGTTAGTCCAAATGAATTCCTAACCAATGTCATGATATTATCCTAGGTGATTTAGGAAATTCCATTCATTCCCCCTAGGTGATTTTAGGAGTTCATTGAAAATGTTATCTTTTGGCAGTATAGGGAAAGGCTATTGTTGGCCTTCCCGGGATTGGATCAACCCCCTGGAGTAGATAAGAAGGAAAAATTCAACACGGAGGTGAATGGAAGACCTTATAACATCATGGAAATGATTTTGGAAGGCTTTGGGAAGTTCTGAAAGACTTGGAGCAGTCTGAGTGAAAATAGGGTTCACAAGCCTAAAATATCTCATTGGGCTTCAAACGAAGATTCCAGAGAGCTCTAGATGGATTTAGAAGTAAAAAAAAAATCTTTGGAAAGAGTATTCCAAGACCTACATGATGGTGAAATAATATTTTTCACAACACCTTGGCGCATATGATTGGAAGACAATTTTTCTCAGGTACAAGTGGAGTCCCAGATCAAAAATCTGATTTTTCAGGGATCATATGATCGAATAAAGACATGATACCCACATAATTGGATTCAAAATTCCATTTCCAGTCAGGATCATATAAAATTTCACCAAGAAATTCCACCGGAAGCTCAAGTTATCTACATTCCAAGTTACCCTCTCAAAGGCAGTTCAGGACTTAGTCATTTTTTCGAGAGGACACGTGTCGGCCACCCGGGAGCTTGGTGGGATTTTATGTACCTTATGCACCTGAGGTGGGGGACATAAGGCCTTGGAAAATTCACCCAAAGCCCCTGGGGAGTCTTACCTTAGAGTGTTACGACACCCATGTGACCTCATTTCAGCTCCCAGTGCTTTAAAGCAATTTTTTCCTCCTTCATCCCCTGTCGTTGGATCTAGTGCCACGTGTCGCCGTCTTGCTCATTGTGGAAATTGATGTCCCTCATGTCCCTGAGGTCAGGAACATCAAGATTTGAAAAATTCACCCTAACCCTAATTGTGCATATCTTTTTAAAATCTCCCAAGTGCCACTTTCTTCATTTCTAACTTCTAAACATTTTTGTGCACTCCATTCCTCCATTTCTTCCTCTGCAACATTCTACCGTCACTCCGCCATTGCAAATGCTCAGACCAGCTTGACCCAAGCACTGAAACAAAACCCCACAGTGATTTTCAGGTCTCAGAAGGATCTTTCATCAAAACAAGAAGGAGAAATGAAGAGCAAGAAGGAGAGAACAGTGAAAATCCCCATAGCCTAAAAATGAAGATCTAAAGAAATGTTGCAAACCAGTGCATGAAAAAAACAAACCATTTGCTGCTGTTCATTCCTCTATCCAAGACCATCATAAATACACCTTCAAACTCCCCCCTCATGTGACAAAGCAGCCACAACGAAGAAATCTCATTTCCAGCTCAACGAAGAAAGAAGTAAGATTTCCCGTCAAACTAGTTGCCGGATTGAAGTAAGATCGCACGTGAAGCACCAAAAGACAAAACCCACATCAAAAATATAAATTTTATTGTAAATGGAGGAGAAAACCAGACCTGTAATTTTCAGGTCCATTAATGGCTGCCGTACCCAGAAGCACTACCAGGTCCGAAAATTAAAACTTTAAAATCTCCTGGATTATTAAGCGGGTGGGCCTGAAATTTTAGAGGGAGGATATTAGGCAAAAACCCATATAAAAAAATTTGTTCCACATCAATCGACTCCCAGAGGAAAAATTTCTAAAAATAGCAGGTCTACTACATAGGAACTGCTATTTTGGGAAAGTCATCGATAAAAGAACCTGCGAAGAAGATGAAGACATTGGAGGTAAACTACGACTAAAAATTCACTAGAATAGACATTGTTGGCAATTACTAAAAATAGTAAGTGGGCCCTTGAGCACTGCTTAAAAATAGAAATTTGATCTAGAAGAAATGAGGAACATGGGGAGAAAGAGGAAAACTAAGCCGCAACATCCAGTTGAAGATCGAGGAATTGCTTTTCCACACTTACTAAAAATAGTTACTTTTTTCGAAGGGAGATATGAAGATGAAATGGACGGGTCAGAAGCCGTCACAACCCTTTGCCTACGAGTATGATGTGGAAGACAATGATGTCTTGTACATGGACCCAAATGACCTTAAAATTCAAACTTCAAATGAGAAAATTTCTGAAATTTGAATAGCTATATAAGCCACATGTCTACAAACCATGGCTATTCCAGGAAATCCTCTGTCGAAAGACCTGAATTGCTCTTCCACATCCAAGAAGATATCACTTCTGATTTGAGAGAAGCTATTTGGCATAACAGACAAAGTGCCAACCACTACTTCATTGCCATGAGAATCCTCGACCTTGAAGAAGAACAGGTTGTTGAATTGGAGAGGCAAAGACAAATTCCAGCACCACAAAGGTGAGCATAGATTTCCAAGCTGGCGGATAGAAGGTACACCCGGCAATAGAGGCAAGGAGGACAAACCAACCCCATTTTTGAAGAACTTCAAAGAAGACAAGAGCTTCTTAGAATTCAGAGGCCTCCCCTTCATCAAGCAACTGGTCACGTTGAGAACCTGAGTGCTGCTAATCCTTTGGATGGTGAATTTCCATACATCAACGAGAACCTAGAAAATTTCACTGACGTAGAAACCAAAGAAGAAGTTAGAGAAAGAGAAGTAAGAGCGGAAGAGGAAATAAGGGCTCAACTTGATGAAATCAAAAGACTTCAAGCTAAGGTAGACAAAAGAGAAGCAGTAGAAACCACAAGTGAACAAGGAGTATATGACTCATGATCTAATATTTGAGCCACTTCAAGAGGTCCCGCATGTTGTTGACTCCAACTCTCCTCTCATTCAGGATTTTCCTCCTCCATCAAGACAAAGAATGGTTGATGCCCGTCATTGAGCTTGAAACCAATGAGATGTTTCCGTGGATGAGGAAATGATCATCCTCGACACTCACATGGTGTAACAAGTAGTAGCTCTGATATATCAGCAATTGTTGCATGATGGCAAGGAATAAAGAATACAAAGAGAAGATTGAGGGACTAGAGGAGCAAGTGTGAACTCTTTCATCTTATGTGCAACACTTGGTGGAACCAAGCACTATAACACTTCCTATTGAGAAAGTGGTACCCATCAGCAACTTCGATCTGGAATCCATTAGAAGAATGCATGAGTTCACGATGCAGGGCGAAAAATAAGGAATGGATCGATTCAATCTCCGAAAAAGGGAAGTCAACACTTCAAGAGGTGGTCAAGCTCTTTGCATACATGTGTGCCACCACCAACAGAACATGAGCACTCAAAAAAGAAGTGGAGAACAGTCAGAGAATGGAGCCAGGTCCACTTTGCAACAACTCTTCCTTCATCATAATTCTTCTTCTTCTTCTTCTTCCTCTTCTTTCTCTCTCTCTTCAATGTTATATTTTTGCGTTGAGGGTTGCACCTTTTAATATGACTTAAGTGACTTTAGAAATATAATGTAAATTAAGTCACCTTGCTATTATAAGAGGGACTTAAATATTTAAAGTGGAATACGAACAGTCTTAAGTCATATGAAGGTATTCAAAAGGTCATGAGGTAGATGAAGAGTCATATTCTATTCTATAAATTGTAAATCCATTCCCATTTCAAAGGGTTGGTGATTGATCTTGTAGACTCAAGAGTGCATTCTACCTTGAGAGAAAGCAAAGGAGATAGCCATTTTCTTCTACTCTCTTCCCCTCTCAAATTTCTTCCATTCCTACACTATGTACAACTTTTGTTCAAGCATCAATACAAGGAAAGGAGTTTCTATCTTTCTTTGACCAAGGGATTTCATGACACTTTGTTCTCATCAAATTCTATTTGGTCTTGTTGTCATTTACAGGGTTGTTTCTTCTCATAAATGCATGTGATGAAGTTTCTAACTAGTGTGTGTGCAGGAATATGATTTTCTACCTGCAACATTAGTTCTCCTACCTCCATTCTCACTCCCTTTCCCACTTCTAGACAAATTCATCTCTTGCAGGTATATGCAAGCATTTTCCGTAGGGTCAGTGGAGTGCCCCTGTTGGATCCCGATCGAAAGGCCACCACAGAAATTCACCTTTTCATGTGCATGCACATATGCAATTACTGCCCGGTTAAGTAGAGGGACTTAGATTCCCAGAACGTTGGCAATAAATCCACAAGTTTGTCCACCCGAAAAAATTTCTCACCAAGCCTTATCGGGGTTAATTATGAAAATAAAGTAATGGTATAATATAAACATAAAGTTATGTGATTATAACAAAGGACCAAGCATTAAGCATCTACTAGCTCTACCTAGGTTGCATCCATCAAGGTATCTAAGATTTCCATTACATCCATCTAGATCCATCACAAGGAGACACTGAGGATGGTTTTTTTCATACACTTCATAGGAGGGAAGTTCATTCTATTTAATGCACACATTTACTACATTTCTTTACATCTAGCTACTTGCTCGCTATCCAAGTGCGACTAGTATAAGAACAACCTAGGGCACGATTCCACACACACACAAAAATACAGTGGGTATGGGATGTGGTGCGATTCTCGGTTGTAAGTCCACCATTATGGCGGCTGAGGACAATATGACCCCTCATTTTACATCTTTATTTTTTGGGATTTGATGTCTATCTGAGGGTTTTGCAGGTGCTTTCTTCATTGCAGGTTTATAATGACCTCAATGATCTTACAAAAATATACACATGACAAAAGGTGAACAAGTATGAACCTCTTGCGATACCTCAGAGGAGGTTTTCTGAGCATCTGTGTGAGACCAGAGCACCCAAATACCACACCATGGCATCCACGGGTGCTTCCATCCCTCTCCAGGTGTCCCATTTCATCCAAATTTACCGGATCTACATTTTTCCATGCTTCTGTGTGATGGTCTTCCATCTTTTTTCAACCGGTCTCCACTTTGTGACACATTCCTAGAAACCTCTTCGAATCGAGTTAAGGATATTGTAACCCTCCTTGCACTTAGGTTTTCATATCTTTATTTCTTAGTTTCTTTAGTATTATTTTAGTATTTTAGTATTCATTTATTTACTTTATTTACTAGAGAATCTAGATTAGGCTATTATTCTACATTTTAGAATAATCATTTTGGTGAGCCATAATTTGATCTTCATGCTCTTTGGATCCACATTCTTTGCTTTGCTTTAATTTTTCATTCTCCAATATTGTCATCATGAGTATATCAATTAATGAATTCTTTTTTACAAATCTTGATTTAAGGCATAAAGTCCAACATCTCCTTCTTCACTACTTGCATTTCTGCCTATATGCACCTAGACTCAATCTATCAATCATTTGTTGATGTAATTTTGAAACATATAGATTTCCCATCTCATCCTCATGCTGATATTTCTATTTTTGAAAATGATCCACCTTTTCTGTCATGATTCACATTTGCAATATGGGTATCAAGCATACTTTAATCAATAATGTATTTTAGCTCAATCTATAACCTATTTCATTCCTTGAAAATATTTTTCTTTTAGCTGCTAATGTAAGTCCATCATGTCTCTCTCTTTGTGCATATGATGGCTCTATTTGTCCATGCGTAGGTCACATTGTTTTATCTACCATTGTAGGGCTAAAAAATATCATCAATTCTTCTTTGTCATTAACTTTCGGGTTACTGAATAGCTGATTACTCGAAAGGCCATGGATCCATTCCATGTAAGTTGTTACCTCTACAGTGCATTATTGTGTCAAATTTATACATGAGGGTATTGAGTATATTATTCTTTGTGACTATGTCATCCATACAAATATTGCGACCATGATCCAAATACTACACTTCCTATTCGAGAGCTTACAATATTGATGACCTACAAACCATAGATGAGATATCACATTTACTACCACTTAAAGGTGCCATTTTCAAGATAGATTCAGTCCTATCTACATCTCCACCTCCCCTTTGCGACCACTCTTGCTATGGTTCTTTATCGGGGCTTGTTCTTACATCAGACATCATACCACCTCTCATAAATTCTCATGCAATATTGATTACTTCACCACCTCCATTTACATGTACACTTTTCATGAATTATTCACATTGGGAGCACATTCCATTTTATCCTACTTGTGATGTCAATATATGTTCATATGATGGTTTGAATTGTCTTGGATTTGATTTCAAGCATATTTATCCTCTAAATCATGACCCTCATCTCTATCATGGTTTCATCACTATCACTGCTTCTTATAGTCTACATGTCTTCCATCTTATCATCTACTTCATGTGAGCCCCTCACCCTTCTCCAATTACATTAGGAAAATCTTGGCTTGCACACATCATGGGAAGATTAGACCATTATAACAACGATATATAATTTCATATGCCATTTGGTCACATTTTCATTTGTAATGATTCATTCCTTGGTTATTCACGTAATATGACTCAATGGTATACACATGGGAGTCCATTACCTCCTTTCATTAATGAGGAATATACTATGGGCATGTACAAATTACACTTAGTGTTAGGTTGTGGAGCTAGATTGCTTCACAGTTAGCATGCAATGGAAAGTGACTAGAAATATAACAACTGTCATAGGTCGGATAGGCTGAATTCGATCGTGGAGCAAGTGGGACCGTGACCCGTCAACGATCGAGATAGAAAAACATCGATCGAAGAAATATGGGAAGCTGCCGCACGATTAGGTCTAACCGGCACGATGAATCGGATTACTGTGTGATGTGTTTTATTTTTAGTCACGAGCTTTAAATATAGATTTTGTTTAAAGAAAATCTATTGGATGTAATTACATAGCTAAGGAGCCCTAAGTTTATATATTTATATATAAGCATGAAAGTTAGGGTTCAGAAGTAGAGTCAAAAAGAGGATCACTTTAGATCCTCGATTCTCTCCCAGAACCAGAGAGGATGAAGATGAAGAAGAAGAAGAAAAAAAGGAATAGGTTACATGAAGACAGAGACTCCATGGAGAGGAGCTGGATAGAAGGAAATAACAGGCTACTATATTTCCTTTGTATATTTATTGTCTCATTGTAATGGCTTACACAGTATGCAAAGCACATATCATTTCTTCTTGTAGATCCACATGTTGGTGAGATATTATATTATAGATCTATGTAGATCTAGTCTTGCATTGTAGATCCATGAGATCATATTGTATTGTTGATCCATGTAGATCTAGATATTGTAGAGGTCTCATTTGCAGATTCACAATACAGTGAGAGCTTGGCTGCATAGTGGTAGATGTAGGGTAGCTTTAGGTATGTGAGATCTGGTTATGTTTGAGAGGCACAGTTTTAGTGCACTCAGGTAGATCCGGTTAGAGATCTAGAGGAGACACAAGTGGTGGTATGGAGGCATGGTTTAGTGTACTCAAGAAGATACTCTTGTAGAGATACATGTACTCTTGTGCAGAAGAGTTGGTTTGTAATCTCTTGTTATATTATATATATGAGATCTCTATCTTTGGTGGACATAGCCCACATTGGGTGAACCACGGTACATGCTTGTTATGTGTGTGTACTTTTATGTGATTTGGATTATTCTAGTTTATGCTTCCACTACTATAGATTTTGTGGGGAATTGTTTAGATCATGTGTGCGTGATTTTTACATTATTAAACCATAGCACTATTCCATGCGAGTCCACAAATCCCAACACTTAGATGGTGCTTTATGTGACCAACTTAACACTACAGCTTATTAGGTCTCGGATGCTTAACCATACCATTTGACCATGAAAATGATGACCTTTTAGATGAATTCACTTGATCATCTTTTTACTTATTACATGATTTTGGGGCATCACGCTTATTATCTCACCCCTCTAACATTAACACACGTCTTATACTCTCATCACATCACACCTAGATATTTACACACAACATACACTCACTCATACCAACACTTCCCTATGAGTTATGGTTCACACTTGACTGTTGAGGGAATACTACACACATGAACCTCACACACTCCACACTATACACACCATGTGCGATATCATACACATGTTGATATCATACATTATACACTAGAAAAATTCACCACACATATCTCTAAAATTTTCTTGGTCATAATACACATTACACATATTCATACATCATGTGCTTTTACGTATTTACAATCTTCCATCTACTATCCATCATTTGCATTTTTGCTTTATACACCTATACATCATACACATTATCCACAATACATTCTTATACATTTTACATCATTCATACCTATATACTCTACACATCTTACATTGCTCACTATACACTCTACATTACACATTACCTACCTTACACATCACATGAAATTTTCTCACCACCATAACTATTACACATATTACACATTTTACTCATCTACTTTTACGATCAGCACTCACTACCCGATGATGCACTTTAGTCCCCTAGTCCATACTAATCTTACGAGGGTATACATATCAAATGAAATTCATCAAACTCACCACGTCCAATCATTCACTCCTCTTACCATGTGACATTCCTAGTTAGTTCCTTCTTCACATTTATCATGATATACACTTTATTATAAATCATCACCCCTTTCGAATTCCTATTCATTCATATCGTGATATCGCTTTATCTTTACATCATCACACTTTTTGACATTCCATTCATGCACATCGTAATATATGATTTAGGCTAAATAATCACTCTTTATGACACAATACTCACCCATATAGTGATATAATCTTTACACTAAATCATCACACAGTCTAGCATATCATCCCTATGTCACATTGATATCATCTACACAACATCATTCTATAATCAACCCTCCACACTCAATTCACTAAATCTTTCTAACACATCATTCAAACCACTTCCCGATTATGATCTCTCATTTACGATTCATTCTTGAAAATTTAGGGGGCATAAATAAATGAACCTCATTGCATACATACACATCCATTCGGAGGAAAGCTTCCCCTATCATTCACAGAGTTCATTCCATTTCATACCATCCATAGCATATTGCATATCCTTGTTACATTTACTCTTGATTACATACACTTGTTACATATTCATCTTATTACACATGCTAGATAGATATCTTGTATGTGATTATACTTTCATACACACATGTGTGTTCACTTGCTTTCTAGTTGTGATCACAGATTCAATAGATCCATTACATGTAGTAGGGATGCTTAGCACAATACCTTGTACCATTCCCACAACTACTCCACGAGGGTATCAATTTCGTACACTACATGTGATATAGTTTCATTTTGTATTAAGAAATCTAAATCATCGGATTATACACACTTTGACATAATTTTTATCTTTCTAACATGATATGAGTTCTTCATGTGTAATATTTTTTATGTAGGGATATTTTCTTCCATGGTTATATGTTACATTATTTTTCATTGTTTTTCATTGTATTCTCTTATTTGAAGAGATTTTCCCCTTATCTTGTGTGCACACTTGTCTCTGCGTATAGCCATGATGGCCTTGATTATCTTACTGACATCATGAGCGATGTCCCATGTTTACTGACCTAATTTTCACAGTCTAAATTGGGTACTTGCACATTTACACATTGTCTGCATAGCTTACATTTCATCTTATACTTGAGTGTTTGAATTTGATTGTATTCACACTTATCTATCCTATCCACTTATTTGTGTGTGCCTTAGTTTCTACCTAGCACCTTCCCTCCCCACGTAGGACACAATTCAACACAATGGTTGGTCCTATTTTTGCCACATACTCCTTTTGTAATGTCGCATGCACCCCAAATGAGGGGGGAATCATATGGGTGAATTAGTCACCCCATATAGAGTTACACACAATAAAATACCAATACAAAATAGTTTCAGTTTTAGGCGAGGCTCATAATTAGACTTGGGTCCTTAGTACAACGACATTTCTTGGAAACCTGAATAAATGGGGAAATATAATGGTCTTTCTGGAATGCCCGAATGGCTAGAGGACAATTGCGAGTTATTCGACTTGTCACTGAGAGGCTTTTGAAAGGGTAGAGAATCTTTTAGCACTAGGAATTTACACAAAAAATTTTTATAGGGTAAGTGTCCTTAGCACATACACACCATTTGCAGTGGTGTTTTACACATTGTTTCATAACTCTGCATTGTGGTCCATAACAATGTTAATAATTTCACTCATTACTTATGCATTTAAGCGATGATGACATGTATATAGTTATAATAATTTTCATTCAATAAATTAGAATAGTAGCTTTAGAAAATTACAATTATTTAAATCGAGTACAATTTTTAAAATCATTTTCAAGTACATACCGATGTTAAAAAATGTAAATCATCTTTAGAACTCATAATATGTACTCAAAAAAAGATCAAGAGATCAACTTTGACAAAAGCTCTATTTTCTTTTTCAATACTCCTTTGGAAAGACAAAATAGAATTGCTAAAGTATTGGGTTGCAAAATCAATTTACTTCCCACTACTTATTTGGGGCTCCCCTTGGGTACTAAAAAAGTCTCAAACAAAGTCTGGAATGACTTACTGGAAAGATTCCAAAAGAAATTGGCCGGATGGAAAGGAGCCATTCTTTCCAGTGTTGGTAAATGTCTACTTATCAAAAGCACTCTTCAAAATTTTCCTATCTACATTATGTCTCTATACAACATTCCTTCTGCCTTCAGAGAAAAAATTGAAAGGATTCAGAAACACTTTTTATGGTAGGGAATGGAGGAAAAATTCAAATATCACCTGGTTGCTTGGGATCAAGTGTGCACTCCTAAAAGGATTGGGGGCTTGGGCATAAAAGATATTAGAAAAATGAATATGGCCTTAATTGCAAAAATGGGTTGGAGAATGCTATTAGAGGAACAACCATGGATTGAACTCATCAAGGCTAAATATCTTGAGTAGCAAACAACTTCCTCCTTCCTCCATGTGGAACAACTTCCTCCTTCCTCCATGTAGAACAACTTCCCCATGGCTCCATTTTCTGGAACAACTTGATTCTTACCAGGAATTTTATCAAGCAAGGATGTAGATGGAAAGTGGGAAATGGCAGAGACATTAGTTTTTGGGGTGATAATTGGTCTAATATTAGCCTCAATGATAGATTTGGTGTAGCTAAGGAGAGTCTTGAACAAAAATATGGTACTAAGGTCATTGATTATATGGAAATTGATGGAAATAACTCTCAGTGGATGGATTTGATTTGAACTCTGTGTTGTCCTCTCTTTAGGAGCAATTGGACCTCATCCCCTTGAATCAGGTGGATGTCAAAGATGAAATTGTTTGGCACAATTCTAGAGATGGGGACTATACGGTTAAATCTAGATATAATTCTTACTTTGAGAATACCCAGAATGAATTTAATTGGAGAAAAATATGGATGACTGAGTTAACCCCTAAAATCAACTTTTTCTTTTGGCTTGTGCTCAGAGGAAGAATTCTTACTAATGATAACCTGATAAAGAAAGGGTTCATAATGCCTAATAGGTGCCACCTATGCAAAAAAGATTCTGAAGATATTAAGCACCTTTTTATCCACTATGATTATGCTACCATGATTTGGAGCTATGCCTTTTCCAAGTTCAATGTTCTCTGGATGGTACCTAAGGACTTCATCCAATTCTAGACCCAATGGAATCCTCCTTTTAAGCATTGTGTTGTGAGAAGACTTTGGAAACTGGTCATGCCCCATATTATCTAGAGAATATGGAAAGATAGGAATGATATCATTTTTAGAAATAACAAGCAACATTACAAGCTCAACTTTGTTAAGATTGGGCATGTGTTTCACTGATTCTGAGATTGTTTCTTTGAAGTATTGATGAAGCAGATAGGGGTAGCAGGTGTAGGAGGAATACTTGTTCAAATCTGTTGGTTGATGGGTTGTTACGTGCGTATGACTTCGAATCCATGACTGATTGTGAGAGCTTCCTTTTAGCTAGGAGGAACTACCCATGTGCAAAGCAAGACCACGAGCGAATTAAACAATATGTGTAGTGAAGCGCCTAACATGTGCTAGATCCGGTAAGTGTGATACTTCCTAGATGGTTATCGATCCACTATTTTAAACAATTCAATGCGGTAAATAAGGTAAATCCTATTGTAATTTGAAATAATTTAGGTGTCTCACTTAAAACACAATAAGAAATAGATCTAATCTAACTGAAGCTAGGTTAGAATAGGATCCGAAGTCAAGGTCAATGCTTTGGTTATGGGTCTCTGCGAGGTCTAATAGAGGTCTCGGGAAGATCATAGGTGAATGTGGATGAGAGGAAATTAGGTGGGTAGGTCACTATTCTAAGTTGTAGGGGAAAATACAAAGACCGATGTTGGTTAAGGGTGACCGGTGAAGGTTGGGTGTATGGCAGTGCTGACTACTATGGAGTTTTGGGAATGCCACAAAATGAGATTTAGGTCTCCTTTGTGATTGCACAAAAGGATTTTGGTTGTTTAGGATGAGGTATTAGGTGATTTAGGTAGGATTTGGCGAGGTGTTAATGGTTATATGGAGGGAGGTGAGTGTTAGAGGAGGTCAATAGGTGGCTAGGTAAACAATAGATGATAATATAATGATGAAATGGAATAAACCGAGAGAAGTATAATTTTATACTTACTTGGATTCTTGTCCTGGATGCTTGTGAGTGAGGCTTAGAGGTGCTGATGAGAGGTTTTGAAGGCTGTAGGTGATCGCGGTTGAAGGAAAGATTCCACATGGGCTGCGTGTACATCCCTCTTTATTTGGTTAGTTCGAGATCATTCTTTGGGATGGATGAGGCGGAAAAGATGCTGATCTCCTTCCTTGTATGTGTGTTCTCTTTGGAATTCACTCTCGAAGATGCAATATCTCTTTGGGATGTGCTAATGTTCACCAAATTTTGAATATTTTTCCAACCTTCTACCAACCTTGAGAATAAGGTTGTTTTAGGATTAAAAAAATGTGACCGAGCGGTTGTTCCATCTTAACCGGTGATGGTTAGGGATAACAGACGTCGGTCAAGTGGGATTTCCTAGGTTTAATAAACTAGGGAGATCCTCTTGATTTCCTCTAATCTCATGATGTTAACCCATGGATTAGGCCGGGAGCTTCTTGTAAGCATGCGATAATGTGGTTAGAGGGAATGTAGGCATTGATTTTTAGGGTTTAGGTAAGTCTTAGTTAGTTATGGCAACTTACTAAGGAATAGGTTTTATTAGGTTGAGTTAGCTTGATGAGGTGTCTAAGTGAAGTGTATGTGTGGATATTATTTAAATTAAGGTATTTAAATAATAAATATGGTGAGGATAATGAATTAATTTAATTAGATTAATTAAATTAATATTAGTGGGGTGAAGTGGGCCATGGCTAGGTGAATGTGATGAAGGTGTTTATTTGTCGAGGGACCAAAGGGGAGTATGACCTAATTTTAGTGTCTACATTTTGCCACTTTTTGTTGTGTATCTTGTATTTGTAAGCTAGCGCTAACAAAAATAATGTGGTTGCCCCATGTATGGGTGAAGGTGATCTCCTCAAACTAAGGCAGACGAGAGTCGAAGGAAGAATCGGTGAGTGATTTGATAAGAAGGTGAATGTGAGGAAAAGAAAGGTGGATAACGGGGGAAAAAGGAGCAAGGTCTACTCGAGTAAGCTAGGTAATGGAGTGCAGGTTAAAGGTAGCAGCAGTCAAATGCACGCACATGTATAAGCCGCAACACGCTACGGGTTGAAGAGATTAGACAAAATCTACATCGTTCAAGATCGATAGGTTTATCCAAACAAGGTTGAAGTGATTCCGGTATCTAAGGTATAGGATATGGTCAAGAAACACAATGTAGGTTAGGTGCGAGGAGCGTGTAGGTATGTTACTCGTACACCCGAAAGGTAGGGTCGAAGATAGCGGTCACAACAATAGGCTAGGTAAGGTCATTAGGTCAGCAACACAGTAATGTAGCGTATTGCCACAAGGTATAACGAACACATGAGGTCAAAGGTCACTAGTGATGGTCAGTCCAAATATCTAGGTCACGACATGGGTAAAAGGCCAAGTTAGGGGTAGAATAATGAGTCCCAAAAGGAGGAAAAGGGAGGGATTAAATGACGAGGTCGAGAAAGTTGAGGTAAATGGGTAGGGTAAAGGTGGGGTGAGGTAAATGATCGGGGTGAAGGTTGGGTGAGGTAAAAAGGAAGGGGTAG
Organism: Taxus wallichiana var. yunnanensis; assembly: GCA_018340775.1. Classification (NCBI taxonomy): domain Eukaryota; kingdom Viridiplantae; phylum Streptophyta; class Pinopsida; order Cupressales; family Taxaceae; genus Taxus; species Taxus wallichiana. Next base: position 416,191,989 of record CM031237.1, on the reverse strand, counting down.
GGTAAAAGGATAAAATTTAGAGGCTGATGTGCGGTGAGGAGAATGATGCCGAGTCATGGATAGCCAACGTCAATAGAGGTAAACTGCTGATGGTTAGGTAGAGACACGTGATCGATTCAGTCAAGGGTAACCGATGTTGGTTAGGTCGGTTTATTATAAAAACAAAAAATCTACATTTTTGTTATTTATTTTGTTGTTGTTCGAAGTGAGAAAATGACAAAAAAGAGAGAAAAGTTTCTAGACAAAATGGAACAGTGAGTTGGAAGTGTGATTGACGAGTGATAGGTTGGTGAGCAGTGGGTCCACAGGATCATTATGAGGGATTCGATTGGTGAGAGGTTACGGGTAGCTATTCGGTGATGGTGGATGCTAGAGAGGGATTGGGAGGGCCACTTTGGTATAGTGGTTACACATGCCACCGAGATGGTGGTAGCACAATGAGGTAAGTGCCCTACTCTACATTGTTGATTTGATAGATTAGAGGTTATTTTCGTGTTGGGTTACGGTTTTGTTAGTTTTCGTTAGTTTGGTGGGTGGGCACAAATTAATTTGGGAATGGGGGAATATTGGGTAAAAGGAGGAATGGGGAGGGTAATAAAGGGGATAGGGGAGGCGGGTGGAGGTCGAGGGTAGGTTTGGTCATTGTAGGTGGGGTAGAAGGGGCGTGGGGAAGGTTTTTTAGAAAGGTGGTTTGTATGAAGTCACGCAGGTTTTTTTCAACAAAGCAAATTGACAGCGTCGGTCGAGGTTGGCCAGCGTTAGTTAGGTGGAGATGGTATCGATCACTGGCAAGCAGTGGCCCGATGCCGATTAAGAAATAGCACGAGGTCGGTAAGGGTGAACGGTGTCGGTCACTAAACAAGTGGCCGATGTCGGTTAAAGGGTGACCGGGGTCATTTAGGAAGAATCGATACTGGTTAGATTATTGACGGGCACATGGGTCCAAAAGTGATGTGGTCTTGGTAGTTGAGATGGGAATGGTGAAAATAAGGTATAGGAAATGATAATGGTTGAATATGGATTGATATATGTAAATTAATGTCTTGCTTATATTGGATGCGGGGAGAGTGCGGCTGCATATGCGGGAGATAGGGTTCTACCTCTCTTGGTGACGGTGTGCGGCACGGTGACCACGGAAGCTGCGGCATGTGGAGGAAGTGGGCTTGAGTGGAGTTCATCACTATAGAAATGTAGATCTAAGCCCGGTTTTATGGTCATGCTCATCGATAGAT
>CM031237.1:415957808-416190657 GCA_018340775.1 Taxus wallichiana var. yunnanensis | reverse complement strand
ATATTTCCTTTGCATAAGGAAGCAAGCATAAATTCAAAAGAAGTGGAGTATTGTTTAGGTTCAAAACCATAATCTTCTTTGTTCAAGGATTGACATTTTATCATAACTTAGAAAAGGATTGCTAGGTACTATGGTAACAGATAGAGAGAGAGAAGATCAATTTATTTCATTATGGTCTATTTAGTTATTAACCGGTCTTTCAAAGATATTTAAGGGATAAACTAGATTTGCGTAAAGGCTTCATTTAGCAATCATCCTGATTAAGTTCGAAAATGGATTACACATGGGGTTCCTAAAATGGAAGCACAAGACTTAAGGATTCACAAAAGGAGAATAATGTTTAATTCGTAGTTAAGGTTAATGAGGGTAGGTTTCTTTACACTGGTAGAAAACTCATTTCTTTCCAAATTAAGATTCTTAAATTTCTCAACAATAACTCAATTTCATTGTTATTTCATTTATTTATTTATCTATGAATTCATTTTTTTATTAACTTTAGAAACAGGATTGCCAACCCATTAAAAATATACAAAGAATTGCACTAATGTCAAGACCATGGAGGGTTATTAAAACATGAGAGTTTTATAACTTGAAAATAGAACTGCCATTTCTAAACGAGAGAATAAAACACGGTTCTAACATTTCTACTCAACATGCACAAAGAACCAAAGGTGTCAAAAGATTTGATTGAACTTTGTCTTAGAACCAGAAAGTAACAAAAAAAGGGTCAAACCATGCTGCAACATTTTCTTGACTGAAGTAATATCATAAAGAAAATACACATAACAAGGTGATGATCGAGTTTAATTCCTCACAATAATAATACAAGTTTTTCTACAAAAGGATAAAATAAATTTATTTCACAAGTACCAATAAGCAAAGGAAAGAGGCCTTCCAAACTCCATTACAACACCATTGCAATATTTACAACACAATAGACATTCTTACAAGGAACTTCATAAAACAACCCGATGAAACCTTTATCAATCCTTCCTATCTCTACTTGCAAGGTCCATCTACACAAGTATTAACTCGAGTCAGTTCACGAGAACTGAGTATGTTGAGACTACACAATGAAAAAAGTATGCTAACACTTAACAATAACATGAAAGGAATGTTCTAATTCTAGAATGGATCAAGCACAACCCACTAATCCAAAAAAATCTTCACATGAGAAAGATATTTATACTAGCCAACAAGGAGGAAGCCAAAAATACTAGTAAGAACAATATCTCATTAATCAAGGCAAGACCTTATGGATTAGGAACAAGAAGGTCAAGAGTATTGAGATTTCAATCATGTAATCCTATGGATTTCGTGATTGAAAATCCAATACTCAATCCATCCATCTAAAGAGGTCCAAGAGAAGACAAAGCATACTAGTTACGATCATAGGTGCGAAACAAAACAAAGTTATTCAATCCTTTCAAGAGGGAGGTTTCATAGCATAATGGGATTCGTAACCCCAAAAGAACGATCCATAGTTAAATATGGAGTTTCAACAACTTAACCATGAAGTATTATTTATACTTTACTCATCATTTGATCCTTTACAAATAATCAAATCTAGGAAGCTTTCCTAATGAAAGAAGGGGTAAGAACGTAGCCTTTAGCCTATATGAAAAGGCCATATAACTATTTTTAAAATGTTATGCAACACCTCAGAAGGTTCACATCCATAGAATTTAATATTTCTTTTAGGACAGGGTAATACCTCCAGATAGCTTGAGTCGCTTACTCCTTCACACAAGTATAATGAGTTGATTGAGCTCTTATTATGTTATTAAACGAACTAAGGGACACTAACCGGAAACCCTTTCCTACATATTTCCCTTTATACAAAAGAAGATAAGGCATACATATATGAAATCTCATCGTACACCCAGAATATCGGGTTAAGTAATTACTACCCGTGATTAACTTGAAAAGTAACTAGGCAGACATCCAGTATGGCTCGATTTATAAATTACACATTCGTTTAAATTCTAAAAGGTTATCGACCAGGCTTAGTCAACAACCGTAGTCAAAGGTTTGTTTAGTGATCACACAACCCCCAAGCAACGTATCAGACCATACTCAACCAAGGATGACAAGTTACAAAGCCAACTTAGTTTATTTTAATTGCTTATGCCTCTCATAATTAATTCTTAGTAGTATTATCCTGAGTAGAGGTAATATATCATTGAGAGTATAAATTGTCAAATTACTTGCACCTTAAATCACATATGGAGAGGGAAAGGAAAATCACGATACCCAAAATGGCATACACATTTTATCCTCTAGATTCCCAATCCTACTTTTATAAAAAAACGCATTCATTCCAAAAGTCCATTTGAACCCGTAAAAGAACCAGAAGTTTTGTGGAATATTATTCCTAGGCACCCCAATAAGATATGGGTATTCAAATAAATGGAAACCATGGAATCCTAGGAGGATGGTTTAATTTATCCAACCAAAAATAACATCACACAACTTTTACCATTATACATTAGGCTATCGAATTGCACATACAAAACCAATTTACAAATCCCTAGATTTGCAAACCAAGTGATGGATATACACAAGCCATCATCCATAAAACCTGGAAAATATTTTATTGCTATCAAATGAAATATCGAGGAAAATAGAGATTGCCCAAACATGAATAAACTATTAGTTCACTATTTCCAGCAAAATCCAAAGAGCTATAAATTTATATTACATTTATCTCCTTGTGTCCAAGAAAAAAAAATATTCAAAGTAGCTATGCAATCATACCATCAAAATCCCATTACAAGTTTTCCCTAAGGGCGGTGAGTGCAAGAATTTTCCATCCGTAACACATTGCTCACAGACCAACCAAAAATAACAGAGTAAAAAAATAGTTTTCCCTTTTGCAAGCCAAATCATCCAAAGAAAACCAGCGATTCAGCAAAAAGGAAACACAAAGGAATAACCAGCACACTCAAGGAAGTGAATAAAAAAATCCCAAAATCCTTTTCGAGGTGCCATTTTAGGGAGAAGACACATTTGTTTCATGAAATTGTAAAAAGGTAGAAACCATTTCAGAGTCTAGATTCAACATGCCTGATTTGGAGCTTCCACGATGGTACTCATAGGGCAGATCCATTGTACAACCACACCAAAAGACTTATCACTTTTCTCTCACCTGGGCAGCGTCCAAGCTTGCCTCCAGTCTCCAAATCCCCTCACCAACCATCCACGCAGCTAGTAACTACTAGAGAAAGGTGCATCTTACCTCCATAATGCTAAAACATGTCTCCAAAGTTATACCTTTCATACCAGAAAAGAATGGCCACCAGCTAAGGAAAATGTGTAGGTCCACCATTATTAGATAGAGAAGAACAGGGAAGAAAAGTGACCCACAAAAAGCTAGCAGCTAGCAACAAAAGAAAGAAGGCATTTTTCAACCACGCACCCATCTTCCATCAAAATAAATCACTAGAAAAAGGTGCTTCACCATCCAAGGAACAAGGCTCCATTTCACACGGCTAGACCCAAATGAATATGTAGGTCAAGGATTCGGAAGGAAATAAAGAAACAAATTCAATGAAAGAAGACATGTGGCCAGCAGGGTGAAGTAATGGTGGGTGGGTGTCATTTATTTCAAGCATTAAAATACTGCCAGGTGCTCAACCACCCTCCATGCGAAAGAAGATTCAAACAAAAACAAAAATATAGCACAAAACCATACCTTTGCAAGGGGAAAGAAGGATTATGCTTAGCCCAATAAATTCGTTGGTGGAGGCCATGTGACAAAGGGCCAAGTCGATGTTGAAGTGGTTAGAGGTGGTGGGTTGAGGAGTCAAAAAACATTTGGGCACAAAACAATAATCCCCCTTTAAAACTTTTTCCACACACACAACCCCCTACGCATTCATATACATAAGTAAAAGAGGAAGAAAGGAAACCCAATAATCCTACACTAACCAAGAGATTAAATTACGTATGACAACCACGTTGGAGAAAGCAAAAGTCATTTTTTTAATTAAATGATTAAGACAACATGATAGCAATATTAAAGGACTGAGGGGATAAACTAGAGGTTAATGTTCGAAGGTGAACACGGAGCAATGACCGACCATGGCACCAAGACGGGGTAACCCTTCTCTAGTGTGGAATGAGGTTCGGTCTATAGGAGAAAACAGAACGATACAACAAAATGACAAGGAGATAATTAATATTCATATCGATTATAAATGATAACAAGGTAAAATAATAATAAAAATATAAAATATTGGTCGATCGACACAACTTAATGATATCATTATTATCATTATTTTTTTTTTATTATATATATATTAATAATTTTACAACTTAAAAAATAGTGATAATAATGATATTAATAATGACGGACAATCAAGTTTGTCAATCGAGAACATGATTTTCCTTTAATAGGAAGATCGTAAAGGATGTTGTAGGGGCCAGCAATAGGAACATCGACATGACACAAGCAAACATGATAAAGAGGGAGAAAGTTGAATATTCCCTACGACAAGGGTGAAGTCAACAATAGATCAAAAGGAGCACAACAACATTCAATGCTTAACAACAAGGTCAACAACGTATGGGCAGGTGTAATGCCAAACGAGGCATTACATTCTCATCCCCTTAAGAAAGCATCGTCCTTGATGCGACATAACAAAGAGGGAAAGAAAATGGTAAGCAACAAGCAACAACTAAGGGCGAAGGTACACTATATGGTTAAGATTTCAGATGCTATAGCACGGCCACGGGGTGGCCTTGGGAACATTTGGTAGAAATTTTAACTTTCAAGGTTATGTGAAGATTGGTAGTTCCCTCTTACTCATTATTTAATTAGTCTCTTTCTATTTACCTTATTCTTAATTCAAGTTCTTAGGAATTTCATTGTTGCAGATTTTTTTTTCTTTTCATTTGTTCATTCTTGAGGGTGCCTAACAAGGACTGATAACACAACACCCTACCAGGTCATACAAGACACCACATATTCAAAAACATAAAAGTACATACTTCAAGATGGTACCACACCACAAGAGATTATTCAATTTATAGAGGGGAACATGCACATACTACATAACATAGTACCTATCACACAACTATGAATGAAAAATAATGTTCGAACAAATGTGTACTACAACAACCTAAAAATTTCCATGATTCCACAAATGATGATTCAACATAACTCTAAAAATAGATATATGTACATAGGGTCAACAAGGACATCAACGCCATATCACATCATCACAAAAAAACCCAACTAACATGAGTAACACATATATCATAACACCACAACCAAAACATCATAAAAATCTGCATACCTCCTGAAGCATCAGTCACACACACACACAAATCTCTTATGCCTCCCTCAATCTCTTATGCCTCCCTCAAGTCTCTTATGCCTCCCTCAAGTCTCTTATGCCTCCCTCAATCTCTTATGCCTCCCTCAAGGAGGCTGGTTTCCCTATGGCCCTAGGCACCTAGAGTCTAGACACCCCTAACCCAAGTGACATAATAACACGTGGTTCAACAACCTGCTAGTTACCTGTAACTCCTTAGGGCATACCCCCATACAATGAATTGATTCCATAGGTCCAACCATTCCAGCATCCATGACCCTATTCCACACATCACGACAATAGAACCAGCATAGCAATCCGATCCAAATGCCAAGTGGCAAAGTACAAGCCTTGGGCAAGGTGGTAAAATTTTAAAAATTTAAAAGAAGATCCAAAACCAAGCAAAACAAATGGCCAAATAGCTATAGTTAGTGCAAAAATCCTCGTGTTAGTACCACAAACTAAGGAAATGCCCAAAAATGTAAAACATGGCAATCAAGAAAATTGTTGGTCCTTACAGAAATAAATTAAAAAGTTCAATTTACGAATAAAATACACATATAATAATATCACATTATGATAACTGTGTGGCCTTATCTGGCCACCAAGGGGTACTCAACGAGTTGTTAGCACTTGGAACATCGAGCCTTAGCTCACAAAATAAAATAACAATAGTACAATAGTCATCATCTCTATCAGAATCATCCCACCACCACTTTGACAAGGCTAAACATAGTCATAGCTATACTTAGGTTACGTCCATACAACAACCACAAATAGAGAGAGAAGGAGGAACACGGGTCATCATCTACTAAACCTAAGGTCAGCCCGAGTTGTTGGCCCATGGTGCACATCCCCTCACTCCAAACATACAATTTTACCGATTTCCCTCAGGGTCGGTTAGCATAAGGTTCACAACATAACATGCAACTACATCACTAACATAATGGTGGTTCACGACATTAATCATAGCACCTTAGCAAGGTACATATACATATATATCACATACATTACAGTCACGGTTATAACATACCACATCACCACATGCTGCACCCAAAGTGCAATCACCATACGATAGGGATCATATAATAAACATATGTCCCAAATTTATGACATTATTCATTACATATCACCGAATTACAATTATGATGAGCACTGTAGACACCTGTAGTTTGATCAATACACTATTATTTCTAATGGTGCACTAACGCTTCTTCCTTTTGCAAATTGATGGCACACCACCAGTTAGGCCTATCTAACTCCCTTCCTACGACACCCTTTTTGGTAATTTTTCCTCTTATAAACCATTTAAACAAGCAGTTATAGCCTCATTCTAACTACATTAGCTTCTTATTCTCTTCTAGCTTGCTTCTATTAGCTCCCTAGAAGATCAATCCACTTTGTTGGATTGATTAAGCCCTTCAGAACCCTTCCAGAACCCTAATTACTCTCTAAGAGAGATTAATTAATCTAACCTAGGTTAATTACCCTATAACATAGTCAAATCACACTTTGACTTGCTAAAAGTGCTTTTTGGACTTTAGCCTTTGTCCCACATGCACCCAATTCTTCCATTTCTTCCAAACCAAAAACTATAAATAGGGCTATACCCCCTCCCTCATTTCCTAAGAATTCTCTCTTCTTCCTAGCACAAATTATAGAAATTTTCTTAGGCTTTAGTTTGTATTTCATCTTCTTTCATTTGAGCTAAAAGCATTTAATCTTGTATTTCATAGCATTAACATGGAGTAAAAGGGAAGATCCATTAGCCTTGAAGCCATTAATGGGGAGATCTCTTTCTCTTAACACATAAACTGAATGCTTAGATTCTCTTAGGTTCATTATTTGAAGCTTTCAAAGAATATAAATTAACTTCATTTTCTTAGTTTACATGTTTATTTCAAATTAATGTATGCAAAGAAGAGAACCTTGCTCATTTCTTATCACATGGTCCATTGATCAGATTGTTAAAAGCCTTTAGGGATTCTTTAGAGATTCTTACCCCAAATCCATGGCTTTTACAACTTTTCATTGAATACATTTGGCATGCTCGATGGGACACTTATGTCCACCCTCCATTAATGGAGGTCTTTTAGGTTTTCAAAGCTCATTTTCAAGTTTTTGCTCAAATCACTTGTTATTTCCTCATTTTTATTTCTAACCCTAGATAAATGACCTTCATTTATATACATTTTATGGGTTTGATATAGAAATAGGACACTTTGACTAACAACTAACTTGTTTGCTCTTGAAATTTTGAAAATCTATGTTTTTTGTAGGTTTTTCACAAGGTGCGCGTAGGTGTCCAACAAGGGGCATGTACACATGAAACCACTAGCATACCCATCATATCAAGTGCATACCTATCAGAAGGTCCTCATCATTTGCAAATTTTACCTTTACAAGGACGTGCACGTGTCTCCATCATCTGGGGTGCATATCCGCCTCTTTGTCCGCGTATATGTCAAGTGCTAGACTATGTAAAAAATCTGAAAATCATTACACAGATGTGCATGCATCTTCATCATCTGGGGTGCGCATATCCACCTCTCTGGCCATATAGGTGTAAAAGGTTTGACTGTGTAAGAAATTTTATAGTTCTCTGTTTTAGGCTTAAGCACGTACACGTCATAACCTGAGCGTCCATGTCAATATAGGCATGTCTCTATCATATTGTGAGCATCTGTGTTTTTATTGCATTAGGTTTTATTAATTTTTGACTAGGTGTACTTGTTACGAGGGGTGTGTAAAATTTAGATAGAAGGCATGTAAAATTTAGATAGGAAGCGCGCAGTGTTTGTGGTAAAATTGAAAATTTCTATAGTCTACAAAAACTTTTCTTCTAATCCATCACTGCAGGTTTTTAGGACTAACAATTGGAAAAACAAGGTTCTTTCTTAAACATTTTAGTTTACATAGATTAAAAGTGTTTTGTTTTTAACTTATAATTAGTTTTTATAGAAGTGTGTATGCTCTCTCCTCGCATCTTCCAAGATGATCTTGGAGATCAAAAACACCAATACAAAACTCATATAAATTGTTAAAAAAACACTTGCTTTATAAACGATTGAAGTAAAACTTTCATTTCAGTAGAGTTTTTTCACGATTGCGTATGCTCTTCCTTCGTACCTTTTTGGCAATCTTAGGAATCAAAAGCAAAGTGGGAAACTCTCTTTCTTGACATCAACCTATGAATTGGAAAATTACTAAAACTTGTTGTCTACAGGACCTATCGCTTGTCAAAGAAAGGCGTCAAAAAAAAAAAAACACAAACCTTCTAATACATGTGTTCTTATAGGTTGCCAAATGGTGTGCTACTTAAAACCACATTAAGCTAAGCAAGATAAAAACACACCACATTCAAAAACATTGTATTGTAGGTTTCAAAAAGGGTACGTCCCTATCCACTCAACTGGAACATAACCCCTTTAGCATAATGCCTTAAGCTATAACAATGGGGGTGGTACCAAGAACCCTAAAGTAGTCCACCGTTGTGTAACCTCATGGATGAAATAGGAAGCGCTCCGCTTACCCACTTGACTAGTACGCCTTGTGAGTTAGAGTTGCAAGTTGTCTGTATCACGACCTTAGTAAAAGTACATGATGGATGCATTCATTTCCCATTGTACTTGAAGGGGACAAATCGAGATACTCCCAAACTAGTCATTGTGACTTTTTGGGTAAATCGCACCTCGCTCTTAGACAACCTTGTAACACCTAGTTGAGAGAACTTGTTAAGGAAGCCATTTTGTCAAGGAGCCCACTTTACTAGTCCTTGTTGCGTCAAGCCATCACAAAGTGATGACTCATTTGGAATCTAAACCTTGTTTGTTGAAACAAGGAAAATAACCCTTGTGAGTTCAAACTGAGTGTCTTTTCATCACGGAACTAAGCTATGTCCCACTTTTTCTTAGTCTTATTCTTGTCTTCGGATGAGGTGAAGCTCTGCCTAAGTGTTGCTTAGCTTGTGTCCATCTTTTGATCAGTACCCTTGCATTCTCACCACCCATTGTTCGGGGTGAGAAAGGTGCATACATCGCATGTTTTTATCAGAGATAGTACTCGTCACTTTTTTTTTCCATTTACGCCCATCCATGTTTGCGGCTGGGTTGTTAAACATCTAAAGTGTGTGGGTACGCTTTTCGTATCTTTGATAAAAGTCCTTCCATCTTGATTTCAAGATCATCTTCACCACTGTGTATTTGGTTCATATTTTGTCTCTTCTTGAGTTGATAGTCTTGTTCGCATCCTAGACGTACAATCTCGGTACTTACATCATATTCTCATTTTGTGAGGAGGTGGTATAAGTCCCCTTATTGTGTGGTTACGATGCTCACATGATTAAAAACTCCTTGTTATACTTATTACTTGGTTTTAGTTTCGACGTCATTTGAGCCTTCTTGAAAAGTGTTGATAATGCCTTACATATATCATAATAAAGTTGTCATGGTACTAACACCTTGCTTGCTCGGTTAATGTATCACGGTGACGTTATTATGCTATATCTATTTGTGACTTCCATTTTTAGAAGGTTTGGCTTTCATCGACATTCAAACTAGTTTTAAGTATACCTTGTCGAGGGACTGCGACAACATCACATCAGTGCTTAGACCTTGTTGGGGTTCTAACTTGACTTACATATTGGTACATCATTGTCGCTATCTATTTTTAGGGCATAGGCTTGGTCACAACAAATTGAGTGGTCATTGCATTAGGTGTGCATGTGAGTGTTTCTTGATAAAGATGACTACATAATACTACATCTAGGATACATTGTAGTATAATTCCAACATCACCTTGAATGGCTTATAGAAAACCATACACTTAGGGGTTACACTAGCTACATACAGACATCCGCTAGTGATGCCTAAAATCATAAAAATGGTAGCCAAGTCAAATGAGTCAGGATATGGGAGAAAACCCTTTCGACACCATCCCATTCAGTGGTCACAATTTAGGACCACTCTTCTCTCAAGTCAAAGATACGGAGACATTAATTGATCATAGTGGAGAAGAATCAGACTCCTCGGAGAACAACAAAGGTTAGACCTAAACAGATTTGATGGGCTCTTATATTATAACAAAGATCAAGTACTCACAAGAGTCTTGGCATTAGGAGCTAAACTTCTACACGAGCATGAAGAAGAAACAAAGGTCATTAACCCTAACTTAGGAGAGCGAAGATTCATCTTAGACACGGATAATCCTTTTGATGTGGGGTATGCTTCCACTTCTGGGCAACACAAGGCCGCTGTCGAAGGTGAACCATCACGTAAACCCCACTTTAAGGCTTTGCGTAAAGTGAAAACTGAATGGAAAGCTTCCCCTCCTCTGAAATTTGATGAAGAAGAGGATCCCCTAGTTGAGGAGGAGATCCTCCAAAAATAGATCTTGAAATTGAGTCAGAAACTAGCAAACCTAGGCTCTTCAAAAGGAAATATATGCAAAGATAGACAAATTTTTTTTTAACGAGTTTCAATTTGCTCCACATACAGACTATACCTTTAAGGAAACTCAGGCCCAAAGGTTAATATCACCTACTAAAGAGAAACTCATTCAGGATGAATTGAAATCTATGAAAGATACGCTCATGACATTACAATAGGGAAATGTAGGCCAAAATAGAAAATATTCGTATGAAGAACTATGTCCTTACCCCTTTGATAAGGACATGCTACAATAGCCTTTCCCAAAACACTTTATTGTTCCCAAGTTTGATAAGTATAAGTGTAAAAGTGATCCTCGTGATCATATAAAATACTTTTACATGGCTTGCCAAGAGGTTGTGTATAGTGATAATTTCTGATACAATTTTTCCTCGCAGCCTAGGAGCCGTGGGATTGGAATGGTTTTATAGCATACCTAAGGGCTCCATTACAACATGGCCCACGCTAGTAGAGAAATTTTTTTAAGGAATTACTCCTATAATATGGAGAGTGACATCATGATGAACGATCTATGCAACACAAAACAAAAACCCAATGAGACATTTGCAGGATTTTTACAATGATGGCGTGAGTTAGATAGTCACTTTCTTATTGCCTTACCTGAAAAATAGTTAGTGAGCATATTCATTCCTAACTTGAACCCAGAAATATCCTTTCACTTGCAAATGCATTATGGCTCAAACTTTGAAGAATTCATAGAGAAAGGTACTCAAATTAAGAAAGTTCTCATTGCCAAAGGAATGCTTAAACCCATTACTAAAAGTAAACATGAAGCCAAATCCATAGAAAAACCTAAATTCTTCAATAAGAATAAACATGTTGTTGGTGATGGCATTACAGACTCCAAGAGATTCCAAGCCATGCCGACAAGCCCACTCTTAAAACTTTCACAAGGGCCTCATCCTAAAGTTCCTACAAAACATATGTTCACATCTTTGATAGAATCCTTATCTACCATCCTAAAACAATTAGATGGTGCAAAGATGGTAGAATATCCAACTACAACAATACCCTACCCGGAAGATGCTCCAAAATCAGTTTGGTTCAAAGACAATGAATATTGTGACTTCCACTGTGTTAAAGGACACAAAACGGATAGATGTTTGAGATTACGCCATTATATCCAAGACCTCATAGAGGAAGGGAAGATTTCTATAGAGTCTCCCCCGAGACCGGTAAAAGTTCAAATGAAAAAATGGGTATTTACAAGGAACCTTTTCCTGACCATGCGAGATAAAAAGAAAAAGAAAACAGATCAAGGGAAAACTTCCAATGACTATAGGACTATTGCCTATGTGTACCCTACAAATGATAGTCCTTATGATTCCCTCATTGGATGTATTAACTCATCTAACGAATAGATTAACACCATTGAATCTTAGAAAAGAGCTGCGTAGTCGGGACAAGATGTGCCCACTTAATCATACCAGATCTTGTGCCTACCCCTGAGGAAAGTCAAGTATAACTTGATAGAGAAATTAGAAAAATGTTTGCTAAGATATCTATCCTCGATCTCCTAAAGATCTCTAATGCTCATAAGAACATATTGTTCAAAACTTTGCAAAATTCAAGGGTTTCCACATAAATAGATCTCATGAACCTTCAAGCCATGGTTACATGCTTAGACGCCAATGATCATATTACTTTTGATCATACTGTAATCCCACATAACAACCCAGAGCATAACTTACCATTGTACCTCAAAGTGGTGGTTACCCGTCAAAAATCAAAAGAGTACTTGTAGATGGGGGATCTGGTCTAAATATTTGCACCTTGAAGTTGGTAAAGTAGCTAGGCCATTCAGAAATAGAGTTGGGTGCTAAAACTATCACAATCACAACATATGACAATGAAGAAAGAGAGTCAACAGGGACTATAGTGGTCCCCATGGAGGTAGGACCAACATGTCATGACACAATGTTTCATGTCCTTGACTTGGACCTTCCATACAACATGCTCTTGGGGCACCCATGGATCCATGCCATGCAAGTTGTTCCATCAACGTTTCATCAGTGCATCAAGTTATGCCATGAAGGGTAGGTGGTTACCATTTTGGAAAACCAAAGCCATTCACACATTACAGGGCATTGCATAGTTTCTCTCGTGCTGCTTACGAGTGCCCTTCTATAGATGTTGTTGTCCCCTACAAATCAGAGGATATGAAAAAATGAGTGGATTCAAAATCCCTCACGCCTTTCAATCAAGATTTTCCCTCATTAGTCAATCCATTTTCTTCATGGGAGGCAACATCAGCAAAATATGGCCCAAGTAGGCCATTCACTCTTGAGTAGGCTCTGTTAATATCAGACTTATCAGTATCCCCAGGACAAGGGGTAAGCCTTATTTTTAGTTCAAGAGCACCCGTGAGAAATGTCCTAAACCTTTGGAGAAATTTGTCCATAGTGGCCTCCTGTCTGAGGAGAAAATGTTAGAAGACCCTACCAACAGCAGAGTACCAGAAGGCACCATGGCTTCATGAAATCAAGCACCTCAGTACATCAAATGCCCTCGCATGATGTTTGTCATGGGTTATAGTGGGTTTGGATGTGGCGTTAATGCACAAGGCTGGTTGGAGCCTATCCCTATGCCTCATTTCAAAACTGATAAACATGGCCTTGAATAAGGCCCCATGATGCGCTCTCTTCTGAGAACAATGCCACTTCTTTTGAAAGTGAGGATGTTTTGTCTCATTTTGATAGTGACACTGATTCCTAATGTAGCCTTTATGAAGATCTTGCCTCCACAAACCTATTCCCAAATTCTTTAGTCCTTACCTTATCCAAATCCATCCCCTAAATAAATGTCCAGTAGCCCTTGTATATCCTAAACTTATAGATTGGGATCAACAACTTCACGTGCCATTGGATTTCTTTGAAAATGATGAGGCATTCACGAGTTCATGGGACTCAGGGACTTTATTCCAAATGGAGACCACAAGAAAGGATTTAAGATTCAACTAGATGCCTGTGCCTATTTTGGGGAAGAAGCAGAGATGTGCGAGATGGTTGAATAAAAAGGTTGTAACTAAAAGCATACCTACTTCTAAGAAACCAAACAAGAAGGCTCAACGGAAATCCCATAGTGACAAACTCTTTGATGAGCTCATAGAAAAACAAAATGAAGAGTCTAAAGATGAAGTGATTTATCCATTCAAAGATGATCATGAATTACCACAGGAGGTCGATCTTACTCTTCCCCTTGATCCTACAAGGATGGAGGATGCATCTAAAATGCTTATTGAGGAAACAATCAACGTCAACATTGGCTCAGAGGAGCAACCCAGAATAGTCAAGTTGGGAGCTTCACTCTCAGCTCAGGAACAAAAGACCTTTATAGAGCTCTTAAAAGAATACGTGGACATATTCACATGGACATATGTAGATATGCCTGGTTTGGACCTCGAGCTAGTTGTGCATAACCTCATTGTGCACCCAGATGCCAAACCAATCAAACAGAAGTTGAGAAAGATGCATCCTAAGGTGGCGCTCTTGGTCAAAGAAGAGTTAGAAAAGTTGTTAGTTGTTGATTTCATTAAACCTATTGACTATTCAGAATGGATCTCTAACATAGTCCCAGTACAGAAAAAACCTATTGGAATAAGGATCTACATGGATTTCTATGACATCAACAAAGCATGTCCAAAAGATGATTTTCCCCTACCTAACATCGACATGATAGTTGATTCAACAATGGTTATGAAATGTTGTCCTTGATGGATGGTTTTTCAGGTTATAACCAGATACAAATTATGGAAGAAGATTAGCATAAAACAACATTCATCACCCCTTGGGGAAAATTTTGCTACAAATTCATGCCCTTCGGGCTTAAGAACGCTGGAGCTACTTATCAGTGGGCCATGACCGTTATTTTCCATGATATGATAAGTGACATCATGGAGGATTATGTTGATGATATCCTAGAAAAATCCAAGAGTAGAAAAGAACACCCTAAAGTGTTGAGGCATATCTTTCAAAGTGCCTAAGGGATTATAAGGTTTGTTTGAACCCTAAGAAATGTGTCTTCGGTGTTTTATCTGGAAAAATCCTAGGGTTCATTGTCTCACAAAGAGGGATTGAAGTGGATCTGCAAAGGTTACGGCTATCATAGAAATGCCACCACCTACCACTCTTAAGTAGCTAAGGAGTCTACAAGGGAAGATTTAGGCAATCCATTGCTTTATCTCACAACTTGCGGATAAGTGCCACCCCTTTACTCATTTTCTCAAGAAAGATGTCACATTCAATTGGGGACCTGATTGTCAAAAAGCCTTTACACTACTCAAACAATACTTGTCCAGCCCACCTATACTAATGCCACCCACCCTGGTGAACCTCTCCTCTTATACATTTCTGCTACCCAGTTCTCCATTGGTGCATTACTTGCCCAATATGACTTAGCCCATAAAGAGAGAGTAGTTTACTATCTTAGCCACACCTTGATCGCATACGAGTTGAATTATCCCTAGATAGAAAAGGCCTACTTGGAAGTTGTCTTCACATTTCAAAAGCTTCGCCATTATCTCCTAAATAATAAAACCAAGCTCATATCCAAAGTTGACCCTCTCAAATACCTTTTATCTAAACCTGCCCTCACAGGCTGAATGGCTAATTGGATCATTCTCCTGAGTGAATTTGACATTTATTTTATAAATCAGAAATCTTGTTGATCAGTTGGTAGAAGCTCCTCTCCTAGGAATGGAACCTTTATGCTTAGATTTACTAGATGCGTCTATGATTTATATTGAGGAATCTATAGAATGGTAGGTTCATTTTGATGGATCTTTCACCTTTCATGGATTTGGAGCAGGAGTGGTGCTCATCACTCCAACTGGCGATGCCATACCACGAGCATTCCGGTTGGGATTCCCATGTACAAACAACATTGCATGGAGTACGAAGCACTCATCGTTGACCTCAAGCTAGCTATTACATGGAACATCAGACAACTGTGAGTCATTGGAGACTCTTAACTTATCATAAAACATGTTAATGATGAGTACAAGGTTAAAGATGAGAAACTCATTCCATATAAGAAAATGGTTGAAACTTTGAAGGAATATTTCACACAATTCATATTTGAACAAAAACCAAGGTCACATAATAGATCCACGGATACTATGGCTACTATTGGGTCTCTCTTATGCATAGCACTTGAAGAAAGCAAGATGCATTTCTTCATGGAACATCTACAGGTACCTGCATATGATATGTTGGAGTCATGTTTAGCATGTGAAGTTGTTGGTCCTTTATCCCCTTAGTACGACCCTATCTTCCAATACCTACAAGATGAAACCCTTCCCCTTGACATCACCCATTCTGAAAAGAAAGCCCTTATTTGCCACATAGCTCGTTATACCCTCCTAGGAGTCACCCTTTATCATCATGGCTACGACGAGAATCTACTTCACTATTTGGATGTCATTGATTCTATCCACGTAATTAAGGAAGTACATAGTGGTATTTGTGGAGAACATACTAGTGGCATGGTCTTAGCTAAAAATCTATTGAGAGTAGGCTATTATTGGCCTACCATGGAATCTGATTGTTGTAACTTCGTAAAGAAATGTGAACTATGCCAGAAATATGGAAATTTAATACATGCACGGTCACAAGCCTTTGACCCTATTGCAATGCCTTGGCCCTTCTCTAAATGGGGCCTGGATCTCAGAGGGAAGCTCCATCCTTCTTCATTGGATGGTCATACTCATATCATCATTGCCACCAAATAATTTACCAAATGGGTAGAGGCTATCCCTCTTACCTATGTCACTGGTGTGTAGATTTCAAAATTCATCATGAACCATCTCATATGTCATTATGAGATCCCCTCGGCCATTATCACTGATAATGGTAAATCCTTCAAAAATAAAATGGTTAAAACATTGTGTCAATGCTTCCATATCCAACTTAAGTGGTCTACCCCTTATTACCCTCAAAGTAATGGACTGGTAGAAGCCACCAATAAAACCCTCATGTGGATTATGGAGAAAATTGTTAGTAAAACCGGTCATAATTGGCATCTACAGATACACCCCACCCTCTGGACCTATCATACTTCCATGTGAACTATGCTAGAAATATGGAAATTTAATACATGCGCTAGTGCAAGCCTTACAGCCTATTGCAATGCCTTGGCCATTCTCTAAATGGGGCCTGGATCTCATAGGGAAGCTCCATCCTTCTTCATTAGATGGTCATACTCATATCATCACCGCCACCGAATACTTTACCAAATGGGTAGAGGCTATCCCTCTTACCTATGTCACCGGTGCGTAGATTTCAAAATTCATCATGAACCATCTCATATGTCATTACGGGATCCCTCGGCCATTGTCACTGATAATGGTAAATCCTTCAAAAATAAAACGGTTAAAACATTGTGTCAATGCTTCCATATCCAACTTAAGTGGTCTACCCCTTATTACCCTCAAGGTAATGGATAGGTAGAAGCCACCAATAAAACCCTTGTGTAGATTATGGAGAAAATGGTCAGTAAAACTTGTCATAATTGGCATCTAACAATACACCCCCCTCCGGGCCTATCGTACTTCCATCCGCACTCCTACTAGTGTGACCCCTTATTCACTTGTCTATGGCATTAAAGCCATCATACCTTTGGAAGTGGAGCTTCCCTCCCTGAGAATATATCTCAGGGACTATCTTGATAAAGATGAAGACTACAAATTTGCTCACCTAGAAGAGTTGTAACTATTAGTTAAAAGCGTTTATCGAGTGCTCAATCACCTAAAATTCTATCGTAACAGAGTGTCAGAGGGTATAATAAATGCATCATTCATTGGGAATTTGATGTAAGAGACCTAGTTCTCAAGGAAAATAAGAAGAACACCATCAAAGATAGAGAAAAGAAAGGAATGTTCGAGGCTAACTGGTTAGGTCCTTATGTTGTAATTGCAAAATATGGATCAGGGGCCTACAAACTTGCATATTTAGACGGTGAAGAGCTTCTAGAACCTATGAATGCCATGCACTTAAAGCAGTTCTATGCTTAGGCATGACGAGAATATCAAATAAGAACTAAAAATTGGAAAACAAAGAAAAACAAGCAAAAAAATGGAAAAATGAGAAAATAGTAAAGAAAAAGTAGGTCGTCCTCATGTGAAAACCATGCAATTATGGCGTAGGGGGTAAGTCTTTGAGTGAAAACTAGTTTTTGGCACTCAAGGAAGATTCACTAGACACAAGTTACTCTTACAGAAGGACGGGTAATCATTACCACTTTTTAGATACGACTTTTTCTGCTAGGTCTAGGAACCCTACTAGGATCACCTTTTCCTTGCCATGATTTGGTTTGTTTGCTCTTATATCTGCATGAAGGACGTTACCTTTGTATACACCCATCTAATGTTGAGCATAACAATACCGTTTCCATCTTCCTACACATACGCGCGTGGCATTCTTCCCTTTGTATATTCCCACATCATGCTGGGGGCATACACGCTTCATTGTTCTTGTACATTGCTTTCAAAACATGACCTTGAAAAATACAAAAACATTCGGAAAACAATACACAAAAAAATATAAACATTTGGAAAATTTCCCTTTCCAGGGATAAAGCTACATTCATCTCACAATGTTATCTTTGGGAAACCTAGACAAAAAGTGACAAATGTAGCCACAAAAACTTATCTTCTTAGATAAACCCAAAAACATTAGAAAATATGTCAAGGTTGTCCCATGAAAAACAAAGTAGTGCTTTAATTACTTTTAGTTGTTGGTTTGTATAGTTTTGGTGTACTTAGTCCATTGAATTGTTAGTTCTTTAAATGGATCATTTTCTTATCAAATTTTGAATCTTGTTTGATTTAAATTATGTATTGCATTACATACATTTGAGGGCTCTCATGCTTGTAAACAATTGTTGTAGATTTCTTTGTTTGTTATGTACATCCTTTTAGGGTTCATTTTTACTTGCTTAGATTAGATCTCATTTTTATCTCTTGTTAAGTTTTTGCATATGTGTTTGTTTATTAGTAGTTTGTTGTATGTGTATATTTGTTTAGTTTTGTTAACTTTTGCTTGTGTGTTTTGCACAGTTGTTTGTTATCACATCTATCATCTATCATCTCATCACATTTATAACATCATTCACTACATCATATATATACAAAAATGCTAAGTATTACATCATGCATGTATGCTAAGCTAATCATCAAATATTGTATCATCAATGGGGGCAAGAGGGGTTGCGCATAATCACAAATCTATCCCCCCCACACCAATATCATCTAGTATCATCCCAAGTGCTAGCATAAAAACTCAGAATTAACTCATGAATCTAAAAACATGTGGTGCCATCTATAGATACATCATCAAATATGAAAGAAGGAAATACATACATTTCTAAATCTAAGATATGCCACATACATGAAAGAAAGAACAAACATACATCATAAATCCATCATATAAATGATACATCAAAATGTCCATATATATACATGTATAACTATCCAGGTCAGTACTCAAAATAATACATCATCAATACAATGTGCCATCAAAAAGGGCATGCATGCATAAAAAGAATCGAGCCTTCATCATGAGGCATCATCAAAATAATGGTATACAAAGCTATACATCAAAATCAGCCTTCATAAGAGGCATGTATACAAAATATTTGTACAAAAAAGAAGGTAGAGCTCAACCATAGCTCTCGCCCTCATCGGGACTCCTAGGTTTGTCACCTGGTCGACAAAACAATGGTGGCTGAGAAGGACCTACACTAGGTGGGCCACCAAACTATCTAGATGGCCCCTGTCTAGCCGGCTACTCTGGCATAGGCTGCCTAACTGATCTCGATGAATGGCCTAATCTCCATGATCTGGAACCTATCATGCTCATCTCTGACTATCGAGACAGTACCACTCATTGCTCTGGGGGAACTTCCCTGAAGTAGGTAGTCCTATAAAATAAAGCCTTGCCACCGAGCCTCGTAGCATCACGGATCAAGTCAGCATCTCTAGAGGTGAGGGCTACCTAAAGGGAAACATCATGCTCACCTATCACTCTACCTAAATCAGCCTCAGCCTATCTCAAGGAGGTAGCCTCTCAATCTCTCTCTACGGTAACAGTCTACACCTGGGCTCATGCCTCATCCTCTATGCAAGATAACCCTGTGACTATGTGTATACATGATCCCTCTGGGCAATAACCATCTACACCTGAGTATGGGACTGGTGTAGGAGGCTCAATTTCTGAACCCCCTGTGTAGCCATCTCTCACACCTGACTCTACCATGCAACACTATCGCTGCCCCTGAGTGGCCTGTGTGCCCGAGCTCCGATCTCTCTCTCTGTTGTCAAAATTTGTACTGTAACACAGGGAGTGCCTAATCTCACTCTGATGTGAGGGCCTATACCTTGGTCGTCACTATATCTATCTCACCATCCACATGCAATGTCTAAAGTAATGACTACACCTGTGCTGCTCGTTGAAGATTAGCTTCATTGCCCACTAGCACTTTTACTCTCGGGATATCAAAAGGTGGGCCCCCTGCTCTGGTAGTACTTGCTGAAGAGGGGTATAAATCCCCACTGGAATGCCCACTGGGGGAAAATCTATATCCACGGCCCTGTATACTTGTCCTGGTCTCGGGCCAGGGGCCTAACCCTCTCTGCTTGTAGTACGAGACCTTGTCCCCTACCTCTGACATGCTAGTGCGCATCGGGCCCACCCTCATCATCGTCATCATCACTATCATCTCCGCCCTCACCACCACTAGGAGCCCCCACTGGAGGAGGTCTCATTCGACATCGTATGCTACTCTGGGAATGCTCAGATGGCACGGGAGCACACCGTGGTACCATGGTCCATACTCCGTGCATAGTGCTTGGATCTCTAATCTGTCTAAGTGGCACCTAAATAACATGTGCCACTGTTAAAAGCTATCCAATGCTCATCAAGGGAAATCTGTGGTCCCATATAAAAATGCTCTCTGAATCTACGAGCATATCATCTGTCTAGCCTAGGAACATCCTGGGTAAGGCCAAACTACCTCGGCTGACATCGATCTACTTTGTATAGCTTCCACATATAATTGTGGCTGCCCAAGATAAAATGCTCAACGATAGCAGTGTTGAGCTCTAGACCATCCTCTGGCCACTGAAAATGTCTATAAGGCCTCCACGCAATGGAATCCTGTCGCAGCTCATCTAACTCACACCTGTAGTGGTATGTAACTCCCATGAAGGGTCGTACATCATCCCCTACCGGGATCCAACCCATCGTAGAAGGCTCGTCAAGAGCCCGACCTCTCAACACACCTAGGGGGCGACTAATGACATGCGTCAAAATTTCTTCTACCTACTCTAAAACCCTAAAAAAGGCATTAAATGCATAATTAATAGGGGGTTAGGGCACTCATGAATGGTCCATCCCCTAGGTCCCGCATGTACTCCCTGGATGCGATCACGCATGCCTCGTCCTCCTCGGTATCCTCACCATCTCACTCCAGGCTCTGCTTTCGCTCATGATAAAAATTTACAAAGGATCTAGTAGAAATGAATTGGTCGTGATTGTTTTACCGACCCGGGTGAGTATATTAACCCATCGTGATGCCCTAGGGCATGTTTTCTTCGTTGTGATCATTCTAACCTTCTTCTATCCGTTGTGATAATTATTTTTGTATTAAAATAATTATTTTTACTAATTTTCACACGTTGGGGCACTTCGTGCCATCCAACGGTCACTTCTTCATTGCACTGAGATAATTTACGAAACTTCTAGGCACCTTTTCCCATTTTCCTCTATTTTCATCTATTTTCCCGTCGTGATAATTATTTACTAATTTATTTTAAATAAATTATTCTCGACCCATCTTTCTTCTTGTGGGCATATATTCTAAGCTTTTTGACAAGATTTGCCTTCCCATTATCACCCTCGCACGTATTTTATGAAGATATTTGATCTTTTGAAATTCTTCTGATCGATCAAAAACCTAGAAAATGTAAAAAAATAAAAATAAAATATTTAAAAACAACAAAATATTGAAAATATCAAAAATGGCTCAAAATTGTTAAACCGATCATCTACGACTGAAATCTGTGTCTATTGCATGGCACTCATCCCAGATCTTGCTGACATTTTCAAAATGTTTCAAAACAATGACTCACACATCACCAAAATCTTCAATCACCTACACAAGCTATGTTGCTTACTTCATCTGTACTTTGGGGCACTATCAATTTGCCTAGTACTATTTTCGTCGTGCACATTACTTTTTCACCGGACCCAAGTGTCCTCCATCTTTCCCCTTGCATAATACACCTTTCTTGGGGCATCATTCTTCACCCTAGTCATTTATAAGAACATTTGGGACTTCATCTCGATAACAAAATATTTGTGCAACTATCTTAAACGTTGTTGGTTTAAGTGTGTGTGATTGTACTTATTTCCCTATCAGGTGATTCTATTTATTTCTTGTATTGCATTGCATTCGTGTATGTTGCATGGAGTTGGTCATTTTTAGCAGAAGACGATTGTTTGTATCTTGGATTTTAATGTCATTTTACGCTTCCGTCGCATGCTCACATTTTAATAAGGACCCATGAGGAGGATTCTAAGCATTATGATGATTAAGTATTGTTAGCAATTGATTTGTGGATAGCTCAATATCCCTTTTTCCTTTTAGCTTCTCATCTTCACTCGACACTTTTCTCTCTATTTGTTTCTTTTCGATCGTCGATCAAGTTTCTTCATCACCCCATCGACACTCGAGGGGGCATTTGTCATCCTTCACCCTATTAAGTTTTCTTCTACCCCTTCAAAAAAATTCTACTTGCTTGTGTTTGTCTACTTTCTTTGAAGTGACGTCACTTACGTCACCTCAAAGAGGGGAAAATGTAGACACCTGTAGTTTGATCAATACACTATTATTTCTAATGGTGCACTAACGCTTCTTCCTTTTTGCAAATTGACGCACACCGCTAGTTAGGCCTATCTAACTCCCTTCCTACGACACCCTTTTTGGTCATTTTTCCTCTTATAAACCATTTAAACACGTAGTTATAGCCTCGTTCTAACTACATTAGCTTCTTATTCTCTTCTAGCTTGCTTCTATTAGCTCCTCAAAAGATCAATCCACTTCGTTGGATTGATTAAGCCCTTCAAACCCTTCCAGAACCCTAATTACTCTCTAAGAGAGATTAATTAATCTAACCTAGATTAATTAACCTATAACATAGTTAAATCACATTTTGACTTGCTAAAAGTTCTTTTTGGACTTTAGCCTTTGTCCCACATGCACCCAATTCTTCCATTTCTTCCAAACCAAAAACTATAAATAGGGCTATACCCCCTCCCTCATTTCCTAAGAATTCTCTCTTCTTCCTAGCACAAATTATAGCAATTTTCTTAGGCTTTAGTTTGTATTTCATCTTCTTTCATTTGAGCTAAAAGCATTTAATCTTGTATTTCATAGCATTAACATGGAGTAAAAGGGAAGATCCATTGGCCTTGAAGCCATTAATGGGGAGATCTCTTTCTCTTAACACATAAACTAAATGCTTAGATCCTCTTAGGTTCATTATTTCAAGCTTTCAAAGAATAGAGATTAACTTCATTTGCTTAGTTTGCATGTTTATTTCAAATTACTATATGCAAAGAAGAGAACCTTGCTCATTTCTTATCACATGGTCCATTGATCAAATTGTTAAAAGCCTTTGGGGTTTCTTTAGAGATTCTTAACCCCTAAATCCATGGCCTTTACAACTTTTCATTGAACACAAGCACCATTACAACATCCAGTCAACTACCAAATAACATGGAAGTACACCTATTTCTACACAAATGGTGATGAAATCCTTAAGAAATCTAGTTCCCTACAACCAACCTAGTTACACAACATACCAACACACCCACACATCACAAATACAAAAAGGATCCAATCAATTTGGAATCAACAATCAAATTTCTTCCACAACAAAACATTGTTTCATACTCAAATTCACATAGAATTTGCTGAAGGGAGAGAAAAATTCTCTCATCTTTAACACATCACCATGCAGATCATTACACACTAAGTGACATACATATCACATGTGCTAACAATAACACAATTACAATGCCAAGAATGGCTGATCGAATCAAGTCTGGTTGTTGAAAAGGTTTAATTCATGTTTTAATGTCAGGAAATACGTTTTTTCCAAATTCACCCACTTAAGTTTGTCAAAAATGAATTTTGATGTTTCCTAAGAAAAGAGAAGTTTGAGCCCTTTCCAAAAATCCTCCTTTTCCAAATCCAAGCTTCCAGTCAAAAGTTATGGCCTTATGATTTTGTTTACTTCGCTTAGTTTTAAAAAAGGAAATTTTTGTAAATCGAACCCACTTGCTCGAAAATTACTTAGGACAATTTTTGTAAAAAAATTAAAAAGTCACAAATTCCTCCGTGGCCCCGCAGCTCCGCCAATTCACCTTTGGGGAAATGCTTACGGGTTCATGGGCCCTCACCTTCAAAGTTTACCTTTTAGAAAAAGGTGAAAAATCTTAAGTTTCCCCACCGGCCCACCTTCCTGCAGGTCACTGTTGGACTGACACGTGGCTTCACTTGGCGTCGGTGAAGGCATGGATTGTTTTTAGCCTTCGCGCTTTTTTTACACAAAAGCAACTTTTCTTAAGTTTCCCACCGGTCCGCTTTTGTCACGCCCACATTTTTCCCACTCAATCCACAATAAAACCCGATGACAAACAATGAAAATTATGGGATAATTTTTTTCTTAACATGGATAATACATTGTTCAAGTTTTAATTTAATCCCGATTATATTTTTTTACACTTTAACATGGTGTTCAGAAAAATCTACCATTCGTTAACTTTGATCTGATCCCCATTTAAAATATCACATTTTATAATTTTCTCTAAAGGATAACGATGATAAACATCCATCGGGGATTTAAATTTTATTTCTCATTTAGCATTCTAATGTAGTCGGGAAATGATGACTTATAATTTTTGACATGATTGTCGAAATGATACTTTGATTTAATTCTACTTCTTACTAAGCTCTAGAATTGTATTTAAAATATTCATCATCTTGCCATTCATTACATAGATCCAAATTATCCCCCTTAATTTTATTTAATTAAGGGTTCCTAAATTAATATACATTTTATTAGGCAAAACTAAATGCCCTAAATTTTAAAATCAAGCACATTATTATTTGGTCTATTACTCAAAGGAAAGGGGGTGCACAACTTAGGCGAACCCTCTTAGGCCCCATTCATCCGCTTACCCATGCTTTTAATTTAATTCATTCCCACTAAATTCCCTATCACTTAAGTGATGCAAGGTCAAACTAGACCATTGGATTAATTCTATCCTAGCCCTTAGATCTAGGGTAGACTAGAGAAAACCCTAGATATCCTTATGATTTCTAATATTACACATTTTTGCTCTAACTCTTTCATTTTTTTTGTTTGTTTTGCAGGTTAACGAAGAAGGAGAAGAAGATGAAGCCATGGAGGCCATTAGAGATGGTTGGGATCTCTTCTTTTGTTAAAATGTAATGATTAAGACAAGGATCTACCCATCTCCTTTGTGGGTACAAGTTTATCTTCTTCATTTGTTCAAAAATGACTTTTTACTTCGGAGTTAAATGGATAACCAGTGTGTAAACAAAGTATGTGTATACCCATTTGGGTAATACACGAAACCTATAAATTTGATTTGAAAAAATTAAAAATAAAAACCAATTACTTACACATATTCGTAGATACATATATACATTTATAACTTTGAAATAGATTATACATTTAAATGCATGATTAAAACGCAATAACCATTTTTTTTTCTCTTACATATAAATTGATATATACATATATTATTACAAGTATGTTTATATATATATATATATTTTTCTTTTATAATTTCTTACATATTATTCATTCTGAAATAAGTAAAATAATACATATATACATATATATGTAAAAATATATTAATTTTTCTTCTTTTAAATAACCTGAAAATTTTAGTGTGAGTGTATATACATATATAAATATGTAAATATATATATATATATATATATATTTATATTTTTACAATTATATATATAATTATTTATATATACATTTACTACATTACTTTATCTTGTAAAAACAATTATCCTTAAATATTATTTTAACAGAGATATAAACCTATATATATCTACAAAGATAATATATATATATATATATATATATATATATATAATGATTTTACTAAGAAGAGGTTCAACGTGAAAAAGGGTGAGTGGTGAAAGGAACGATAACTAGATTGTACCAAGCCAAGAACACAGATGCTAATCAAACACCATGATCAATAAGATGAAAGCAATTCACCATAATAGCTTTACATAAAACCTTTGCAAACAAATGAGCAACAATATCATATATTATTATGGAACTCAATGCAATACATTGAGAATGGGCCTTGCTTAAATAGGCAAGGAATAATAATCTAAGAACCACCAAGGTCATAGATCAAGCCATAAATCAAAGAAATAACTAGTCATCAAAGAACTAGTTAAGACCATAGATTTAGGAGAGAACTAGACATCAAACATCTCTACCATAGATCTAAGAAAGAACTACCATACCATAGATCAAGGAAAGAACTATACCTAACAACTAGATAATATCTCCTAATATCTAAATAAATAAAAAGAAATATCCACACACATAAGTGGGTGAGGATAAATAAAATAAAGGTAAATAATATACCTAGGTGAACATGAGCTAAGGTAAATACCTAATCTAACACCCCCTCAAGTGAAGCTAGGGCCAAAATATAAGTGGCATATCCACACGGTATGAGTCCTAACAAATAGCCCACGATGAGGTACTCATGTACAATAACTGGGGAAAAATGGACACCGCAAGGTACCTAAAACCAATAACAACAAAGTAAAGAGAGTAAAAAACCACTCCAAGGCATCCCAAGAAGCTCGGCTCAAAAAACTCGTACAATGCTAAAGAAGTTTGGTGTGCACTGTGGTCTGAATCCACTACTCGATCACAAAAATAAAAAACAACTGACACTGGGTTTCACTAGAATAGCTCCATACAAGGAGATTATCAACGGAGTGATGTCGAAAGTGCAAAAAAAACACCAAACATAATCCGATCAACTGCTGTAAATAGGTGTGCCACGATCTAAGAACAATAACCAAAGCAACAAGGTAAGGACACAAACTCTAGAGTGTCACAATCCAAGAAAAGCCAAGGTAACAAGGAAAGGACACAAAACCCGAAGAAGCAGGATCAACACCACACCCTCCCATACTGCTGAATGGGTGGA
This sequence comes from Taxus wallichiana var. yunnanensis, assembly GCA_018340775.1. Taxonomy (NCBI): domain Eukaryota; kingdom Viridiplantae; phylum Streptophyta; class Pinopsida; order Cupressales; family Taxaceae; genus Taxus; species Taxus wallichiana. Next base: position 416,163,609 of record CM031237.1, on the reverse strand, counting down.
GTGACACTATAAATCTGTATGAGTTATCAAAACAACTACTCAAACACTCACAAACTAACACTGGAATGCACTAGAATAGATCCCCCAAAGAGATACTATCAACATGCCAAAAGTGTCGAAAATACAGATACAAAATCTCTCAACAAACAAGAGAGATACACTACACCTGCTAAAGAATAATTCTCAAAACAAGAGGCATCACAATGCATAAGGTATAGAAAGTGGAGCAAGAGGCCTAATGGTGGAGGTGCCACGCCTGTAGAGTCCTCTCAACGAATGCATATGTCGCTGCCACGAGTGATCAGATATCCACCCAAATCAACACGGATGGATGAAGAAGATGCCTGCATATGACTTGGTGTAAAATGCACAATGGGTGCATGCAAAAGAACATCAGAATGTGTGTCAAGTTGATCATGTCTGATAGCTGAAATATCAAGTTTCTCAAGCCTGAGTGAAGGTGTAAAACTCATGTGTTGCTCATGATCCTTAGAAAGAGTCAAGCGAACAAAAAAGGAGCTCTATCAATGTGTGATCCCAATGAAGTATCTACTCGAAAACCAATGTCATGACGAGAATTCCACTTAACATGTGGAATAGAGGAAACAATACCTTGGAATGGCCTGTCAATGACTCCGCTAGTGAGACCCATAGAGCGAGAGAATGCGAGAACTTAATGTAGTGGTATGCTTGTTAAAAAAACCATGTAGCTAAGCGAAAGTAGGATACACAACATGTGAAGTGTAATAATAAGCATAGATGTGGAAGAGCATGCGATATAAGCCTCACATGTTTAGAAGCATCAAAAGCGGTTTAGGCTCAAAGAGTGACAGATCAATGTCGGTGGGTACAAGAGCAACAGCTGCTAAGTGGACTAGGAGCATGGATATGGTTTCAACACAATATGATGGTGATGTTTTAGGCTAGCAAGTTTGTTCTGTAGGGAGTATATTATTGTATCCTTATCGTGAATGAGTGATTGTAGAAGAGAATTTCAATTCTTGAGCGATCTATTTTCTTCCACAAATTTTACAATATCCTCTTGAATTCCACATACTTAAGAGAAAATCATATCATTCTTAGAATCCATGATAGGTACAAACTGCAACTCCCAAAAATTTAGGACGTCGGGCTCAGCCAAAATTGCATCCACAATTGATTACAACCCTCCTCCATATTTACAGTTTATAATTATTGTGCAAGTCTCAAAATATATAACTCAATGGAAAGAGCGTGAAAAAACAAGCACTTTTGCGAAAAACGCAGAACTCAAAGCGAGTTCTGATCAAAAAATACAAGCTTTTTAATATTTTGATCATTATTTATTTTAGTTCGACTAAAACAAAATAAATTGTTGTTGCATTCACCACACAAATAAAATTAAAGGGGACTGAAGTTAAGCATCTACTAGTAGAAGCACAATATTTAAGCCCTCATATGACCGAGGGCTAATGATTTTAATGGGCGTGTGTTTTCGAGAAAGTCACATCAAGCGAAATAGCAAAAAAACATGCACAACATCCATGGACCCCATCACTAAAAGAAAGATCTAACAACCTTCCTTTGCATGACAAGACATTAACTACAACAAAAATTTCCTGTGCAAATCTTGAGTAATCCAATAGACCCGAAAAATAAGCCCACATTTTTTTTTCTTCGTGGCACAAATCTTGAAATGATTAGATTGGTGTGCTTCCTATAATAATGCAAAAGCCCATAAAAACAGCTTCCTCCACAAATTGTCAAGTTTACGATCGATGTTATACCTTCCGAGATCTAATGGAAGCCTCCATTTTATCTAAAAATGCATACAAAAAAAAATACGACCAAATCCCAAATATATGAATATCTAATGAATTTATTTGTAAAATAAAACTTACAAACGGATGTCAACAACAATCTCCGGCTCGATACCATGAAAGGAACGGTGATAACTAGATTATACCAAGCCAAGAACACAGAGATACTAATCAAACACCATGATCAATAAGATGAAAGCAATTCGCCATAATAGCTTTACATAAAACCTTTGCAAACAAATGAGTAGCAATATCATATATTATTATGGAACTCAATCCAATACATTGAGAATGGGTGTTGCTTAAATAGGCAAGGAACAACAATCTAAGAACTAGTCAAGGTCGTAGATCCAGCCGTAAATCAAGGAAATAACTAGTCATCAAAGAACTAGTCAAGACCATAGATTTAGGAGAGAACTAGACATCAAGGATCTAGTCAATACCATAGATCTAGGAAAGAACTAGTCAATACCATAGATCAAGGAAATAACTATGCCTAACAACTAGATAATATCTCCTAATATCTAAATAAATAAAAAAGAAATATCCACACACATAAGTGGGTGAGGATAAATACAATAAAGGTAAATAATGTACCTCGGTGAATATGAGCTAAGGTAAATACCTACTCTAACAAGTGGCCTATGTTTTAGATATGCCACGACTTGCAATAGTGTAGGATATTATATTGTTGGGAGGGAAATTTAGAACTTATAATAGTTTCCCCCATTATGGACAAGAATCACTTAGCGACCAAGTGAGTGCATTTTCATTTTTTTACTAATACTTCTTTAAACAAGGTCCCAATTTGGCCGACCACACCAAACACTTTATTTTTTTGTTTGTTTATTAAACAATTAACCCCTCCCACTTAGCCCATACAAAATTTAAGAAAACATTATAATTTTTTTATTAGTATTAATAATATGTGTGAATACATATGCTTACATGATATATTTATATTTATAAACATATATTACTACTTGTTAATGTTAGGTAAATATTAATATTTACCTCTAATCTGATTAAATTAACATTATAAATTTATAGTCTAATTAATACAAGTTATTAATATACATTTATTATATATTAATAATATGTATTTTGTATTGGTCAAGTTTCTAATTAATTCAGGAGTTTGCAAATTTAGTGTGGGAGAGTAAATTTGCATTTATAGATCTATATAAATATAATTTACATTCGTTAGTAATTACATAAGAGAATAGTTTAATACCATGGCAATAAATAAATTGTCACCTTAAAATTTATTTATACATCAATTTAAAGATAGAGATAATTGAGTTTTAATTTATTTATTTGGGGCAAATTTCTATTGCACATGCCATGAACTAGCTTGTAGAATTGTTTCTATTAATTATTTTCTTGCACAATCATTGGAATAAAAGAAAGCAACATATAAACTTGAATGACACATACTCATTTCCTCATTTAAACAAAATTCTTCAATAATGAAATAAGGTCAAAACTAAGTTTCCACCCATTAATACTATGATTTTAAAATAGATTTGTAACATAACTTCTAAGCAAAAATTTAGATTTGAGAGAATTTCACTTCCATCATGAACCGTACAAGATTTCTATTTCATCTAAAATGATGTAAGTGTAACTAAATCAACTACAAGAATGAACCAATGAAATAAGATTAATCCAGGGAATGCGAGCCCGCCTTTGAGAAAAGTTTCCTCCCCAAGCCTGACAGCATGTAACTTAAGAAATATGAGGAGTTAGGAGGACTTCTTTATATCATTGGAAAGGGGAAGAAATTTCCTATCTAATGGAAATATTTTTAGGAAACCTTAAGTGTGTTAATATGTGAAACCTTAAGTGTAAATATGAGTCTGAGAGTGGGTAAGTGGGAAATTACCCTTTTTAACTTAAATGTTTAACTCTAGAGCATGGGTTGACCTTTTTGAAGGGTCGCGTTAGGGGATAAGAGAATGTTTTTCTAACCCATGTAAATAAGGACCTTGGTTATTGTTTAGACCTCATAAAATTAAATACCTTGGGCATTTAATTGTTTTGGCCCCTTTGACCCTCTAAAATTAATTAAGGAATATTTAACTATAGTGTTAATTTAATTATTTATTAAGTTAACACCTAAGAGAAATTTAACTATTTTTGGATTAATTATACTTATTAATTTTGTAATGTGGTTCTAATGCTTGTTACAATAGGAAAATTTATTTATTAAATTATAATGGACTTTGAATCTTGTTGTGACAACTGTGGCTTGAAGCCTGTTAATGGTCACGGTTTTCAAAATAAAATTATTGCATAATTTTTCCTATCTAAACCTAGGTTGTTCTTGGGTCTTGAGTGGTCATTTTAGCGGGCATTACATAAGTATTTTTGATCTCAATAATGGTGAAGTATTTTCCCCATTTTTTGTGATAGTGTGTGATTGTAGTTTCCCTACATTTCTATTTTATATTATTAATAAAGATTTATTTAATAAAATTTAGTCTTATGACATTTGTGATACCAATTATCAGAAAGGAAAATTAAAATTTTAATCAAAATAGAATTTAAATTCTCATTTTGATGAAGTCAAGTTACTCATACATGGTAATTACAACTACAATATTTAGGAATCCTTTACAGTGGTTAAAGCCAAAGAATCACGGGAAAAATTAGCTCAAATACATATTTTTTAGATTTAATCTAAACATTTGTGTTGCCTGTGTTTTCTTCGACTATATGATTTCCTAAACAGGTATGTGTAAGCTTTTAAATATACTAAACTACTGTCATGGATTCCCTTCCTCCGATGATTCTAATCAATCTAAACTATTTTGGTACCATCCTCTAGTTTGTGCTTGACATTACACAACTTCCTCCCACGAAAATCAACTACCTATTGGGTTATCAATAAGGAAATAGTAAAAAATTTTATATGACAGACACCATCAACAACTGTTATTGTAGGGTGAGAGTGAAAGATATTTTTCAAATTTAAACACGCTAAATAATAATGATGTTTGAATTATCATAAATTGATTTCTTTTGCTTTGAAGAATAGTAATATTGAAAAGTAAATGCATAATTCTATTTCTTAATTAATATGTTATTATGTGAAATATATTTTTAATATGGTTACCATAATAGTTTTTTTCTTTCATGTAAAAGGATTTATGAAATTTCCCTTAGTAGTCAGTGATGCTTAAATTGAATATGATTTTCCAACTTGGAAGAGTATATGGAAGATATTTTTCAAATTTACATAATATATAAGGAATGATATGAATTGACTAATATATTCAATCGGATGTCAATGTTTAATTATTTTCTATTGGGATTATGTTAATTCTTATATTTTCTTGACTTTTTAGGCTGATGAATTCGAGGGATTGAATCTACAATCTCATTTTAAAGATCTATATTCCATTTTATTGCTGATTCGATTAAATTTCTTCTTCTACTTCATTTTGTTTGTTTTGATCATTTCAAAAATCTACTTCATTTTTTTATCACTTAGAAAGAGAAATTACAAGAAAAATAGTTGCATCTTTGTTTACGGTGGGATCAAAACCTCAAAGGCACCTTAAACATTTTCAAACTGGAGAAAGATCAATTGTATTAAATACATAGAAACTGAAAAATGAGTTTTGGTTTTATGTATAAGTGTATGTAGCTACATGATCATACAGTTTCAAAATGAGTTGAATTTTTAGTTGGTGAAAATAAAAACCAATATAAGATATTCTTGTTTCCTCCAAAAATTACTCTCTCTCCTAGCTACCCCCATGTGCATACAATTGACTGGTTTCACAAATAAGTTTTTCACCATCATTACTCATTGTTGTTTTATGTTGTTGGTCTTCTCATGGTATTCCTCATCAAATATTTTAATTTTTTTAAATATTTTTGTAGTGTTGAATGTAGGGTGATCAAAATTACACCCTTCTCTATTCCTAAGACATTGCCACCTAAAAAATAAACTTCATAATGAATTAATTATATTCCAGTCAATTTAATTAGATAACCCACAACCAAAGAATTGAATAATTAATATAATAGTTATATTTACCGAAGGAGGATTTTTAACATGTTTGGTGGATATTTCTTAAATTATAGGATTATCCAAGGCATTATCTAATCCCCACAAATTCCTTGGACCTCCCAATGGTTATTATCCACACACATGAACATTCACGCTCTTGCAATACTCCCTTAATATATTTTGTTTCCAAATAGGATTAAATATGTTAGCATAAAGACACGTGGGATTTATTTTATATAATTAGGAGAGTTTGTTTTTTGATTATTCCATTATTCTCTCCTAGATATTTATCCCCTTACATTATGGAGAGTTTTGTTAGCTTTCCTTCCTATAAATAATGTATCGCTTCTTGAATAATATAGAATAATAAGAGATAACTAATCTCTATTCTCTCTCCTCTATTTTTTCCTCACAATATGGTATCAGAGCTTGTGTATGAAGGAGAAAACAACTCTAACCTGTGTGTTTGGAAGAGATACCAAGACTTGCTTTGCGTGCATGGTGATTTAAGTGACCAGTTCTCTTGAGTTTGGCCTAATATTTAGGCTACATGGAGGTGGATTTTCCCAGAAAATTACTTTTGAAAACCATGTTTTACAAAACCTGCCTCGACATACAAATCTGCATGGGAATTTGGGGATGAAAGTTATTTATTGCTGCGTGAAAAAGAGTCTTCTACACCTTGGACACTTGGAATGTGCTCACCTTGTCAATTTCTACGTGGAATTCACCAAAATATTTGCTTGGAAAATGTTTTGCTTGCAAATTTTTTAAGCTCCTCTTTGCGTGGAATATGAACATGTCACTCTGCTACATGGAGACAAGTTGTCTCTAATTCCAGTGACTTATTTATTCTTCTCTATCTCTTTGGATGTGGGTGTGAAATAAAGCTTAGATGTTGAATCTCTTTCCAACGACCTGTATGCAATTCACGGCCTGCATTTAAATCACACATGGAGGGAGCTAATGGCAATCAATGAAATGTGGCCTGGAGTTTTTTATGCTACACATGGGGAATAGACTAGAAGTTGCGTGGAGCCATCAAAATATCCCTTCCCTTTCCACATTAAGCCAACAAAAAAGTCTGTGTGGAGAAATATAAGTATATGCTCAGAAGAAATAAAATCTGAGTGATTTACAAATTCTGCATGAAAAAGTAACATGTACTACATGGGAAGAACTGTGCCAACATCATTTGAGGTGGAGACCAATCGATACATGGGATTGTATGCTGAGGAGTCTTTCACCAATTGCTAGATGTGTTGTTCTTTTAGACCACGTGGAGGAGCAAAAAAATCATTCTTTCTGTAAGATCTCCATTTATATTTATGTGAGGACCATTCTTTCTTGTGTATAATCGATTCCTTGTTGGGTATAGTTAAAATATACCTGCCTGGAAATTATAAAAAGGGCTATATATATTATCTGGTGAAGAATCCTCGAAAATAGGATCGAAGCATCTCTCAGAGCCAACACCGAATGATAAGCGTGAATGACATGATTGAGACTGTTGAAACCCACAACATCAACTCGCAAGCAAGAAGAACATCTAGAAGCTCCTGAGAGATGCGGGTTCTACTTTGCATTGCTCAAAAAACTTCAAAACACTAGAAATCTAGTCTTCGACGAGCTAGTTCAAAGAGGAATTCTTCAATATTTCCTTTTCGACGTCAGCTACCAAGAAAAGCAAGTGTGGGAATAATTAGAAGTCGGGTATGATGTTAACTATGAAGATGAAGAAGAACATCCCACAAAGCAGTGTCACCATCTCTCAACACGTGAGTATCGAGAGCATCTATGAGCCAATACTTCTCATCAGTGAGTAAAATTTGTAATAACTCTTGAAATAAATAAATAAATAATTTTTTTATTACGATGTCTTCTTGAAGTTTCTTCTTTCCGATGCTCAGTTACTTAAAGGGCCCAAATTTTCAGCCTGGAAAATAAATATGAGGACAATCCTTTAGTTTGAAGGATTATGGGGCATCGTGACTGGATCTGTGACCGCTCCCACAACCCCTGATGAATTAATAAAGTATGAAATGACTAGTGCCAAAGCCTTGATGTTGATAATGCTCAGTATCAGTGATGATGTGCAAACACATGTTCAAAATGTGGAGAAAACAAAGGAGGCCTGGGATAAGCTGGCAACAATTTATGAAGCAAAAAATTAGACTAAGATCCTCCATCTTTAGTCAAATATGCACACCCTATCTATGGGGTCAGATGAGAAAGTTGAGGAGTTCTTATGTTGTGTGGCTGAGGTGTGATTGGAGTTATTAGCACTTCGGTGAAATGGTGGATGAAAAATGTCTCATGTTGATCACCTTGAGAGAACTCCCTTATCAATTCTGAGTGTTTTTATGACACTGAATGTATTTAAACAAATAGTGGCATTCAAAGAACTTATGAATTTTTGTAGTAGGAAGAGGCCATCAATTCATCACAAGAGGAGACTCAGGATAAAGCCCTGTTCTCAAAGCCATACCATGGCCAAAATAATCGGAAGGGTCCCCTAGAGAAGCCAAATCAAGTGCAACCAAAACAACAATAGAAAGATCAAAAGTCAAAGAGGTGGTGTCACATTTTAGAACCAACACTCATGACACTGATCACTACTAGAATAATAGCTTGAAACAAGGGTCTTCAAGTCAAATAAGCACATCAGGGCGTGAAGATTTTCAAAATTCCAAATGACGTCCCCGTTAGAGAAAGCATAAGGGACATATCGTAACCCAACAAGATAATGAATCTAATGAGAAGACATCAAAAGGATCCCATTGTGGTAAGAAATTTGTACTCATCTCATAGACTTCATATCCGACGAAGAGAGTCTGGCTGATAGACTCGGTGTAAGTAAGCACATGTCAGGTGACAAGGACCTATTTGATTCACTAGATGAAAAACCCACTTGGTGATTGGGTTTAGATAGCCGATGATAAAGAGTATGTTGTAGAAGGAATAGGAAGAGTCACCATTCCTCCGGGACCATGAAAATGTATGCTTACAAAGGTACTATATGTTCCTGGATTGACTAGTAAACCTCATGTCAGTGACTCAACTATTGAATCATCACTTGAAGGTAGAATTTCTTGTCCAAAATGGCATCAAATCATGTTTGATCTTTGACAAGGTAAGATTATTGCTAGAGAATTTCTAAAAGATAAGTTATTTGCTTTAGATAGTGTTTCATCTTCTGAATAGCTTTATTTGCATCAACATTACAATCTACTACACTCTGGCATTTTAGAGATGGACACTTGTCGACTAGTTCATTACATCAGATGAGTTCAAAAGCAATGGTTCATGGACTACCCAAATTGTCTAATTACTTGCCTATTTTCCCTGGTTGTCTTGCAAGAAAACAACATAGGGATCCATTTTAAGCGAGCACCTTCCATGCCAAGAAGCATGTGGAGGTAGTTCATACCGATCTGAATGGCCCACTTCCTGCTTCATTTTCAGGATACAAGTACTTCAACTATTTTTGGATGATCACTCTCTCAAGATGTGGGTGTTCTTCTTGAAGAAGAAAAGTGAGGCTCTTCAACATTTCTAGAATTTCTATCATCGTGTTGTGAAAGAGACCTAGACAACCACTTCTTTTACTTCACTCAGATCGAGGGGGAATTCACATCAAATAAGTTCTTGGCATTCCTGAACCAACAAGGTGTTAAGAAGAACCTGACTTCTCCCTACACACCTCAAGCAAAATGGCATTGTTGAGTGGTGCAATCGCACATAGTGATGGAGATGGCTCATTGCATGCTAACAACAACAAAGCTAGAGGAATGCTATTGGGTTGAAGCAGTACAGAAAACTATATATCTTCTCAACATGGCATTGATAAAGATTCTACAAAATAAAATGCTAGAAGAGGTATGGAGTGGTAGAAAGCCATCAATTTCTCATTTATGAGTATTTGGTTGCACAACATACATGCATGTCCTAGCTCAGAAGAGAAAGAAGGTTGAGCCAAAGACACTCTCGTGTATCCTACTTGGCTACAACACTACCTCGAAGGCATATCATCTCATGGATCCTGAGACAAAGAAAATATATGAGATTCGGGACGTGGTTTGTGACAAGTCATCCTTTGACTCTGTAGTGACATCAGAAGAACCATTACCAACCACCTCTCACCGACTAGTCTCCGAATCAAATGATCAGCTAGAGGAGACTACTTAGAGAAAAGAAATACTTGCCAGGAGAGCTATTTGTTGACCTTGGAGAACTGGAGAATGTGACTCCACATCAATCCACATGGAAATGACACAATTCTTCTCAAAAGTAGCTAATTTCTTCATCTAAAGTGGGTACAAAGCACCATCAAGGACTCACATTTGCAACAAACTCCCAGATACATCATATGGAGTCAAAACAAGGAGTCAAACAAGAAATGAGGTAAACTTTACACTTATGAGTTCACTGATTAATAGCTCGAGCCTTGATAATGTTCGTGAAGCACTCAATCAATCTTAGTGGAAGGAAGCCATGGATATAGAATATGACTCACTCATGAAAAATCAGACATGGGATAGGAAAGAAAATGTCTGTAAATGGGTTTTCAAGACAAAATATAAGGAAGATGGATCCATCGACAAACATAAAGCACGTCTTGTAGCAAAAGGATATGCTCTTAAAGAGGGCATATGTCATAAACTATGAAGAAACCTTTGCACCCACTATGAAGATCAAGACCATCAGAGTTGTTTGCACACTAGCAGAACATAGAAAGGATGGAGAATTAGTAGATGGATGTCAAGAGTGCTTTCCTAAATGGTGATATGAAAGAAGAAGTGTACATGACCCAACTGAAGGATTTGTTGATGAAGAGCATCCTAAGAAGGTATGTCATCTCATCAAATCACTGTATGGAATGAAACAAGCTCCAAGGGCATGGTATATCAAGATCAAAATCACCTTTTGTAGCATGGGTTCACTCGTAGCCCCTCAGATTCAAATTTGTATATAAAGAAGGTAGGAAAAGAAATTTTCATTCTTGTTGTGTATGTAGATGATCTTGTGATCATTGGTAGTTCAGAAGATCAAGTTGATATTTTGAAGAATGATCTCAAAATAACCTTCGACATGAAAAATTTGGGGCTACTACATTATTGTCTTCACTTGAAAATATTGCAAAAGGAGCATCACATTTTTGTCTCCTAGATAAAGTATGCCAAGACACTCCTAGAAAAGTACAGAATGTCTGATTGTAAACCTATATCCACTCCCATGGAGAAAGGCTTGCAACTTTCAAGATTCTAGGATTCACCTCAAGTAGATGCTACTCTCTATAGGAAATTTGTTAGAGGACTCATCTACTTGACATATACTAGACCAAATTTATGCTATGTTGTCAATTATCTTTTTAGATTCATGCAGGAGCCGAAGAAATGTCACCTGGAATGCAAAAAGCATGTTTTGAGATATGTCCAAGGTACAATTGATTATGGTCTAGAATATAAGAAGAATGATCAATTCTTCTTACATGGATACGTCGACTCAGACCATGCCAAATCTATTGATGATAGGAAGTCAACCACAGGATACATTTTTCACCTTTGATATGGACCTATCTCATGGATAAGCAAGAAGAAAAATGTTATTTCTATCTCATCCATAGAGGTAGAATATCGCGTGAAACGAGGAGCTGTATGCGAAGCGATATGGTTATGTCACATTTTGGATGACCTGGATAATCTTGAAAAATAGTCACCTATTTTCTATTGCGACAATCAGAGTGTGTTGAAGCTCGTACAAAATCCATTTTTCATGAATGAACAAAGCATATTGAGATTGATTTTCATTTAATTTGAGAGCATGTCTTGAACCATCACATTCAACTCCACTACTATCCTACAGAAGAACAAGTTGCTGACATTCTCACAAATCTCTTGGAAAAGTGAAATTTGAGCTTTTCAGGGGTCACATTGCAAGAATAATGTAATAAGGGGGGAATGTTAGCATAAAGATACATAAAATTTATTTTATATAATTAGGAGAGTTTTTTTTTATTCTTCCATTATTCTCTCCTAGATCTTTATCGCCCCTTACATTGTGGAGAGTTTTGTTAGCTTTCCTTCCTATAAATAATGTATCCACTTCTTGAATAATATAGAATAATAAGAGATAACTAATCTCTATTCTCTCTCCTCTATTTTTGCCTCACAAAATACATAGAAGTTTTTACTAAAGAGATTGTAAACTATGTTTATATGTGATTCTAGTGAATTAAAAAATGACCATGCATGGAATATTAGTGCTTATAATGGATACCATGTTCTTTCCAAATTTACCCAAACATTAAACTGGAGTAAACATCCAATTGAAAACTAAATTTAAAAATTTCTATTTTTCCTTATGATATGTCTACATTTTTATCCTACAAATTATTGAAAAGTGTAAGTAATGAAAACTACAACATAACGAAAAAGGAAACAAATCACAAGAAGACTTTCTCCATGTTTTCCTTTTGAACCTCGGATTGTGTGAAGACTTGGACAAGCCTAGAACAAATAAGAATGTACATTCTCTTTAACACAAGGTGACTTCGTCACATGAACTAATTTAATACTTTCAATTACTCCTCTTATATGCCTATCGGCCTCTCACAAACACCTTTGGATGTTTTTTCTAGTTATGACAATTTTATAATATCAATATGGTAGAAAAGAAATGATGGTCGAGTCACGTTGAGTATAGTGTAAGAAGTTATGCCATTGAATGAGATAATGAAGCCTCTCAAACTTTTTTCTGGTTAAAGAATCTAATAAGTTGTGTAATTATAAGAATACTTATTTGAAAATGTGTCATCTTAGTGAGCATTTTGGAAAACTATAATATTATTTGTATGAGTTCCAATACATGTGACCTATATTTTATTAATAATATTTAATGCTATTGAATTTCTTCCAACCTTATTATGTGTTGAAAATTATTTCTCATAAACCATGTTTGTTCTTTCTAAAATATTTCTTATTTTCATTATGTTTGACACATTATTTTTTCAAATATTAATTTATAATATGTAAGCTTTTAATGACACATGTATATTCAAAATATAAGACTTTAAATAGTTCTTCCATAAAAATCTTCATATACCTTGTTGTTTTAATAGAAGTTGATTGAAATAAGAGGTATGCTATTTTTCAGCAAAACGTAGGTGTGTATTTTAAAAATGCTCATCTTGGAAAAAGAAAATGATGCAAGACACCAATGAGTCTGGTAATTAAAATTGCCTCTCTTCTTCTTTGTCAAACTAGGCATCGATTTCGGAAGGCATGAAATCAATTAGTGTGCCATTAATATTACTAGTTTTAAAAAACTCAGGTTTCTCGAACTAGTAATGCCACCTTAGAAAACATTGATTTTAATGTACAAACATTTTTTTAATAGTCTTATTAAGATTTATCTACACGTTAAATCTTGGTACTTGACATTTCTTAAATAAAAGATTCAATTTCTCTAGCTACCAAGGTGCAATAGTCACATGGATAGTAATGTTAAGAGGAAATGAATTAAATATTGATCTACTAATATTTAATATTGGTGGTTGCCACTTCTTAAATAGAACATTTCTTAAATACAAAATTCAATTTATCTAGCTAGCAATTGTACTCCAAGATGTAATGGTCACATAAATAACAATGAAAATGAAATGAAGTAAATATTAATATACCAACATAATAATGAAGAAGAAATTAATTAAATATTCATGTGCCAATTTTTAATATTGGTGGTGGAGAGTTTTTAAATAGAAAACTCATAATTGATATATACATTAAATATGAGTGGATAATAATTTTAAATTGAATACTCATTGTATTTAAAATCTTGATGTGGATGTAAACATTTTTGTAAACCTAAACTTTAATTCATTTCCTCTTCATTTCTATCCATGTGACATTGTACCTTGGAGTACAATTACTAGCTAGACAAATTGAATTTTGTATTTAATAAATGTCCAACAATCCATATTAACATAGGTCTCTTCATTGTTATACATGTGACAATAACTAAACAAATTGAATGTTCTATTCCACTATTTAATGCATAGATTAATTTTGGTAGAGCTAGTATATAAGTGAACACAAGCAAGAAAAAGTGAGTGTCTCATAATTTGAATCAGCAGAAATCTAACCATGGGCATTGTCAAGAATAAGAAGTTGTCAAGAACAACACACAACTTCTCAGAAAAGATGACATCAAAATCCATGAATCCGAGTTGGACTTGGATAGCGTATTGAAGAATCGATCAACTGGTGATGTTGCTGTGTGATGTTGCTGTGTGATGTTGAAAAAGATTACAAATTTGATGATGCCTTCAACCACAATGTCGGTAATAATTATGATGAACCGCTCAGAAGGTATTATTGATGATCGCATTCCTATTTATATATTATATTGGTGATTACCGAGTCGTGTTAATTTCATATTGAGGTTGTTGCAGGTGCTTTCCAACAGGAATAGACATTTACTTTGACAACTTTGGAGGGTTGACAATGTTAGAGAGCGTTTTGAACCTCATCAAGGATCATGCCAGGATTTCCATCTTTGGAATGAATTCTCAATATAATAAGGCACGATTAATTATGATTTAAGGGTTGTGAAAGAATTGATTTTCAGTTATGCAAGCAGAAGTAATAATAATAGTAATGAAATTATATTGGTGTGGCATGACAGGAAAAATGGCAGGAACAAAATGGGGTGAGAAACCTATTCAACTTGGTGGAGAAATCCGCCAAGATGGAAGCATTTTGTTTGATAAATACATGCATCGAAATGAAGGATTTCTGTTTGATAAATACGATGAATTTTTAAAGGAGATGGGAGGATATATGAGAGAGAAGAAAATCAAACGCAAAGAGGATGTGAAACTTGGCATAGACAACTTTAAAGAAGCGTTTGATTCATTGTTCAGTAGTAAGAGCATGGTAAATGTTCTCCTCCGCCTAAATAAATAACGCAAAGGTCTGACAATCTTAGTTTCTTCATTCCCATGCTATTTTTATGTATTAGGAAAGTTTAATTTAAATATGGAGTTGAATAGACTTTAGAGTGAATGAGAATGACATTATCAATATTGATTTTATTGTAAATGAAGAGGGTATTAAAAAAATTGGTATTTGTAAATTTGTTATTCTAGAATGAAATGAAATGTTTGTAATTATATCCATAAGATGAATTATCTATGGGACTACTAAAAATTCCAATTGTTTAAAGACTTGGAAGGTTAGTGGTATCTTTTAGAAGGATACTCCTCCTTTTACTAATTTGAATTAACATTTCCTCCAATCCAATAATTCCATCATGAAACCAATTCTTAAAGTTTCCTCATACTTGATTATGATGTGTGTAGTTTAGACATTCAAGGATGAAATACTCCCCCTTTTCAACTACCCCTGTATTCTTAAATATTTTCTATCTTCTTGTTTAACATCTAAGTTTTTGGGATCTAATTCTTATTTACGTGATGATGATCTTTTACCTCTATTTTAATTTAGCTCCTATAAATATAATTTTCCACAATATTTATATGTCAAATAAAATTCTATAAGGCACTTTGCACTAACAAACACATGTGACTAATAACAATCTATATGTAATTAAATCTAAACAAATAAAAATAAATGAATCAAATGATTTTACACTAAAATATCCACACTCGGGTATTTATATCTAAATAAGAAATGAATTAAATGACATTATCGGAAATAAGGGGCAATATTCCACCAATAATCTATATGCATTTAAATAAAAACAAATACAAAGCAATGAATCAAATGATTTTACATTAAAAAAATCCACACTTAATATTCCAATTAAGTTTTATTTAAATAAGAAATGAATTAAATGGGATTATAGGAAATAAGGGACACAAGTGTCTAATATTAACTATAGAGAACACTCAGAATCGGATTGATTTAGAATAATTAACAAGTAAAACTATGTACAATTAGAAAACCTTATATTTAAATAAATGTTTGTTCATAGATGAATTTAACTATGCATATATGTTTTATTCCATTTTCAATATGTAAAAAATTTATTTTCTCTATTTTTTTCATAAATTATTAGAAATATGATTTCCTTTAAAACCTTAATTTATCCTTAATCCTTGGAAAATTTAATAAAAATTGAGGATGTTTATGGGAGTTTATTTTATCCTTTCATCAATGTCAGGCTATTCATGTTTTGATAAAAAATCATAAGCATCATTCAACACAAGTCAGAATTCAAATGTATGTGAATATTTCAACTCCTCATTTCTTTCAATGTGTCTAGTCCAACAACTATTAGAGGATGGGGTGAATCTAAATGATTGATTTTAGATTTTACTATGCGTATGCTTTAGAATTAGAATATTGTTTTCTTATATCTTCAATATGACTTGTGTAGAACAATGACATTGTATGTTTGATTTTCTCTCAAAATGTTCTAATGCACTTATCTATTTGTCACACCGCATTCAATTTTCATTTAAATTGATGTTTGAATATTGGTTATCGAATTAAAAAAATTTCCATTCAAAATATATGTGATTGAGGATGTATTGGCATATAGAGCGACCTAAGACCTCTTGCAAATACATGTGACAAGAAAAAACTATGAAATCACTCTTAGCCACTAGCAAAATTTTGCCCTTATCCCTTAGACAATTGGTTTTCAAACTCTACATTGACATTCATATGTGTGACTGATTCAAATGAGCATTACTCATGATTTGATGTAATTTGAATTAGCAATTTGATTTCAGTGAATGTGTTTGGAGCAATGATCATTATGTTTATGTTTTTGTTGATTTATATAATTGCATAGAAGTTCATAGATGACCTATCTTTGAAATACACCATCTAATGACACTTAACGTTTAAGGTATGTTCTATAAATATTTTACTACTAAAAATATCTTTGTCATCTCCTTGTTGGTTCCCAATTTAACACCCCAAATAAGGTTGAAAGTGAATGAGTGGGCAATGAGAAAGATAGAACTCTTGATTTGTCATTTTTAGCAAGGGGTGGTTCTATTTCACTCACCTAACCAAACCTTGTGGGAATAACAGGGAGGAAATTGACTAAGGTTATGGCTTTCCTCCTACTATTTCTTGCTTTACCTAAACAAGGGTGAGAGGAACCAAGGTCTATCCTGAAAGAGAGAGGGATGTGATATGATCAATCCCTCAAAATTGTTGGGAAGATCAATATGACACCAAGTGCAACCACAAGATGTAGTGCTCACTCAAAAGAGTGGTCACATAAGAATTGAAAAAACTTGGAAACTCATACGTAGGCTAATAGGTGATAAATTTGGGTATGATAATGATGGGATGTTAGAATTCAAAAATCATTACAAATGCACTATATGTTGTAGAAATTAGGCACATAAAATATTGAACAATAGAAATAAAAATAAGGAATATTGCAAATAAATAGAGTATTTGAAACATAAATCAACACTTCTGTGCATATATATCTTTTCCCATGTCAGAGCTTCAACTCAATTCAATCTCGCATGTGTAAAAAAAAAACTTGAAATAGCCTATAATATGCAGATGAATTTTTCTAAAAATAAAACACTCAACTCTTAAAAATTGAACACCAACTAAAAATAACACATGCTTTATTGAAATAACAAGTTTTTTTGACTTATTTGCTTTATTAGATTTTCCTAAAATTAGGAACATCTATTGAAAAATAACCTATGCATGAAAAGAAAGTTACTTTTCTTTTCTTTTCCCAAAAATAACAATTAAATCATGTGGGAGAAATTATATATTTCCAACACTCCCCCTGAATATCGACCTTCAAACTTTTATTATTCTAGAGGTGGGAGTGCACTTCCAGATCTGATATATTCCTGATCACAAAATCCCAAACAAATTCTCAAATACTCAAAAACTTCATTTCCCAAATATTTTGTAAAAACATTAGCAACTTTGATCTTTGGATCTATAAAATTCAAGACAAATTTCCTTGCGATTAACTAGATACACGATAAAGTGATACCTTGAGTCTATGTGCTTTCTCCTCTTGTGAAGAAAAGCGATTTTTGGAAAATGTTATTGCTGAATTGTTGTCACAAAAAAATTGTGTAGCATGCTCTTCACTCTGCCACAAATATTTTAACACTCTTCTCATCCAAATAACCTAACATGTTGTTCATGTTGCTACTACATAATCTACATTTGTTGAAGATAGTGTGACTATAGGTTGCTTCTTGGATTCCCATGAAACCACTCCTGCTCCAAAGAGAAAATCATATCCGGATATGATTTTTCTGTCATCTATACTTCCGACATTGTCGTTATCTTTATAACCTATAAGTTTGAACTCATCTAATGTTGAATAAAAAATTCCATGAATTTTAGTTCCACATACATACCTCAAAATCATTTTTCTAGCTTTCCAATGTGAATCTTTTGGAGATTCCATGAACCTTGAGATGAGGCTCACACCATACATAATATCAGGCCTTGTGGCCATTAAATACATGAGACTTCAAACTAGCATTTTGAATAATATTGAATTTACAAATGATCCACTGTCATATTTTCTTAACTTTAAACCTATTGCAACATGTGTTGGGGCTGGTTTGCAACTCATCATGTTTAATCTCTTCAAAATATCATCAATATACCTTTCTTGTGAAATAAAAACTCCAACTTCTTATTGTTGAACTTCAATGCCCAAATAATATTGCATGAGTCCTAGATTTGTCATCTCAAATTATTTCTTCATAGCTAATTTGAATGAAGCTGTAGATCGATTTCAAGTAATGATTAAATAATCCACATATAAAAAAACAATTAAAATTTTACTTTTCTCATTTATCTTGATGTATAAGGTAGGTGTAGTGCCCAATCCTCTTCGACACTATTTTATCTTGATATTGATACTATTAGACTAATGTTTGGACATTTTGATTTGGATACATTGATTGGTAGATGATAGATATTACTCATATTTGAATTATTGACATTATGATGCTACACTTTATTATAATGCATCAGATAGTGATGTTAGATAAAGTATGTAGTGCCCACTTCCCTTCGACACTTTTTATTATAGATTTCGATATTGTTGACTATTCTTATGGATATTATTGTAGCTTTTTGACTTAGCATGATGTTAGATGTTAGAGATACTAGATTGTTGTTGATTTCAATTCTTAGTATGATATATGTGGATTATTAGAGACAAATTATATTGATTATGATAAGTTATTGACATGGTTATATATATTTATGACTCATGATACTTTTGTCATTTTGAGTAGACCTTAACAATTGAACTAATCTTGTGATCATATGGATATTGATGAAATGTAGAATCGAGATGTTGTTAGAAATTATAAATGATATCGTTACTTGCCTAGATAATTCTTTGATTCATATATAGATGATTTTGGATTTATATATATTATTTTGGGTGTTTTGATGCGGCCATGAGGCCGAAAGAGGTGTTATGTGTTTTTCGGTAAACATGTCACAAAAAACAATGGGGGATTGGAGACCAACCACATTGGAATGATAAATGAATTCAACAAGGGTCACCATGGCAACATGTACTTTGTTTTGTGTGAGTGTTTGTATTGTTTCTAGGGGGTTCCCATATGGGGGTATCACCTCCAATTGTGACCAAGGGGTTGTGTGTTATCTCTTTTATTATTTTCCTTTATTTTATTTTAATATGTGATTGTCTATTGATGTATTCTCCTCTTATTGATTCTTTGATTTGTGTCTAGATTAGTAAATTAATATTTTTTCTAAATTAATTGTGGATGGGTCAGAAGGATTTCATTTATTATATTAGATGGCTCTTGGGTTATGTGTTATAAGTTGAGTGCTTATGATCTTGAGTGTTGTACACTCTACCCCTTCATGGAAATTCGAAGTTGGCCTTAAGGGCCAATTTTGGAGGCTTGTGGGACAAGTCAAACTTGTCCCACACCTCTTAAATTGCTATACCAAACCTACTTATAGGTGGGAGGGGTAAAAATAGACCCCATTATGTGTATTGGGAAGAAAAAAGGTAAAATTTTATTGAAATTTCTTTCATGTAATTCAAGTTTGTCCTTAGGGGTATGGGCTTGGATTGTGTGTGTAAGTAAATTGTCATTCCACTCACCCAAAAATTATGGTGCATTGGGGTTGAGGTTTGACTTGTGAGGTGGAGTTGAGAATGAGTGATGTGCATCCTACATGGAGCCACCTCATCCTCCTCTCTCTGTTTCTATTTATTCAAGTTCTTTTTCTTGTTTGGGGTTACTTCATTTCTTTGTGGTCTTGCATTTTTTTGAGTTATAGGATTTTGGAGTGCTTATGGATTTGTTGAAGCTTCTTGGTGATTTGTGGAAATCTTTGATCAAGCTCTACGATGGAAAGTTAGGAGCTACACTCTTGTAAAATATTTTATTTTATATTGTGTATATGTGCATATTTTGAGTGTTTTGGTACGCTTGTTGGGTGCTTGGGTAGATTTCCTATGTGTGGTGTAGGAGGGGACTATGGTGATCTTACATGTGGGAGGCATAAGAGTTCATTTCATGTTTTGGAGGGAATTGGGTTGGGTTCCCCACCCTTGAAAAGAACTTATTTGTTTTTCTTACTTGGTCTATTTTTATGATAGAGTCATAAGAGATTGTAGGGAGGCATAAGATAATGGGAGGCATAAGAGGTTCTTGATGGAGGCATAATAGTGTGTATGTGTTTTGAGAAATTTACTCGAGGATTTTAAGGTTGGGCACCCATTTCCCATTGGGAGGCATACGTGATATCCCCATAGATCCTACTCCTTTGGCTTTTGCATGTTGTATCTTTCTGTATTTTTTTGCTTTCCTTCTTGTGATTGTAGTTGATTTTTTTTGTGTTTTGGTATGGTTGCAAAATATTGTATTGTCATGTGGAAGATTGTTTTGTTCTTAAGCATTTAATCCATTTCTTCATTGCAATGTGGTTGGAACTCGAGGGTCACTAAGGAGGATGGTTTCTTCTCCTCAATGGAATTCTTGGTTGGGTGGAGAGTGTTTCCTCTCCCCCTTTTGGTGTGATCAAATGAAGCATGGTGGATTTTTTTCTTGCTAACGATGCGAAACATGGAGATTTTGGTGTCCTCAAGAAATCGTTTCTTGTGAGAAAACCTCCTTGTTATTCCCACTTAGGGTGGAAGACTTGTAATATTGTATTCCTTTTAGATTTCATTCTTTTAAGTTTTCCCACTTTAAGTGAAAGATATTGTATTAATCTTGTGAAGAAGAGTTGTAATCATTATTGGACATTAAAGTTGTATTGAAGGTAAAAACAATAGGGGAAAGAAAGATTTGTGTTTGTAAATCTAGTTTTGTTTAAATAGAAAGGAAGTTATAAAGGGAAATATATTATCTCATCGTAGTTGATTTATTTCCCACAAATTTTTGTAGATCTCATTGGAAAGTTAGTAGATTTTCAATTTTAATAAAAAAACTTAAGGGAAATATTTTAAAGATTGGTTGTGAGAATGTTTGTAAACTTGTATGTTTTGATAAGTCAATAAATAGTAAAGTTTACTTTAATACTTGAAAGCATGTAAAGGAAACATTAGCCTAGTTTGTTCATTTACTTGCATTGTGAAAGAAAGCAAAACTATGTATGTTAGATGGGAATAATTCAAATTGTAATTATCATTTACATGTTCAACAAAATAGGCTAATTTCCTAACTCTAATGGAGAAAAGAAATTACTCTTTTTGCAATTTAGGCCCTTGCCTCATGGGAATGTGTAAATCCATTATCTAGTTATTATAAAATTTCTTATAACCTAAAGTGAATCAATACAACAAGAAGTAAAATTTGGGTTGATATTTCTTTATGTCTCTTATCCTAATACTATCAAATTTTACAAAGAAATATCAAGTGCAAAATCTAGATTAAATAATAACGTAGCTATTATTCCCATTGACAATATTACTATCATTTAAATATTATTATTATAAAAATAACAATATTAATATTACTATATACACTACTATTATTATCGTATTATTATTATTAAATATAATAATAATGATGATTATATACATACATACATACATATATATATATATATATATATATATATATATATATACCCATATACCAAATAATCAATAAGTATTCAAATAAAAATGGACAAAAGTTTTTAAGCCATAAGCGTTGCGACTTAGTAGGTATAAAGGTAAGGGTTTGGGGGGACCATCCCCCAATAACCGAACTATGGGATTTTAACAAATAATTCTGCCCCCTCCCCTTCCCGATTTGCACGCTGCGCACTTTGCACATATTTCATGTCACTGCCTGCTTAATGTGACCATGGTGAGGTATTTCTTTTATATATATATATATATATATATATATATATATATATATATATATTGATTTCGGGTTTTTTAACCCATTAAAATTAAAAACTATATATATATATATATATATATATATATATATATATATATATATAAATATATATAATAACACAAAATAAATACATATATATTTTTGTACATAAATATATACACACATATATATGTATATTTACCCTATCAAAATGTAAACAAAGATCAAATTTAACTAAATCACAAAATGGGACAAACCCATTTGCCTACTTGGCCAAATATTATTGAAATGAATTAAATAAAAACATTTAAAAACCCTAGGTGAGGGTATGAACCAAATAAGAAAACAAATGTGGCATGTTTGCCTCTCCAAAATCATGGAATGGCCTCTAATGGATTCCTCCTTCTCCTCCAACAACCTGCAAAACAAAAGAGAGAAAATAAGTCAAAGAAAAAGAGAGAAGCTTTCTTAAGAAAACTTTAGGGTTAGTTGTCTTTCCCCTCATCTAAAGGTCCTAAATGAATCCATCCAAGGGATGAGATTCATCCCTACAAAAATTAGGTGGGGAGTGGGTGAGGGGAATATGAATTTAAATTTTATTTTTAAATCTAAAATACATGGGTTGACTTTTTAAGGGGTCACTTTTTGTGAAGGGGTATGTTTATTCCTTTAACCTATGTGCTAATGTTAAGGACCTTGTTAATTGTTTTTAATAGAATTACACCTTGTGGGTTTAGAATGACTTTAGTCATTATTGAAATAGACCTTTTTACTCTTGAGATTAAAATATGTAAGTTCCAACTATAGTGGAATTTAATGGTTGATCAAAATAACATTTAGGGAGAAATTAACCATGCTTAGTCTAATTAAGATGAAGAAAATTATATTATTAAATTTAAGTGACTTAGAAACAATAATGTGATAATTGTTGTTTTTAAAACCTCTTTGCAGGCACGTTCTTCAAAAAAATATTCCATAATTTTCTAGTTTATCCTAGGTTGTTCTTGAGTTTCGTGCGGGCAGTTTTAGCGGGCTTTACACTTAGTATCAGAGCCTTGGGTTCAAATCTTGGACCCTTGGGCACACAAGAAAACGTGATACATGAACATTAAACCTAGTACAATATTAAACTTAGCACAATACTATACCTAGAAAACAACTTGTCTGAAAGTATATTTTAGTAAACATAGAAAACTTGAATAAAACCTAGAATGATGAACTAGCTCTCACCTTGGTTTTGTGCGAGGAGGCACATACAGGACAAGGGGTTCTTGCACATAGATCTATACTTGCCACCTCCAGAGTAGACCATAGCGGCCTTTCTACCTCAGATTGTATAGATGCTTCAGGATGTTAATGTCGCTATACGCAGAGGGTCCTTGGGAGGAAGACCAGCCAGATATGATAGGGAGCCATTTGTTGAGGCTCGTGAATCTCCTTGAAATAGAAAGGATCATAGAGAAGAGAACTCCTACATGGAGTCAACCAGAGCAGAGTCTCCACAGAGGGGATAGGGAGACAAGATTTCATGACACAAGGATAGGTCTTGGATCCCTAGACCTAGAGAGGAGCATGCAGAGAGGCCTAGGGTTCGCGGTCAATAGGCAATAGAGACCATATCAGGGAGATCTTGAAGCTTCATCTATCTCACTATTCGAAGATATAGGTGGGTTTTGGGAAAAGGCCTAGTTGGTGAGGTTGAGCAGATGCTTCAAAGCTGTTCCCTTGTACTAGAAAGATGAAAGCTCATGTTGCGATCCATATTCGAGGGATGGAGCGGTGTGTACGGTGGAGGACCAAGAGTAGAAACTCCATGTTGATTCAGAGATAGTTACTTGGGAGAACTTTGAAGAGCATTTCAGGTGCGGTACTTATCCTAGAGGTTTATTCGGCGGCGAATAGAAGAGTTCCACAACCTATGTTAGGCATCTATGACTATAGCTGAGTATGAGAGTCGATTTCAGGACCTACTCTAGTATGTTGACTATATGCAAGATGAGAAGGTATGGATTCACAGGTTCATCAAGGGCCTTAATTTTGATTTGGGTGGTGCAGTTGGCATTCACTTCCCATAATCCTTAGTAAAGGTTGTCGAGAGGGCCTTTATTACAAAGGAGACACGGGGGAAAGATGAATCGAGCTAGGTACGAGTTGAGCTACATCCAACATATTTAGGATAGTAGGTCAAGGGGTCAACTCCTCCTCCTCTTAGTGGACATGGTTCTACACAATTTTCATTCAGGCGACCATGTGACCATCTCAACATCAGCAAAGCAACAATGAGACTCATCCACCATTCAGACCTACAAAGAGGTTCGATGCACAGAGAGGATGGAGTATGGGGCCTCCTCCTAGGGGTCCCATTAGGACATAGGGTGTTCTAAGAGCCTAGTTAGCAGGAGCTCGCTAGGAGAGACCTCAATAGTCCATAGCCGGATGATCGGGATCAACCGCATGACCTGTAAATTACCGGCTGGCACTGCATCTCACTAGAGAGGACTAGGAAATTGTTATGATTGTGGCATTGTTGGACATCATTGGAGATATTTCCCACAAAACCCTAGTAATAAAGGTAAGACGTAAATTTTAGATCCTACTATTGGTGACATGGGGCGCAACCATCAGATCTATGAAGTTGTCTAGATCCGCCATTTGATCACCAAAGTACCATGATAGAGATGATAGGTAGCATTAGTGGTATTACTACCTCCATTTTGTTTGATTTTGGTTCATCTGATTCTTTTATTGCACCATCCTTAGTAAAGCACCTTGTAGGCTAGTGGTAGTTATGTAGGTTCTTAGTTAGGACATTGAAACAACTTCTAGAGCCAAAATATTGGTAAAATCCTTAAGGAGTGTGTAGATGATTTGAGACCTTTCACCACTACCTCAGATCTTTGTATCCTTCCGTTGGGTTCGTATGGAGTCATCTTGGGCATGGACTGGTTGTCTACACATAAATCCAGATTGGAGTGTTACCATAAGACTATATCATGTATAGATGATCTAGGAGTTGAGTTAGTGATAGCAAGAGTTAGGAAGCGCATTTCCATTCACACCATCTCTACTATGCAGCTTAAACGATGTATGAAACGATGTTTCCAGATGTATGTTGCTATGGTTAATGACAGATCGAAGGATGAGTCTAGTGGGCCATCCCTTGATGACCATCCCATCTTGATAGAGTTTTCAATGTCTTTCTAGGGGAGCTACTGGGGTTACCTCCCCTGCATGAGATATATTTTCACATAGAATTTTTTCGAGAGCAGAGCCTATCTCACGAGCACCTTATCAGATGACTACCCCTGAGCTCTGTGAGCTCAATTTGTAGCTTGAGGGACTTCTAGAGAGAGGCCTAATCCATCCTAGTGTATCCCCTTGGGGTGCATTGGTGATTTTTTTAAAGAAGAAGGACATATCCCTGCGGTTGTGTATTGATTACCGCCAACTAAACAAAGTAACAATAAAGAATCATTAACCTCTTCCGCAAATTAATGATTTATTTGCTCATATGAAGGGGCCACAATTTTCTATAAGATAGATATTGAGTCAGGTTATCATCAGCTGAGGATCATAGAGGCAGATATTCAAAAGACCACCTTTCGTATGAGATATGGCCACTTTATGAGTTCACAGTAGTACCTTTTGGTTTGATGAATACCCCTGCAAAGTGTTCATGAGCTTGATGAATGGGGTTTTAGGACCTTCTTAGATTGCTTCATGCTCTTTTTCCTTGAGGACATTCTGATTTACCCAAGTATGTGTGAGGAGCACAAGGAGCACCTTTGCCAGGCTCTTCAGTGTCTTCATGAGCAACATCTCTACGAGAACCTGGAGAAGTGTGTGTTCTTTCAGAAAGAGGTGCAGTATTTGGGTCACATCATTTCTGGGGAAGGTATCACAATCGATCCTTTAAAGATTCAAGCTATTATGGATTGGCCAGGACCCACTAGTATGATTGAGGTGCGTAACTTCATGGGCTTGGCAGGATACTATAAGATATTTATACAAGACTTATCTTAGGATTTATACTAGAAGAAGTTTGTTTGGTCAAAAAAATGTGAGCAGGCCTTCAAGACATTGAAGTAACGTCTCACGAAATTCCCTATTCTTGCAGTGCCAGATCCTTAGGGAGATTTCTTCACTTGCACATATGCTTCTTTGGCGGGACTTGGAGGTGTGTTGATATAGGAGGTAAGAGTAGTTGCATTTGAGTCTCGCAAACTCAAATATTATGATCTAAATTATCCAACTCATAATCTTGAGCTTGATGATGTATGTGGATTATTAGAGACAAATTATATTAATGATGATAAGTTGTTGACATGGTTATATATATTTATGACTCGCGATACTTTCGTCATTTTGAGTAGACTTTAACAATTGACCTAATCTTGTGATCATATGGATATTGATGAAATATAGAATCAAGATATTGTTAGAAATTGTAAATGATTTCGTTACTTGCATAGATGATGCTTTGATTCATATATAGATGATTTTGGATTTATATTATATATTTTATTTTGGATGTTTTGATGCAGTCGCAAGGCCGAAGGAGGTGTTATGTGTTTTGCAAGTACACATTTCACAACAAACAATGGGGGATTGGAGACCAACCACATTGGAATCCTGAATGAATTCAACAAGGGTCACCATGAAAAAATGTACTTTATTTTGTGTGAGTGTTTGTATTGTTGCTAGGGGGTCCCCATGGGGGGATCACCTCTAATTATGACCAATGGGTTTTGTGTTATCTCTTTTATTAGTTTCCTTTATTTGATTTTAATATGTGATTGTATAGTGATGTATTCTCCTTTTATTAATTGCTTGATTTGTGTCTAGATTAGTAAATTAATATTTTTTCTAAATTAATTATGGATGGATCAAATGGATTTCATTTATTAGATTAGATGGCTCTTGGGTTATGTTTTATAATTTGAGTGCTTGTGATCTTGAGTTTTGTACACTCTACCCCTTCATGGAAATTTGAATTTATCATTAAGGGCCAATTTTGGAGGCTTGTGGGACAAGTCAAACTTGTCCCACACCTCTTAAATTGCTATACCAAACCTACCTATGGGTGGGAGGGGGGGTAAAAACTAGACCCCATTATGTGTTTTGGGAAGAAAAAAAGATAAAATTTTATTGCACTTTCTTTCATGTAATTAAATTTTGTCCTTAGGGGGTGTGGGATTGGATTGTGTGTGTAAGTAAATTGTCATTCCTCTCACCCACCAATTTATGGTGCAGTGGGGTTGAGGTTTGACTTGTGAGGTGGAGTTGAGGATGAGTGATGTGGCATCCTACATGGAGCCACCTCACCCTCCTCTCTCCCTTTTCTATTTATTCAAGTTCTTTTTCTTGTTTGGGGGTTACTTCATTTCTTTGTGCTCTTGTATTTTTGGGAGTTAGAGTATTTTGGAGTGCTTGTGGATTTGTTAGAGCGTCTTGGTGATTGTTTGGGCTTGTAGAAGCTTGGTGTGGGACTCTTGGATTAAGCTCTACCATGGAAAGTTAGGAGCTACACTCTTGTAAACTATTTTCTTTTATATTGTATATATGTGCATATTTTTGAGTGTTTTGTTATGCTTGTTGGGTGCTTGGGTAGATTGTCTAAGTGTGGTGTAGGAGGGGACTATGGGGATCTTACATGTGGGGAGGCATAAGAGTATATTTCATGTTTTGGAGGGATTTGGGTTGGGTGCCCCATATTGGAATATAAATTTCTTGCATTTCTGTTTGGTCTATTTTATGAGGGGTCCATAAGAGATTGTAGGGAGGCATAAGAGATTGTAGGGAGGAATAAGAGAATGTTGGAGGCATAAGTGGTTCTTGAGGTAGGAATAAGAGTGTGTAGGGGTTTTATGATGTTTATTGGAGGATTTTAAGGTGGGAACCCATTTTCCATTGGGAGGCATAAGTGACCTCCCTATAGATCTTATTCCTTTGGATTTTACATGTTGAAGCCTTGTGTATTCTGTTGCTTTCCTTCTTGTGATTATAGTTCTTTTGTTTGTGTTTTGGTATGGTTGTAAAATCTTGTATTGTGATGTGGGAGCTTGTTTTTTTTCCATGATTTGAATCCATTTTTTCATTACAATGTGGTTGGGCCTCGGGGGCCAATGTGGAGGATGGCTTCTTCTCCTCATTGGAATTCTTGGTTGGGTGGAGAGTGTTGTCTCTCCCCCTTTTTGTTGTAATCAAATGAAGCATGGTGGAGCTCTCTTGTTGGTGATGTAAAGCATAGAGCATTGTTGGTGTCCTCAAGAAATATTTACTTGTGACAAAACCTCCTTGTTATTCCCACTTAGGGTGGAAGACTTGTAATATTGTATTCCTTTTAGTTTTCATTCTTGTAATTTTTCCCACTTTAAATGAAAGATATTGTATTAATATTCGAAGAAGAGTTGTAATTATTATTGGACATTAAAGCTGTATTGTAGGTTAAAAAGGGGGTGGGGGTGGGGGAAGAAATATTTGTGTTTATAAAGCTAGTTTTGTTTAAATATAAAGGAAGTTATAAAGGGAAATATCTTATTTCATCGTAGTTGATTTATTTCCCACAAAAGTGTGTACATCGAATTGGAAAGTTAGTAATTTTAAATTTTATAAAAAACACATGGGAAATCTTGTAAACTTTGGTTGTGAGAATGTTTGTAAACTTGTATGTTGTGAAAAATCAAGAAATAGTAAAATTTACTTTAATACTTGAAAGCATGTAAAGGAAAAATTAGCCTAGTTTGTTCATTACTTGCATTGTGAAAGAAATTACCCTTTTTGCAATTTAGGCCCTTGCCTCATGGGAATGTGTAAATCCATTATCTAGTTATTATAAAATTTCTTATAACCTAAAGTGAATCAATATAGCAACAAGTAAAATTGGGGTTGATATTTTTGTATGTCTCTTATCCTAATACTATCAAATTTTACAAAGAAATCTCAAGTGCAAAATATAGATTAAATAATAACAGAGCTATTATTCCCATTGACAATATTACTATCATTTAATTATTATTATTATAACAATAATAATATTAATATTACTATATACACTACTATTATTATCATAGTATTATTATTAAATATAGTAATAATAATGATGATATATAATATATATATACCCATATACCAAATAATCAATAAGTATTCAAATAAAAAATGGACCAAAGTTTTTAAGCCATAAATGTTGTGGCTTAGTAGGTATTAAGGTAAGGGTTTGGGGACCCCGCCCCAGCATAACCTCCCCCAATTTGGTCATGCGACCCATTGCACATCTTTCACGGCTTGTTTATCCTGCTTTGTGACCAGCGGCAGGGGTATTTCTTATATATATATAAAATAACACAAATTATATACATATATATTTTATATATAAATGTATATTTACCCTATAAAAATGTAAACAAAGATCAAATTTGACTAAATCAAAAAATGGGACAAACCCATTTTCCTGCCACAAATATTATTGAAATGAATTGAATAAAAACATTTTAAAACCCTAGGTGAGGGTATTAACCAAATAAGAAAACAAATGTGGCATGTAAGCCTCTCCAAGATCTTGGAATGGCCTCTACTGGCTTCCTCCTTCTCCTCCAACAACCTGCAAAACAAAAGAGAGAAAATAAGCCAAAGGAAAAGAGAGAGAAGCTTTCTTAAGAAAACTTTAGGGTTAGTTGTCTTTCCTCTCATCTAAAGGTCCTAAATGAGTCCATCCAAGGGAGGAGATTCATCCCTACAAAAATTAGGTGGGGAGTGGGTGAGGGGAATATGAATTTAAATTTTATTTTTAAAATCTAAAATACATGGGTTGACTTTTTAAGGGGTCACTTTATGTGAAGGGGTATGTTTATTCCTTTAACCTATGTGCTAATGTTAAGCACCTTGTTAATTGTTTTTAATAGAACTATTCCTTGTGGGTTTAGAATGACTTTGGTCATTATTGAAATAGGCCTTTTACTCTTGAGATTAAAATATGTAAGTTCCAACTATAGTGGAATTTAATGGTTGATCAAAATAACATTTAGGGAGAAATTAACCATGCTTAGTCTAATTAAGTTCATTAAAATGTAATGCACGTTTTGTTATTTTATTAAAATGAAGAAAATTATATTATTAAATTTAAGTGACTTAGAAACAATAATGTGACAACTGTTG
The DNA here is from genome assembly GCA_018340775.1 of Taxus wallichiana var. yunnanensis. NCBI lineage: Eukaryota > Viridiplantae > Streptophyta > Pinopsida > Cupressales > Taxaceae > Taxus > Taxus wallichiana. Next base: position 416,133,284 of record CM031237.1, on the reverse strand, counting down.
TTTTTCGAAACCTCTTTGCGGGAAATTTCTTCAAAAAAAAATATTATTACATAATTTTCTAGTTTATCGTAGGTTGTTTTTGAGTTTCGTGCGGGTAGTTTAGCGGGCGTTACACAGTTGATATATGTTGATTTTCATGATATGGATTTCATACTGACACATTTTGTTTCGGGATGTTTTGAATAGAATTGTTATCTCATGGATGTTATGCCTAGATTTTGACATATTGATGGATAATAAAACTGTTAAATGTTGAATGATGAACATTGAATTTATTTGTATATTTTCTCGATGTTGTTAATGTGGCTGAAATGCCAGAGAGGTATTTTTATGTTCAGGAATTTTTGTCACAAACATCGAAGGGGATAGGGGACCAACCACAGAACAATGTCGTGCGTTGAGCAACGATGCTAAATTTGACAACTTGTGTAATGTTGTTTTGTGTGTGTTTTGCATGTCTTGTTTAGAAGTCTCCCATGGGGGTTGACTTCACATGTGTGGCCATGGGGTTAATTTTTCCCCTTTCTTTAAATTTTGCATGTGCTTTATTTATGATTTGTATATTTAAAATTTGGAAAATTTGTCACTTTATTAGCATGTGTAAATGTGTGTTTATTAGACTTAACCCTTCTTGTTTTGTTTAACAAAATTAGAGATGTGACAAATAGTTATGATGAGATCTTTTAGTCCTTGTGTATGTAAAATTTATGTTGATTTGGGTGTGTTTACTCCACCCCAAATTCAAAATTTGGATTTTGACTTGGGGGCACTTTTGGAGACTTGTGGGACAAGCAAGACTTGTCTCATGCCTCTTAATTTGACCAAAAACCATACCAATGGGTTAAGAAGCTTAATTTTTACTTCTGTATCAATTTTTGAGTGTAAGATAAGGAAAATAATTGCACTATCTTTCTACCCCAATTTATTATGTTCCTTGAAAGCATGGTGTGAATTTTTTAGCCATGTGGGTTGTCATAGTCCTTGTTTGTGCTTTGATGTTTCTTGGTCTTGGTGTGTTGACTTGAGTGTGGGGATGAAGAATGATGAAGTGGCATACTACATAGAGCCACCTCATCATCCTTAGATTCCATTTCTATTTATTGGTAATTTTGGTTAGAATGGGGGTTACTTGCTCTTTTTGCTTCTTGTGCACTTTTAGATTTTGGAGCTTTTAGAGTGCTTGGAAATTTCTTGGCTTGGATTTGAAGAGGCTTGTGAAGGTTTTCTTAGATCTTGATGGAGAGGTAGGCTCTCCACATTTTATTATTATGTTATTTTATTTTTCTAAGAAATGTTGTGCTTGTTAAAAGTGTTTTTTGTCTTGTCATGGTGTTTGTGTGGGTTGGTTGGGTAGTTGGCCTTAGTTGGGTGTGTGAGAAGGGTTTATGGGACCATTGGGGAGAGAAAAGGGAGTTTATGTGAGGCATGATTTTTGTGGGAGTGTGAATCAATGTCTTACCTATGGGGAGAAAAAAAGAATTGATGGATTTGTTGGATGCTTACAAGGGTGAGATAAGGATGTTGGGTGATTATTTTGTGCACTTGGAGGCTTAGGGTAAGACTCACACTTCACTTGGGAGGCATAAGGAGGTGGTCTCCAATAACCCTTTCTCTATTTGGTTTGATCCTCTAACCTTTGTGTTGTTGTGAAATTATAATCTTGTAGATTATGTTGCCATGATTTAATTGAATGCTTTGTTTTTGCTTGTTGCAAAGCCACCTTGTCCAAGTTGTCATTGTTGCTCAATTCTCCTCATGGTTCCTTGGTTGGGGATTAGAGGCCATTAAGGGGATGGCTTCTTCCCTTAATGGATTTAAGGTTAGGTGGAGAACGTTACCTACTCCCCCTTCATTGTTTTGTGATTTCATTGTGAAGTTTGATGAAGCCAAAGTTGGAGCTACCATTGTGGAGAGGACATGCTTTTGGAAGAGTCAAAGTGCCTTTTGATAGCCTTGTTGTAAATTTTTCATATTTCCTCTATTCCCACTTGAGTGGATGATTGTAATTTGTAAGTTTCTAGTAAAGTTGTTGTAATACTTGGAAACCTTTTTTTTAGGGTGAAATCTCCTTAAGAGTGCTTGTTTAATAGACTTATATTTTCAAATGGGTTAGTTTTGTGAAAAAGAAATCATCAAGTTTTATTTGTATGGTGAAAGGAAACTACCATTTTATCTCATTGTGTAGTTGAAGTAAAAGTGGGAAATGAGTTAAAAGTCAATACATTCTCTTCAATATAAGTTTGTTTCACTTCCTCCCAAGTGTGATTTTTCCATGTTACAAATATTGCAAATCTTGTGGAAAATTTACTTATGTAGGGAATGGATTGTTAACAAGTCATAGTGAATGAAATTAGTTGTTAAAATTTCTTTGAATAAACAATCTTGTTAGTTGTTCCATTAGCATTCTCCTAGGGGTAGTTAGAAATCTCTATTGCTTTTGCTTTGTTCTTCTATGCTCCAAATGGCTAAATTTGATGGATTAAATAAATCAAATTTTAGAAATGTATGTATCCATTGTTAACTGATTTTTTTTTTGTTTTATAGTTTTATTATTAAACTTATACCTATTTTTTTCATTATGAATGTTTATAAAAAGAAAGAATTTAAATACACTTGGTTTTCTAAATAATGTTAATATATTAATATTATTTTTAACTAGATCAAAATATTGAAATGGAAATATATTATTATATATAATTTTGCTATCAATATAAATAAATATTAATATGTATAAATTTCTATAAATTACAAAAAATAAAAATTTAGTATAGTTGTTGCTTTATGACTCTTTTATTATTAAAAATAATATCGTTATTATTAATAATTATTATTAGTATTAATAAAATTAAAAGAGTGGATTAAATAAAATAAGAAACTTCTAAATATAAATATATAATGGTCATACAATCTCCTTTTATTTATATATATACATGTACAATCTCCTTTTATATATATATATATATATATATATATATATATATAAGGAGATTGTATTAACCATATTAAATGCAGGGCTAGGCCGCGAGGTTTTGTTTTGGTCGATTGGCTTTTCTTTTATGTTTGGGTAGTGGGTTGGGGAAAACTCTAATAAAACAAATTACGGTGAGGGACGAGCCCCCACCAAACCCTGCTTCCTTGGGCCTTAATCAAATGCGGTCGAATACTCTCCTTTAGCGCAATCATTGTAACTTCAAACCATGGTTTTCTTTTTGGCACTTGGTTAGTATACATACATATATACAAATTATAGATCAACTCTCATATATATTTTTAATAAAATATATTCTAAATTTATATTATTATATATATACTTATTCATGGTCTTGGAGATATATACATAAGTATATATACTCAAAAAAATTATTCTTTGTAAAAAAAAAAATGTAGATCTACTTGGGAAAATATTTTGGGAAAAAGCCACATACTAAAATTGGTATTTGTATTGAAACAAATTTATAATAAATCATGAAACATACAAACCCTTGATTAGGGTAGAATGGAAATAGAAAAAATGATAGAAAATGGATTTTGGATGTGTATATCCATCCCAAGTTTTGTCTTCCTCTCTCATGGCTTCTTCCTCTTCCATCTTCCCTTAACCTGCAAAACCAAAATGAAAGAAATGAGTAAAAGAAATGAATAAAAGTCTTCCTTAAGGATTTTTAGGTTTGTTTTGATTTCTTTCATCAAATGGCCTATATTGGATTAATCTATTGTCCCAAAATGTCTTCTACAAATGTTAGGTGAAAGTAGGTGAGATCATCATTTGGTCACATGGGTCTTTCCTTGAATAGGGTCACTTGTGTGGTTTGAAAGTTATTTAAATTATTACTTTTTTTGTTTTAATTTAAATAAACTCCCTTCCTTATTAGTTTAGACTACTTTTATATTGGAGAATTAAATAATTAGCTTTGTGTTTTTGAAAGGGATTAATTTGACTTGGACTTTAGTTATTAAATTATTGCATGACCTTAGAAACCTAGGTATTAAATTAATTTAGGATTAATTGAATGAAATATTTTAAACTCAACCATAGAGTTAATCAATTCTTTTATTTAACATTATTATTTATATAATTTTGTGACGATCAGTTTTAACCAAGGGTTTTAACTAAGTGTGAATTCGTCTTTTAACAAAAAAATTATTTCATAATTTTTCTAGTATAACCTATGTTTGGTTTTAGGTTTAGTGTACGAAAATTTGTGGGCATTAGAGTAGGCTCAATTCTTCTTCTGAATCCATTTTGTATCAAATAAGAATCAATCCTATTGTACTAAGCTCTAGGTGCTTGCTTGAGACCACAGAGTGCCTTTCTTAACACTGTATATGTTTCCTTCATAAACTTCAATCGCATAACCTTCTGGTTGATTCACATAAACTTATTCTTCAAGAAAACCATTCAAGAATTTTGATTTTACATCCATGTGATAAACAAGCCATTTGTTTTGAGATGCAATTGCTAAAACCATTCTTACTGTGTCAAACGCGCTACAAGTGCAAACGTTTCGTTGTAATCTACTCAAAATTGCTATTAAAAGCCTCTTGCAACCAGCCTTGCTTTATGTTTCTATACTTTACCATCAACAATATATTTGGTCTTGTAGATTAATTATGACAATTTTATAATATCTATTATGGGAAATAAATGATGGAGTTGAGCCACGCCTAAGAAGTTAGGCCATTGACTGAGATAATTAGCCATCTCAAATTTTATCCTAGAAAAGAATCTAATAAGCTATGTAATTAAAATAATATTTATTTGAAAATGTGTTATCTTAGTGATCATTTTGGAAAATGGTAACATTATTTGTATGAGTTCTAATGCATGTGACCTATATTTTATTAATAATATTTAAAGTTATTGAATTTCTTGTGACCCTACTATATATATGTGACCAAATTATTCTTTATAAATCATTTTTTTCTTTCTAAAATATTTCTTATTTTCATTTTGTTTGACACATTATTGTTTCAAGTATTAATTAGGAATATGTAAGTTTGTAATGACAATTGCATATTCAAAATATAGGAATCATTTTAGTTCTTCCATCGAAATCTTCATATACCTTACATTTTTATATAGAAATTGATTGAGATAAGAGATATGCTAGTTTCAGCAAAATATAGGTGTATATTGTCCAAATATCCGTCTTGGCAAAATAAAATTTTCAATACACCAAGCGAGTGCGGTGATTAAAATTGTCGTTCTCTTCTTCTTTGTCAAACGAGGCATCGATTTTCTAGGCACAAAATCAATTAGTGTGTTGTTCTTTAGTTTAAAAACTCAATTTTCTTGAACTAGTAATGAGAGCTTTAAAACATTGGTTTTAATATAAAAAAAAAAATTATAGTTCAATTAAAATTGATCTACATGTTAAATCTTGGTACTTTATATTTCTTAATAAAAATTTCAATTTATGTAGCTATGAAGGTGCAATAGTCACATGGATAGTAATGAAGAGGAAATGAGTTCAATATTGATCAACCGGTATAGTAATAAAGAGATAATGAATTAAATATTGATCTACTAATATTTAATATTAGTCGTTGCCAATGCCACTTCTTAAATAGAAATTTTTTTAAACACAAAACTCAATTTATCTATCTAAAAATTTGACTAGAAGATGTAATGGTCACATAAATAAAAATGAAAATGAAATGAAGTAAATATTAATCTACCCGATATAACAATGAAGAAGAAAGCGAATTAAATATTCATCTACCAATATTGGTGGTTGACACTTCTTAAATAGAAAACTCATAATTGATCTATGAGTGGTGATATTGTTAAATAGAAAACTCAATTTATCTCAAATCTTGATGTGGATGTAAACAATTGTTTTTAAAATTTACTATAATTGATCTATGTACTAGCAATCACACAAAAAGGTGTAATGGGTACGCTAATATGGTGCAATCTTGATGTCGATGTTTAATATTAAGTATTTAACATTAAAATATTATTTCCCAAATGTGGTTTTAGTACTCATTCCTAGAATGTGATTTTCACGGGATAAATTACTATATGAAAATTTTAACCTGAAAATGATCAGTACCACAAATGTGACAATTAAACATTTGTAAAAAAAATCGATAAATAAGAATCTCATTAAGAAATTCTTATCAAAATAATAAAGTTTTACAACTAGCAATTGCACATGAGTCACAAGTTACGCTGGGAGGAATGTAAATATGCAATGGGGCTAATGGAGCATACAAATTTGTATTGTTTACGCCCCAAACTCGTAGTAGCCCTGTATCACAAATATTCATACTTGTGTGTTATATTCAGATTTGTTTTTGTTTTATTGGCAAATATTAGAGGTGCACTTATCACAAATATAAAAGTTTTACTTTTTAGAACAATACCTTCTGTCGTTGATGGTGTGCTCAGCGGGGGTGTGCCAGTGGCCTTGGTTAAGCTGTATATTTCCCCCTCTATTTCAATACTGTCACCGCTTGTTGTCCATTTTATCTGATTGTGCATCACCAAAATATTTCAATAATCACCAAAATATCGATGGGAGACTGGTTTTGGTTGTTCCCACGGGCACTCCAGTTTGATGCAGTTCTCCCAGGAGCTTTGAAAATCCTCCTAACTTTCCAAATGACTTTGGCAGCTCTTTACAAAATTGATCACCATAAAAGTTCCAACTCATTGAATTTGGCAATGTTTATAATTCTGGATAATTACTACAATCACAGTAATCCAAGTTGAGTGCCCAGAGATTTTCCATACAACATATCCAGCTTGGCACTGCAAACCCAATTAGCCTTTTCTTGGGTGCATAGAATATTGTAGAATGTTCCAATTTAAATTGATTTGCATGGGTTGACATGCGCTAACTTGTTGGCCAAGCATCCAAATAGCCTTTAATCTGTTATGGCCTTTCGTAAACATTACAGACCATTGTCATTACTGCGTAACAACATTCCTTTCAAATGATATTTTTGTAGATTAGCCAACTGATAAGGAAGCCAAACAGTTCACTCTATCTTTGAGTTGGCCTATGCTCCTCATTATTACTCGGTGTGACAGACAAATGCCAGTCAGCTGACGGTAAACTACAAAACAACTATAAACACTTACTGTCGAAGAAATAGGCCCCTGGTCACATGAGGGGTCACATCTTTACCAGTATACAGGATCCCTTCTTCCATCCTTTTCAATTGCAATTCATGGGTAACACTGAATCATATTTCTGTTGTTGTGTCATATAAGAAACATTTTCTAACCTTAACAACCGTCATCCTCTTTAATGGACAATAAATAAATAAATCATAGCATTCGCAAAGAGAGCAGATTTAATATTTTCTTTAGCACACAATCATGCAGTCCAAAAAGTAGATACAATCAAAATGTTAGATTCTTGTAAATAAGGAGCTGAAATTGAAGTCTTACCCCAAGGAAGGGCGTGTCGAGAAAAGAGCATATAAAAATCCATGAAATTAAATTGAAGAATGTATCAGTTTGGTGATGTTGCTATGCATAACCACGGGGTGTCGGTGGATCCGTATGTCGATGGTTTTCGGAGATCAAGCCAAACAAGGTCTCTGTGTCGACACTGACCTCAAAGCTGAACGAGGTTTTCTTTTTCATGTACCTTCTTCTTTATTAGAACTGCAAGTGCGAATACTAATGTTTTTGCCTGTTCCTATTAATTTGCATGTGGCTCAGTAGAGTCAACATACCTAATGTTTTTATACATATTTGTTTTAATAATTGCTTGTCTAATGTTGGTGTTTAGAATCCCTCGCATCTGGTTGGTTGAGCTTTCTACCCTCATTTCCTAATTTTATTGTAAGCACGGTAGATATGACTTGTTTCTATAAATTTTCCTTTGGTGGAGGCATTAAGCTTGTTTTTGTCATTGGTTGCTGCATGCCACCTGCTATGCTGCGCCCACGTCACCTTCCTCCATGCGGCACCTTGCATGCAAGGTAGTGGTCGAACACAAAGGGTTTTCCTCCCCTTTGTGTGCTATGTTTTACTGTGAGGTCTGCGGTTTTCAAGATACGGGTAATTTCCTTTTCCTTTCCTTCTTTGTAGATAGTTATTTTCCCTTCACCGCTTTGTCGTTATTTCTTTTCCGTTTCTGCTTTATTTACGTGTGTAGTTAGGGAAATAGAGATAAAATCGACCAAAGATAATGAGATGAGAGAGGGTTTCTATCAAGCTGGTTGGTAAATAGGGCGTGTGGTGATTGTGACCCACATTAATGTTGTCATCATAACATGGTGTATACACAGGATATTGTTCAAATTAATCTGCCATGCACTGGGATTGGATTCTTTGCTTAACATATTTTAACTTCGCACATTTGTACATAGGGTATTGCTTAACTTGATGCAATACAAATTTACTTTCATGAGTCCAAATATTCGGATACCAAACATCTATGTATTGTTTGAGCTCAAACTAAATTTTCTTCCTTCTTTTTACACGAATAATGATAACGTCAATGTAGATCCATAACAATGATTTGTCTATTGTTATATCTGCAATGGGTTTGATTTTCTTGTTTAAATTCGATATGATCTTTCATTTCATTTTTCTGTGACAATAGGGGATCCATAAATTTGTGGGTCCATCCTGCCATCTCTTTCCACCTCTTTGCTTGTTATAGGGAACTCGATGATATGGATATGGAAATAATTTAACAATGGTAGCTTCTATCTCAAGCGCAAGGATTTTGAAGAGGTCTACTAATCCTCATGCCGTAATATCAAAGCTAATAAGTCTGTATTTTTCAGAATTCTATATTACTAACATACCTCCTGACCTGTTTTGTGCAAATTTTGCTTTAAATGTCACACTCAGTCAAATGTTCTTGACTTTAAATTCTAGTTGTTCCTATGTTACCTTGGTTTCTTGGAGCGAGTATCATATCTTCCTTTTGCTTCTGTATATGATGTGCAATATTGTTATTCTGTAAGGGGCCTGGAGTCCCCACATGTTCAATGCCAATTTTCTCAAGACAGGAAATTTCTTAAAGTGATATCCGTTATGATTACTTCTAGGTGTGTGTTTTTTGACTTCTTTACTAAAAAGGCTTGTTTAATATTTGGTATTTTCTTCCATTCATTACTTTTCCTTTTTCCTCCAAATGTGGTTTAACACCAAGGTCCCAGGCTTTCCAGCCCTTACAACATTCATTCAGCTCATCTCCCCCTCAAATTTTATATTTTTTTGTTTGCCAGCGATCTTCTTCAAATGATTCTTCCACTTTGTTGTCCTCAATATCAACGAGATGTTGTTATTTCTTAAATACTTAGTTTTACATATTTTTTTCCATTTATTTAATTTTTTGATTTATAAGTGAGAATTGAGGACTTGAAATGTTAATATGCACTTGAGAATTTAACAACCTTTTGATTAATAACTTTAGGACTTGGTGAAAATTACCTTCTGTCCTTTGGACAAGAATCTCGGGATGTCTACAAATCTGATTATGATCCCAACAAATAAAATAATGAGAGCATAAGGAATAGCGTTTACTATTCTCGGATATCTATTAGATCTTCTTGTCTCTTTCAAACCTCACAATTGTCATCCCAACTGGTTTTCTTACATGTCGGTCAGGACCCTGTAACCATAACAATGAAACGAAACTCAAAAGTGCCAAAATATGCTTTTGATAAGCATTCCATAAAATCCAATCGCAAGGATATAACCACTCGAAATGGCTATCCTCATAAAATCTGATGTATGAAGCACTCAAAGATGAAGGCTGGAATCAACAAAAGTATGGTATTTAAGAGAGCAGTTAAAAAAGCGTTAGAATCTAATCAAACCTCAACATCAAAATACCATTTAAAACAAATTATGCAAAGGATGATTTTGCAGTTAACAACAATTCTACTAGAGGGTGTTTAAATCATATAGGTTATTTTTACCTTTTTGGATAAGTATGTATTTTTTTTAGCATTGTTATGATTTTATCATTGCTTCTATTTATTCATGTTTATCTAGTGCAAAGTGAGGACATGTGCATATGGCTAACCAAATGCCCAAAGATACTGCAGAGGTAAAGCTCTAAAGTTGTTAATACTTTTTTTTTCTACCATTTCTTTAGGAAATCATCGAATGACCTCCCCTGCCATCCTCTCCTACAACCTTTCATACCTTCCGTGTCTCTCCCGACCTTACCAGTATATGGACATGTAGTTAATAAATTTTCTATTGTTTGAGACCCCTATTTACACAAGGTACACCAAAATTATTTCCTCCACCATGAACTTTGCTTCTTTATCGCACTTAGAAAGATAGCTTTGGTAACTCAGACCTATTGCTGCTACTCTCCCAAAGATGGATTTTAGACCGGACCAAAGCATTCTCTTCTCTTATTATAGCCAGTGCCATTTCAATTTCTCCACATATGCTCCTCCTGTTCACCTTCCACTTCTATATTCAAATTATAGCTCACAATTGATGCCTTGTTGCAGTCCTCGATAATGTTTTGTCGAAATTCAGATCCACCACTAATGTACAGTCCCTTGCACATTATTTTCCCTTGCAATTCTTCTCGGCCATGGTCCGCTTTGTGCAATTACCACACTTTATATTTGTTTCTAATGTGTAATCAATGACGCAAACTTCAAATTGCCTACCACAATAAATTCATATTGTGCATATCCCTAAACATGGTATTCCATGAGCCCACATTCCTTTGAGGCATTTTGAGCATACATGCACACCTATATCCTTACCCTCCACTGTCTCCTGGCTGATAATTTTTTAATTTAATATTTTTTCCTCTTATTAAATTAAAAAAAAATCATTTATCTGACAATGACAATTAATGGTTATCTTCAAATAAACTTAAACACACATAAAATTCCACAAAAAATAACAATCTAAGCCTATCATGACAAAAAAGGGGCAAAAAAAAATAGAAAAGCTTTATAAGAAACTTCCATGCTATTTCTGTTCAGTATAAGTGTATAACCTCCTCTTCTCCTTTAAAAACACAAGTTGGCAATATCAGTAGTATAAAAGAATTCAAAGTTCTTCAATTCAAAATGATCAGAGAATCCTTAGATACAAAGAGGGAAATAACAATGTTCAATAATTCCATAATTCAAATGTGCCCATAGTGTAGGATTTATACCCTCTGTTGTCTTCTTTGTTGAGTATTTCTAGCAAATTGTTAGAATAAAACAAACAAACCAGAGCCATTTGCGGTATCCTATTTTTCATCAGGTTGAAAACTTGTTTGTTGCATATGGTGAAATACCATGACTTCCTTGTAAGGATAACCATGTCTTATGTATACTGTAATAATTGTATTCCATGAGAAACTGTCTTCTTCTTTTACTTGCTCAAACTCTTTACTAGCATCTATCAAAACTTTGTACTTGACATACATTTAAATCTGTTTTTTTACGAAAAGTTGTGTCTAGCAAATGCCATTTAATCACATGTGCCCAATGAAAGAGTGGAGTGTTTTCCTTGTGAAACCATGGTCATGAAAATACAGCCTCACGGTAATTGCAAATATGTAATCTTCATTTGAAAGAATACGATGTAGTTGTGGAATGCTCTAGTAGACATCTATACAAAATGTCAAAGCATACCTAATGCATGTATCTGTTTCAAAGAATGCGTGAAAATATGTGGTATCGGGCATTGTCATAATTGCAATATATGCAAAGCAGATGGATTTCGCAGGATGCTCCCACTCTTTGACATACTAAAACATTTTAGAACATGACCACACCATTTAAGCTTTATTTCTATTTTATGAGCATACAACTATGCAGATTTAGAGGATGAGGGCTATAGATACTTTTAAATTGAAAAGTGCATAAAAATATAGTTTCAATTTAAGTGAACTATAATTTTAAATTTTCATTTGACATAGGAATTGAAAACTGGCCTAATACCTTGATTTTGGTTTCTTGTTGATGTAGTTGCAAGTTCGAGTAGATGTCTATACAGAACATGGAAGCATATCTAATGCATATGAATTGTTTAGAGGATAGGCAAAAGGTTTTAAGAACTTGAAACTGTGTCTGTATATCTTCCTGGATTTACATGATTACTAATTTGAGGACATTGTTGTTACAAATGATATGTTTTTTTGGACACAGGTATCAAATTCCCATAACAGCCCAACAAAACTGTAAGAAATTCACATTACTTTTACGGTTACATTTGTAAAGGTATGTAATACCATCTACAATATCTTCTCAATTTGATGTAGTCTGATACAATTCATGTACATTTGAATTTTATAAAAGATTACGTTTCCTACTGTAGCTGTTCAATTTAAGGTTACATAACTCGTTACAAAAATGGGTAAAATTGCGAATCATATAGAAATAAGGTTTTGAAATTTGCATATAAGTGTATAACCTCCTCTTCTCCTTTAAAAACACAAGTTGGCAATATCGGTAGTGTAAAATATTTCAAATTTCTTCAATCTAAAATGATGGAGAATCCTTAGATACAAAGAGGGAAATAACAATGTTCAATGATTCCATAATTCCAATGTGCCCATAGTGTAGGATTTATACCCTCTCTTGTCTTCTTTGTTGAGTATTTCTAGAAAATTGTTAGAATAAAACAAACAAACCAGAGCCATTTGTGGTATCCTATTTTTCATCAGGTTGAAAACCTGTTTGTTGCATATGGTGAAATACCATGACTACCTTGTAAGGATAACCATGTCTTCTGTATACTGTAATAATTGTATTCCATGAGAAACTGTCTTCTTCTTTTACTTGCTCAAACTCTTTACTGGCATCTATTAAAACTTTGTACTTGACATACATTTAAATCTATTTTTATGAAAAGTTGTGTCTAGCAAATGCCATTTAATCACGTGTGCCCAATGAAAGAGTGGAGTGTTTTTCCTTGTGAAACCATGGTCATGAAAATACAGCCCTGCAGTAATTGCAAATATGTAATCTTCATTTGAAAGAATGCGATGTAGTTCTGAACTGCTCTAGTAGACATCTATACAAAATGTCAAAGCATACCTAATGCACATGTACTGTTTCAAAGAATGCGTGAAAAAGATGTGGTATGAAGCATTGTCATAATTGCAATATATGCAGCAGATGGATTTTGCAAGGATGCTCCCACTCTTTGACATACTAAAACAATTTAGAACATGACCACACCATTTAAGCTTTATTTCTATTTTAGGAGCATATAACTATGCAGATTTAGAGGATGAGGGCTATAGATACTTTTAAATTGAAAAGTGCATAAAAATACAGTTTCAATTTCGTGAACTATAATTTTAAATTTGTCATTTGACATAGGAATTGAAAACCTGGCCTAATACCATGATTTTGGTTTCTTGTTGATGTAGTTGCAAGTACCGTAGTAGATGTCTATACAGAACATGGAAGCATATCTAATGCATATGAATTGTTTAGAGGATAGGAAAAAGGTTTTAAGAACTTGAAACTGTGTCTGTATATCTTCCTGAATTTACATGATTACTAATTTGAGGACATTGTTGTTACAAATGATATGTTTTTTTGGACACAGGTATCAAATTCCCATAACAGCCCAACAAAACTGTAAGAAATTCACATTACTTTTACGGTTACATTTGTAAAGGTATGTAATACCATCTACAATATCTTCTCAATTTGATGTAGTCTGATACAATTCATGTACATTTGAATTTTATAAAAGATTACGTTTCCTACTGTAGCTGTTCAATTTAAGGTTACATAACTCGTTACAAAAATGGGTAAAATTGTGAATCATATAGAAATAAGGTTTCAAAATTTGCATATGCTTAAAAACAAATTGCGCAAGTGAAAACAAAGCCACAACAATTTAGGAAAACATGTTAAGAAATATGAAACAACTTGCGAACCCACTTCGATTTCCAATATAGTAACAGAACTCCTACAAAAAAAGGTACAGATGAAAAGGAAGTAATCAATGCTGAAACATATATGCCACAAAATATGCCATCATTTGTTGACATTGAAAGTGCATTGCAATACGATCATTTGTTTCAAAGTACATCATTCAATTACAACGCAGGTGATTGTCTTTTCGACACAATTCAAGTATTGCTGCATTTTCAGTATACGTCACTTGAATTGCGTATGGGTACCATAGACTATTTTAGATCATGCTTAACCAATAGGGACCCAACAGCAATATCATCATATGAAAATGAATTGCATGTTGATATGCTTTTCGATTTGCATAGAATATATGAAAAAGACACTTACTTGCGTAGAATGCGGCTTTCTGCAAATGCAAATAGAGATGGCATTGAAATAGGATTATGGGGTGATACATTTTGTATCCATTGGCTGTCTAAATGGCTAAACATTTCAATTTGCATATGGTCAGTCACTCACAAAAGAAAATACCTTCACTTTAACAAAGAATCATTAACACCACCATATTCAATATTATTTCACGATAGAAACCCAACTTGTGGCCACTATGAGCCGTTGTTCTGTACCATAATAATCCCACGGAAAATTGTAGATACCCATACAAAGTTATCACATACTTGTAATGATCTAACTCCTATTTGGAATGCCATTGCTCCTGCAATAGCAAACTCCGGCCTTTTAAAAACACATGTATTTAGTAATGACTGTGGCGAGAGCATGTTTACTGCAATTAGTCTACTGACAATAGAAAATTTTAATGCAATAGCTCTTCACCGGTATATGGCACAATCTTTGACTAATGCAATTTTAGGAAAAGATACATATGCAATTAAATGCTTACAGCTATGCAGACCAGACTTTGGGCAGCCAACAGAAAATCAAGTTTTGACCCGCAAATATATCTTTCTTTAGTTGGACTACCATACCAAACAAGCGGTATTGAAAGTAGCGATTTATGTTTGTTATGGCTTTCCCATATTCTCCAAGCAAAAATCCAAAAATGGTCAGCAACAACTAAAAAAATTGTTCTTGTATATGAATTTTGTCTCCAACCAAAAAGAACCTTTAATGTCATAACATATGAATTAGATACAGGCCATATTCATTATGAGCCATTAAGTTATTTGCATAGAACAACAGAAAACACAATGCACAGAACAATAGAAAACACAATGACCAATGCAATGCAATCGGCAAGAAACAATGAAAGTGAGTCAACCAAGTTTAACCAACATTCAACATTACTATCAGTCACTGCAAAGGCAAATGTACGCGCCAATACAAGATTCCACCATTTTAAATCCCAAATAAGAAAAAAAAAAGCAAAGGACCAAGTAACTCAACAAGAAGACAAAATAGAAAATGCAATGACCAAACAAATGCACTTTCCTGCAACAGATGAAAATGACTCACCCAGGTGTAGTCAACATACAACTTTGCCATTTCCTGCTGCAAATGCAAATACAAGTGCTACTATAAAATTTCACCATTTAAAAGCCCACATAAGGAAAACGCAAGGTCAAAAACATGCAATGCAACAACAAAACAAACAAATAGATAAAACAATTACAACATACCTCCGTGCTATAGAAGATACGCCAACACATGCCTGTGCTCTTTGCGAATCCTTCCATTTCAAAAAAGACATAACCATGATTACCAATAGTACTATCAATGCTTTTTCATCTATATCTAGTGACATATCAATAAAAAAACTTACATTAGGGGACAAGATATGTAAGCAATGCAATAATGCCATTCAACATCAATTGCTTCCTAAATTTGCAGCGCCTTTCAACATAAGAAGAAATGCAAAAATATCTTCAGTCCATAGATTAAGCCTTTTAGAAGAAAGACTTGTTGCTTTACGAATGCCATTTGCACAAATAAGGCAACTTGGATACAAAAGGCTTTCATTTGGTCTTATTGGAACACTTATTAATGTGCCTGTCGATTTCAACCGGGCACAAGAGGCATTGCAAAAAAATAAATGAAACCGAAACAATTGCAATTCAGATAAAAAGAAAGTTGGAGTATAAAAGTGCATATCTAAGAGGAAATGTTAGGCCTAACTACGTCATGCATGCATTAATGGAACTATGTAAATGTCCCTTGTATATTGACAATCATGTAGTTATTAACAATAACTGGCAAAGTAACTTTGAAACACAAATTGCAGATGTAGTAAACAACATTGTAAATATCGAAGAAATAGATTACAATCCTAATGACATCGAGGCTGAACCCATCACAGAAACAGTTGTACATGCTTATGAAAATGCTCATTCGATAAAAGACCTTCAGGAAAATGTTCTTGCAATTGCACCATCAGAAGGATTCAAACCCTTAGGTCTTTTTGAGGACACATTTTGTGAAGAAATGAGTTTTCCTACTTTATACTATGGAATGCATCGTGACAATGATATTACAAAAAGATTTCGTTACCAAAAAATAGCAAAATGGGAACTACTGCACTGTAGAAATGACTTTGCAACTCACACTACCAATCTTTTCTTCAAAGCAATTAAAGTTATCTTGCAACAAGTTTCAAGCTGTGCATGGATATGCATACGCAAAGGGAAATTACAAGGGAAAAAAATATATGCCAAAGACCTAAAAAACAAATCAGGGGTGGCCAACATCCTTAAATCGTCAATAGGATTTACAAGCTTAAAAACCATCCGGACTTCACCTGATTATTTAGCAAAAACTAGGAAGAACGTATTTGCAATGATAAGACAACTAGGTGCACCAACTTTTTTTGTTACCCTAACAAGTGCTGATCACTTATGGCCCTCACTATGCAATGCACTATGTGCACTATCTGCTAAAAACAAAAGACATAGCGAAAACATTGACGATGATAACATCGATGCAACTATAAGGAAAAACCCAGTAATCAGTAGCCATTACTTTAACCACAGGATAAATGCATTCAAAAAATTGATGCTGACTAACGATACGCTATTTGGAAAAGTCTTAGACTTCTTCTTTGTAACAGAATTTCAAAACCGTGGAAACGAACATGTGCATTTTATGCTATGGGTGAAGGATGCTCCTGTTTATGGCAAAAGTGCAAATGAAGAAATACAAACATTTATAGACAAATACATCTCTACAAATTCAGCACTACTTGACACGAATTTGGCAAAAATGCAAACCCACTACCATACGGAAACATGTACAAAACACGCAAACTCGCATTGCAGATTTAATTTCCCATCACCACCCATGGATAAGACCACAATACTAAAACCTTTAGAAAATACAGATGACATAACAAAAAACATAGCAAAACAATTTTTCCAAAGTCTACAAACAAAAAAATATAGCCACCGCATAACATTTACTGCATTTCTTGAAGATCATAACTTAAGTAGGGAAACATATCTTTCACTATTACAATCTCTTCTCATTCGTCCTGCCATAATCTTAAAGAGACATCCACATGATATGTGGACAAATGCATTTTCCAGAAAAGTACCACATATATGGTATGCAAATACAGATACACAATTCATTTTAGATGCTTATTCAGCTGCAACTTACTGTACATCGTACATGACTAAATTAGACCGAAAATTAACGACTGCTTTTCAGAAAATACGAGAAGATGCAACAAAGAATGATGAAAGTGAAATGCAATTCATACGCCGTTTAGGAAGTAGTTTACTTAATTACCAACAAATGTCCACACGTCAAGCAGTGCACATTGTGCTTTCACTGCCATTGCATTATGGATCTAGAAAAACTATTTTCATAAACACATGTCCAATTACAAGTAGAACATTCATTTTAAAACCTCCTAAGTTGATTGCTAAAGAGCATGACAATTCTGAAAATGTTTTATGTGCTTCAATTAGTGACAAATACAATGCAAGGCCTACATCATTAGAAAGCATTTGCCTAGCAGAATTCGCTGCATACTATACAAAAATAGCAGGAAGCATGAAACACCGTAAAAAAGCTAAAATCATACGTTATGTAAGATACAATAAACATGTCGATGCAGAAAACTATTACAGAGAAAAAATGATGTTGTTTATGCCATTTCGTGAACTAGAAGACTCATTGAAACATAATTTTGACACATGGTGCTCAGCATTTACTGCCTACCAAACTTTAGTAACTGAAAATGAAAACCAATTCATAGCACAAGCAGATACTCAATGGGGAAACATAGATACCGCTGCTTACAACATTGAAATCAAACCCAACTTGACATTCGACTATGAAAGTGTAAATGACCCTGATGCTCCTAAACACTTTGAACAATATGACATTGGGCCGGATCTTCAATATGCTACAAAAAAAAAAAAAAAAACAAAGTATACCCTACCAAACAATAGCTTCAACATAAGCAAAATTCCTTTCTTAATGGATACTGACCAGTACTTTGCTTTGCAACAACAGTTAAATGAAGAACAACAAATTATAGTAAAGGATATTAGCATGAAAAATTTATTAGCTCCTAATGAGCCATTCCATTTATTCTTAATAGGAGGTGCAGGCACAGGCAAAACGTACACTGCAAAAGTAATATACCAAGCAATCTGCCGCTTCTACAATAGACAATTGAATAGCGACCCTCTAAAAGTAAAAGGCATTATCGTAGCATACACTGGAAAAGCAGCGTACAATGTCAATGGTTCAACTGCTCATTCTATTTTCCAGCTACCTTACCGAATGTCAAAGATGTTGCCATTAAACGCAAATACTTTAGATACTATGACCAAACGCTACAGTGAGTTACAGATACTACTAATTGACGAAGTATCGTTAATTGGAAGCCGCATGTTATTTAACATAGACAAACGCCTACGCGAAATTATGCATAAGCCAACCAAACCCTTCGGAAATGTGAACACAATTTTCTGTGGAGACTTATACCAAGCACAACCAATTCTAGACTCATGGCTATTTAAAAAACCAAACATGAACAATGAAACAATACAATATACGTTTTGGCAAGACTACGTCAAATGCTTTCAATTGGACCATGTAATGCGACAACAAAATTGCATGTTCATATCGATCCTAAACCGTATTAGGACTTGCACACAAACAAATGCAGACATTCAATACTTAAACCACCATTGCTACAGACCCCCGCCACTAGACCCAAGCTTCCCATACTTATTCCACAAAAACGTTGATGTCGACCGCCACAACAAACACATGCTTATGCTTTTACCAGGAGAAATGTGCACATTAAATGCAATTGACTACATAGAATCTAACCTCACTGACACTGACTTAATACCTACCAAAAAACCAGTGCTACCAAAAACTATAACGCTAAAACAAGACATTCGAATAGAATTGATTAGTGGCAACTACAACATAAATGATGGTTTAGTAAATGGAACAGATGGAATTTTCAAAGCTTTTACAATTGGAACACCAGATTTACTTTGGATAGAATTTAACAACATTGACATTGGTAAATACGAACGCGCAAAAATGGAAACCATGTACACAGAAAAAATTAGTAAACACTTCACTCCTATAACAAGAATTACAAAACAAATTCGAATTAGCAAACAAATTATTACTCGGCATCAGTTTCCCATACAAATAGCCTGTGCCAGAACTATACATAGAGCCCAAGGACTGACAATGAATGCACTGGCTTTGGACCCCCACAAAGTGAATTTCCATGGTCTTGTATACATAGCACTTTCACGTGTAAAAAATATTGAATCATTGTATCTTATACATAAACTACAACAAAGCAACTTCGTACTTTCCACTGACGTACAAACTGAAATGCATAGGCTTATACATTCTTCGAAATGGACACCATTATACAATTTCACACAAACATGACCTGAGCACTTACGCATTTTCTCACTTAATACCAGAAGCTTAGCATTACATATGCAGCACATAACACACGATTTTGCAATAATGCAGTCAGACATAGTCTGCTTGCAAGAAACACAAACTGGCAAAATGCCAACCGATACAACTCTCTTGCAAATATTCAACGTTTTCCCAATCATGAATATCCACGGACTTTACACGTGCTACAATAAAAAAAACAGCCCACACAACATTACAACATTTAGTACATCCCACATTGAAAGTACTACAATTGACATTTGCTACTTAAATACACATATACGAGTTGCAAACATATATTTGAAACCATTGAGCCCGCTAATAAACATTACAAGATTCTTAGAAGACATCACCTCTACTTTACCAACAGGTACGCTACTTATAATAGTTGGTGACTTCAACATTGACATGTCAAAGGACAAAACCAAACAAACTCAACTCCGCAATGAAATGCATCAACAAAACCTTTTCCTTGTACCAACCATTGCGATGACAATAACAACACACAAATAGACCAATGCTGGACAAATGTGGATATTACAAAAATCACCACTGAAATTAGTCATGCATATTGGACCGACCATAATGCACTTTTAATTTCATTTCCAATTTTGTAACAAAGAAAACTACATACTCCAAAAGCAATTGCAAATACAAACTACACTCCAAAAAAACATTAGAAAAGGTATTTGATACTTCTACTTGTATTGTGTACAAAACTAAAACCATAGTCTTTTTTTTTTAAGCTGCTATTTATTATCAAACTTTTGTCATTGCAGACACCATGTCAGATGCAACTTCAACTGCCCAAGCTGATCTTCCATCACAACAATCACCAAAGAGGTATGTTGTTTACATATTTCATTCTCTATTCACATTATTGCTATTCACTCCTAATTGACATACTACTTCTGGGAAAAAATGTGCAGACCGAGGAATGAAACCCCAACACTAGTATCTATTGACGATATCAACAACTACAAATTCGGAGAAATTTTTGAGGGTGACATCATGGCTGCATATAAAACAGTCCTCGACAAGCAACGAGGGAAAGAACTGTTGCGAGTGGACCTCACAGACAAAAAAGGTGAGCTGACAATAACTGTCAACATTATGGCACCCTTCATTAAAACCCATGAGCCTAGCATAATCCCGCAAAAAGCTATCCGCATAACAAACTTTACTATAGCTCCAAAAAGTGACTACGACCACTGCGATTGTGACTTCATATTGCAAATTACTAAAAACACAACCATACAATCTATTGATTGTATTTTCCCTCACCATATGTTTATCCCAAACTCAAGCATCCACCAACTACTCTCCACTACTGACCACTATGCGACTGCAACCATAGCTGCCATTTGTACATCATGCCAACAAATAGGGAACCAATTTATCATTGACATTACAGATGGTAACTCGCCCAATGACAAAGCTCGGGTAAGGCTCACACTCTCTACAACAATTACTTAATAGCAATTCCATTACAAAATAAACTAAATGTTAATTCACTTACTGGATGACAGGTATATATTTTCCAAACACTTGCAGCAGACTTTCATATCATTGAAAATAAAATCCGAAGAAAAGAACCAGCAATATACTTGTTCAAAAACCTTGGCAAAGCGGAGCGAAAGCATAGACAAGAGCTTGCGCAGCACCCAATCCACTTTTGTGACCAGCGTAAAAGCAAAAAGATCTCTGGAACGCCTACAACTACTTCTGACTACAACAATGAAGGTACTAATAGCAAAGCCATTCTTGAATCAACTTTATACTTTCCAACTGTTTTAATGCATGCAAAACTTAGAAGCAATTTACTAGAGAAAAAATATTCCTTTGCAGCCAACACTCATGAAACACCTGCATAATATCAGTAGCAGGTAAAATTTTCCTTTGCCATACTTTATTTTCCCACATGAAATTGCTGCAGCTATTACTCTGAAATTTTACAGCATAACTTCATTTCAAAACAAATCAAGATATTTACATGTACGACATAATGCTCAAAGACATATGTTATGTGTTGTTGGGGATACCTTAATCATGCAAACACTTATACAATGCTAAAATAAGGATGAAAGTAAACATTAAATCCCTTGAATGTATTAATGCAAATAGAGGATATCCCACAATCAGCTTCCTAGATATGACCTAGTGTAAACTATTTTCAAGTTTTTGCTTCTTTCTAAATACCTTTTGACTGGTTTCCAAATTGCAGAGCTACAAGTTTCATGTAAATTTTATTAAACTTTAAATTCGAAGCCTTTGAAAACACTTCCATAATATTTAAGGCCTTTGTCATATGTCAATATCTGCCCATATCTGGAAATGCATCTCACAATTTATAACATATACAGGCCATACTTATGTAAGCTATAAGACAATTATTTCTTGTCTGTTCTCTGTTTGCACAGTTTGGCAATGGTTGTATAAATTGGAATATTTGAATATATATGCACACTCAAATTACAAGTGTATCAATTCCAAAAAAAATTACACCAAAAATTGTTTTTTGCTGTTGTATAGGTTGAAGGAACATTGGCCAATCATGAAAGGCCTACTCCAGCCCCTTCGAACCAATTTGTGGAAAATGCAACTTGACTATTGAACGTCTACCACCAGTGCATACAGACATAGCATACTGCAGTAACTGTGAACAAGAATGCCCATACGCATATTGCCACCGTCTTCTATGCAGCATTAAAAGCGCAGACAAAACAACCATCCAATGCATAGCTAAAAACAAGCTTCTAACTGAATTGCTACCTTCTCTTACTGCTATAGCATATCCGCAATACATAGAAGACAAAGAAGCTGTTATAGAACACTGTCACATTTTACATTGCATGGCATCTTCACAATAGACAAAGAAAATATCATCAGACACATGACAACAACTCCAGACGAAAGTATGTTGTCTTCACCTACTTTTCAATTATCACCAATATTGCAAATATTATATGTTCTACTCATACTAATATTCACTTTCACGTCCTGCAGGCATTCCACCCCAATTCCAGTCGCAAGAAAGTAGCTATGCATCTTCAAGCCATACTTTATCGCCATCATTTTAAGGTAAATCAGTTACCCCATGCACACATATGTTTTACCTATTTCATTTGCAATACAAATGAAAGCCAACTTCTAATAGTATTTCATATCTGTTTTGCAGATCCAAAACTAAAGCTCCACTTCTGCACCGCAACATTTTCGACAATCAAATTTGTAATAGCATACATTAGTTTAAAACAGAACTCAATAAGCAATATGTTTATATGTATACATTGTAAACACATTCATCTTAATATGCATGGAATGACAGACTTCTACATTTCTAGGTGTTTGTAATTGGCTTTTATATATACATTGTAAAAACATTTTGCTTAATATGCATGGAATGACAGACTTCTACATTTCTAAGTGCTTATAATTGGCCTTGTTGCATCTTCAAATTACCTACGCCTAATTCTGCATAGTAATTTTTATTAGTACATGTTGTTGTTTGTATTATTTCAGTTTCCTCTTGCAAATGACAGAAATAGACCAGTGCATTTCACATGCATTTTAATATAAGCCGTTCAAAAGAAAGTTTGCAACAAAAGTGATATCAAAAACTACCTATATTGTTGTTTGTATGACTTCAGTTTCCAGTTGCAACTATCTCAAAGTTTTTATTTCTAAGCTCTTCTACTGGTCTCCTTTAATCATTTGAGATGCCATCATTAGATGCTTCCTTTTCATTTCTTTGTTTTTCTGATCTGTTATTTTTGTGACCTTGCCACCATTGATGGGTATTTGTGCTATGTTGGGTTTTGCCTTTCGAACTGGATTTTTTTTTTTTTGATTTGCGCTCAAAGTGTTAACTTTTGTGTGGTGAATTACAAAGTCTTTTAGTTCCAATAATTTCATTCAAATTAGAATTACTAATACCCATTCATGTCATGTGCATTGCGTATGCTTCCACATTTTGTATAGATGTCTACTAGGGTACTTGCAACTACATCTAACAAACCATTATGTTTTGATGGTTATAAATGCACATTACATGCGCTACGATGACAACCCCTCTCAAGATTTACATATCTTGTATTTTCATGAGCATGGTTTCACAAAGGAAGACAGTCCACTTTTTCTAAAACAATAGTGAATCCATTATCATTGTCACCTAAGACCCATGGAAAGTTGTTCATGCCCTGATATTTTGGAGTATTCGCTGTTAAAGCTTAGTCTATTTTGTTACAAGTAGGTCGCTTTACTCTATTTTTGCACTTGTTATTTTGTGCCATTATATTGGTAAATGAGGTCATTGTAGTAATGATTTTGTTTAGCTCCGACATCACTTTTCCATCTGTCATGGTAAGGGAAAGCTTTGTTATTTCGTGGTTATTGTGCATCAATCTTTTGCTTGAAAAAGGTTCATGCTTTTACTGTATGGTTTCTGTTTCAATGGCTTTCATTTTTCATGGCTTTCATTTTCACGCCGTAACTTTCCCTTTGTTGACTAGATTCGGGGTTGCTATTTGATATATTTCCACCCCTTGGAGCCGTGGCTTTAACCAAAGCCTTTCTGTGACTTCTTTGCAACTCAGCTGATTTTCTTTTCTTCAGTTTAGATGTACATGGTTGACAATGATTACCTATAATTTCATACTTGGCGTATGTAGCCCTCGTTTTAAGGCATTTTTATTTTAAAGAATGCATTTGTGAAAGTTATGCTCTACAAGTAATATCGAATAAACTAAATTTTGCATAGCTGTAGCCTCTTTTCTTTATATAATTTGCGTTGGTGCTTAACATTGAAAAATGTACTTGGAATATTGTGAAAAACATCAAACCTTCGTTTTCTTCTTCATTTTTGTGCACGCTCAGAATATTTGTACCTGCTTCATTCCAATACAGGCTGTCTTTTAACCTTTTGAACTTGATCCTCAATTGGTACTTGAAAAGATGTCCTTTTACTTGATTTTACGAAAACGAAGCATTTAGAAAACTGTAAGCTGACTTAAGTTGTTAGTTCCTTTAGCAATATACTGTAGCCTTAATTGTTTACATATATATCAATTTCATTAAGAATGACATGGGTGTACCTTTGATTTATGTATAATTGTATCGTGTACCTTCAAATTTTGCATTCTTTGAATTTATTCCCTTGTAGGCTAATATATGTATATGTATATGCACTTCTTCACGCACTTATTATGCCGTAAGTTCTAACTACATTTGAACAACTTTGCATGTTTTCCTTACACTAAGTTTTGTGTAAAGAAGGAAACACTTTGTCTTAGTTCAAAAAAATACTCCAATAACTACATGTTTTATTGTGACTAATACAACATGTCTCCCTTATATTGTGCAGCATGTTCTAGGACAATGGGCTATCTGGTTGGCAAAATGTCCTCCAGCGTACAAAAGCAGTCGTAGCATATGGGATTCAAACATGAAGCTCTTAGACTCTTTTGCCAAATACACTCTGCAGGTCTGAAGCAAATCTTACGTTTTCAAGGTGCATTCATCTTTGGCTCATGTATGCTTCATGTAAAGAAATTTAGAGACATCAGTTCTTATTTCTAATTTAATATGCAATGGACATGCAGTTACTTCAACTACCTGAAGAAGCGATCTATTGTGGGCTGTTTCGAACCATGCAAACTCTAAAAGTTCATCCGACGTAGACTTACATTTTGAAAAGCAAAAATGAATCTGCTTATTGTACTCGCTTATCACATTAGTAGTCTTTTTATACCAGCTGAAAGTGCAAAGTACAGAAATGTTCCCTTTCAAACAAGATGACTGTTTCCTTCTCAAGCTCAATGCTATACTGCATCATGATAATTGGCACTTGTAAATATTGTTTTATCAATGGTCTACTTTATGCAAGTATCTGATTGGATGACAAATTTCTCTCAAGTTTTGCTACTAAAATCTACTCAAACTTGTCGGGCTATTTTCTTCTTTTACGCATCAAATGCATTCAGAATTTATGCTTTTCAAACTCGATTTCTAAATTATACATGTCAATTAACTCTTTAACAGCCAAGACGACAGATTCAATATAACTTCTAATTCATTGCCTCCCGCATTGCATGATATGCCTTCACTGCAGTACGGGTACTCCTCTCGCCGCACTACGCCTCTTGTTTTAAATCTCTTCTAATCAATCATTTTAAGAGTAAGAGAATATATGCGGAAAGGTGCGAACCATTGTTTTATTTTTCAATGATCTTATTATTGTGGGAGTGTACTGAGACGATCCCATGTTTTATGGTGGGAGAAGTGGTGAAGTCGGCCAATGCCGAGTTTAAAAGGGCGATATGGCATTTGTAGCGGCATCTGCAAACCGGGAACTACAAGACAAATTAGAGGAGATGGGAGGATATATGGAAATGGGGAAAATCAAATACAAAGAGGATGTGAAAAAGGGGATAGAGAAATTTACGAGATGCGTTTGATTTGCTTTTAAGTGGTGCGAGCACGGGCAAAGTTCTTCTCGGCCTAAATAACACAAACCTCTCGACAATCTTAGTTTCTTCATCCTCGTGCTAAATTTTTTTATGTATTAGGAAAGCTTTATTAAAATATGGAGTTGAATAGAGCTTTATTTAAAAGGGGCAACATTCCACCAACAATCTATATGCAATGAATCGAATGGGTTTTTACATTAAAAATTCCGCACTTAATATTCCAATTAGGTCTTATCTAAATAAGAAAGGAATCAAATGAGATTATAGGAAATAAGGGACACTATAGGGAACACTCGGAATGATTTAGATTAATTAACAAATAGAACTTATATTTAAATGAATGTTTGTTCAAAGATTAATTTAACCATGCATTTATGTCTTATTCCATTTTGAATGTGTAAAAATCTTATTTTCTTTGTTTTTTCATAAATTGATAGAAATATGATATCTTTTAAAACCTTAATTTATCCTTTACTTTTTGCAAAATTCAATAAAAATTAAGGATATTTATAGGAGTTTATGTTATCCTTTCATTAATGTCGCTACCCATGTTTGAAAAAAATCATAAGAATCATTCGATGTAAGTTAGAAATCAAATGTGTCTATGTGAATATCCCAACTCCTCATGTCTTTCAATGTGTCTAGTGCAACAACTAAAGATAGGGTGAATCTAAATAATTGATTTTAGCCTTTACGATGTGTATGCTTTAGAATTAGTATATTGTCTTCTTATATCTTCAATATCACTTGTATAAAACAATGACATTGTATGTTTGATTTTCTCTCAAAATTTTCTAGTGCACTTATATATTTGTCACACTCGCATTTAATTGTCCCTTAAATTGATGTTTGAATGGTTATCGACTCAAACAATTTTCCATTCACAAATTATGTGATTGAGGATGTATTGAAATGTAGAGCGACCTAAGACCTCTTCAACTACATGTGCCAAGAAAAACCTCGGAAATCACTCTTAGCCACTAGCAACTTTTGGCCCTTATCCTTTAGAAAATTGGTTTAAAAACTTTACATTGACTTTCATATGTGTGGCAAATTCAACTAAGCATTACTCATTATTGGATGTAATTTGAATTGGGAGTTTGATTACGAGAGAATGTGTTTGGAGGAATGATCATTATGTTTATGTTTGTGTTGATTTACATAATTGCATGGAATTTAATAGATGACCTATCTTTGAAATACACACTAATATGACGCTTAACCCTTAATATTTTTTTATAATTAATTTAATAAAGAAAAGAGATTTTTTATCTCCTTGTTGGTTTCAATTTTAGCACCCCAAACAAATCTTCAAATAAATGAGGGGGCAAGGAGAAAGGTAGACCTATTGATATTTCATTTTTATCGTCAAGCTCTAGTTTGTCTTGAGGGTCTGTTTTGAACCACATAAATTTTGTTAGTTGAAAGCTTCAAAGCTCTAGGATGTTAGATTAACCTCGACATGGTATTAAGCCATGGTCCCATGTTAGGGGCCTTGTTATTTTTATTGAGGAGTGCTACTCAATAAATATATGAGCTTAAGCCAAGTTGGGGTCTCATGCAATTTATTTTCAGCAAAGGTGCTACTAAGAAAAATAGGAGCTTAAGCTTGTTTGGAATCCCATGCAAGTTGTCTTCATTGTTGTTGACCGTGCATAACCCACGAAGAGAAATTTATAACAAATATTGTGGAATTCTACCAAATCACTCATCAGAAATGACTGTTGCAGAGATGCATGGGAATCTTGGTTTTCCCGATGCACCAATTTCTTTGGAGCTTTCAAATATTCATAGTTTTTTTGCTTTCCTGGCGAGAGTAAAATAGTGGTTCTCAAAGAAGCAAAGAATTCTTTCCAAAATTAAATAATCGACCAACAAACCCATAATATTTTTTGTGACTTTGCAAATATATTGACTTAATCATGTGAATGTGGCATATTTAATGTCGGTTATTAAATAATATTACTGTCCTTGAATGGCATGTCATTTGTTTACTTGTTCACATCATTGTTTTTTGATATTTTAAATGTTAGCTTACAATTTATTACGTTTCAGAACTTCCTACTAAAAAAGAAGATAAGATATAGCTCCCCTATAAGTATATATATTATTCCAAATCACATCAAATTGGACACGATTATTCCAATAGAAAATGTTCTCATAATAACATTTAAAATTAGCCTCTCAGAAAGCGAAATAGTTCTCATAATATGGATTTAGCTAAAACAGGTTCAAATTTAGTTTATAGCATATGGATGGTAGTCTTATTCCAAATCAACCTTTTACGCCATGATATTAAAAATAATTTAAGGTATTTTGATGCCTATTAATATATAATGAATTAAAAGTAGAGTATATAGAAAATTGGACTAAAAATTGATTTGAGAACCAATTATACGTTAGGCATCAAGCTTAAAAAAGTTCCAGTGACTATCATAGTTGATAAAAGCTTAAAGGAAAACCTAATTAATTGTTGTAACCTTCTAAAGAGGAAGACATGTCAAAATTTCTTACTTAATTCAGATTTGACAAGTAATATCAAGAGCTTCAATAACACTAGTCCTTGAAATAGGTTGAGCAAGTAAACTGGATCATGTAATACAAAAATTGAAACCTTCCTTCCTTCTATGATATGGTACATATTCCTTCAATGACCTTATCTTTACAGGGAAAAGGAACTAATGCTCTTCGATCGCCGCTAATTGCTTATGCTCGATTTATCACTCGATACTTTGAGAAATGAAATGATAGTCACAAGAGTAGTTCCTCCACTTCAAATCGCATTGGATTTTAGATATATTTGTAAAGTAGGAACAAAGCAATGTAAATAATGTTAAAATGAATTCCAGTGAAATTAAATAACTAATGCCACTGAAAGTGAAGTAAGAAATTAAGAACAGACTGAAAGAAAGACTACAACTAGCAATATGATTTATGCCTGCAATGGAGGTTTCAACTAACTTTATATGTGTATGAGTACAATGATTTGACAAGAGAAATCCCTGGTATACATATTTTCTATATCTACTGAAAATCATATTTCAGGCATTCAAATAAATAAAAATTATATTCTATACACAAGAGAATAATGATACATGCATTTTTAGTGTTACTGCAAATGAACACAGAAGAGCAATTAAGATTTATTAGCTATACATGAAAATTTAGAAAAAAATGTTTTGGTCCTTTTTGCACAAGTCCAAATTCAAGCTACAGAGCTAAGATTCTATGTAGGAGGTACTTGAATTTCTATACTTTGGTGGTACTTTACAAATATGCTAAATGTAATCAGGTCATCATTAATAGAACCCGATGCATGCTTCCAAAGTAAATTCTACTGATTGGAAACAATTTATTTGTCAAAGAAAAACTTTCTTGCATGTAACAATACCATTTACGTGTAATTAAAAAAACACTATCATCGAAGTTTCGAATGAAAAAAAGGTAGGATCAAAACCAACTTAAAACTTACTTATGAAAAAATTGAAACCATAGTTAAAGTAGAAAAAAATCATTCCACATGGTCCACTCCATTCCTTCCATTAACATATTCCATTAATGCCAATCAAAGCTCATTGTTTGATTGGATCACTCATGCCTTATTCACTGGATGATAAATTGTATTAATTTTCATTGACATCAAGTGCATCACAGTCATCCTTTTCATATGTTAACAACATATTATGCAATATACAATAGAAAAAATTGCTTTTGGCAGCATTTACAAATTAGGTTGAGAAAGCTTGGAATGAAAAATGTGTCATAGTTTCTTTAACCTTCCTAATGCACACTCAACAAAAATTCTTGTTGAAGATAACTTGAAATTGAATTCTCTTTGACTGTTTGTTGATGCTCGGGAAAATGAGTAATTATCTATGGTAAT
The DNA here is from genome assembly GCA_018340775.1 of Taxus wallichiana var. yunnanensis. NCBI lineage: Eukaryota > Viridiplantae > Streptophyta > Pinopsida > Cupressales > Taxaceae > Taxus > Taxus wallichiana. The sequence goes on along the minus strand of CM031237.1, from coordinate 416,103,209 downwards.
AATGGATAACCACCATCACCAATAATATATTCTCTCATGGTTGTTGAACCAATGGAAATGGAAGGACCATTTAGCCTCTCCCCACCTTCACACAATCTATGAAAAGAAGAATTCCGCAAGAGTCTAGTATCATTGACTAAACCAGGCCACCCAGTGAAAACATCCATGAAGTGCATATTACTATCAACAATGGCTTGCAACCACATACTATAGTTATGATCTTTGTCATACCAATTAGACGAACACTCATTAGAAGGAAGTTCAAATTCGATGTGAGTTACATCTATAGCACCAAAACAATTTAGAAAGCCTTATTTTTTCCGAAATCCTTCTTTTACATGTTCAATCAGAAAATTGTTACTTGGCCATTGTATATGACTTCTCAAACAAATGTGCATAGAATTTATGAATTTGTTATTAATTCTTATCATTTTTTACTTCCCACAACCAAATATCTCACTAATCATAGTCATTTTGATTCCATACAATAACCGCAAAGCTGCAATGGCCACTTTTTTCTCAATGTAAAACACCCTACCATTTATAAATCTTTCCAACGGTAATGGTATATCACCTTGACGAAGGTCTTCATTCAACAATTCACAAAGAGATTTAAATAATGAATAGGGGATCCTAAAAATGATACAAAATCATTCATCATCATATGTAACTTTAAAAACATACTGGTTCCACCAATGCAATAAACAATGCTTAATATACCATTCATTGTAAATCATCCCTTCAAATTGAGAATTTGATACATTTGTTTCAAGGATTGTGTTTTCTTTCTCTGAAGTGATTGTGTAGAGTTCCCCTTCCATTTCAATATTTGAAGAATATGTACTTGTAGATGAACATATCTTACGTTTCTTTGATATATGTTGCATATTGTTTGAACATTGAATATCATACCAAATTTGAAATGCCAATTGGACAATAATAGATGTACTTTCCATGAGGTTTTTTATGATTTCATTTTAATTAAAATTCATTTGATGAGAGTAAATGTTGTTAAAGATGATAATGAAAAATCCTCCCTAAAAAAATGAAAAATCCACAATCAAATACTTGATCAATGTCATTGAGAAGCTTGCACTTTGACTACCAAATATAACAAAAAATTGTAAAATCAACACACAATATGGTTTTATCAAATTGTAAAAGCGAGCAAGAGAGTCCGAGTGTCTCACAATTTGAATCCAACAACTCTAACCATGCAGCCGACTGTTGTAAATAATAAGAAGATGAAATTGAAGTCTTACCCCAAGGAAGGGCGTGTCGGAAAAGAGAACATCAAAATCCATGAAATCAATTCTATCTTCTTGTTTAACATCTAATTTTTTGGGATCTAATTCTTATTTACGTGATGATGATTTTTTACCTCTATTTTAATTTAGCTCCTATAAATATAATTTTCCACAATATTTATATGTCAAATAAAATTCTATAAGGAAATTTGCACTAACAAACACATGTGACTAACAACAATCTATATGGAATTAAATCTAAACAAATACAAATAAATGAATCAAATGATTTTACATTAAAATATCCACACTCAATATTCTAATCGGGCTTTATATCTAAATAATAAATGAATTAAATGAGATTATTGGAAATAAGGGCAATACACCACCAATAATCTATATGCATTTAACTAAAAACAAATACAAATCAATGAATCAAATGATTTTACATTAAAAAATCCACACTTAATATTTAAATTACGTTTTTTCAAATAAGAAATGAATTAAATGGGATTATATGAAATAAGGGACACAAGTGTCTAATATTAACTATAGAGAACACTCAAAATACGAATGATTTAGATTAATTAACAAGTAAAACTATGTACAATTACAAAACCTTATATTTAAATAAATGTTTGTTCATAGATGAATTTAACTATGCATATAAGTTTTATTCCATTTTCAATATGTAAAAATTATTTTCTCTATTTTTTTCGTAAATTATTAGAACTATGATTTCCTTTAAAACCTTAATTTATCCTTACTCCTTGGAAAATTTAATAAAAATTGAGGATGTTTATGGGAGTTTATTTTATCCTTTCATTAATTTGGCTATTCATGTTTTGATAAAAATCATAATTAAAGCATCATTCAACACAAGCGAGAATTCAAATGTATGTGAATATTTCAACTCCCCATTTCTTTCAATGTGTCTAGTCCAACAACTATTAGAGGATAGGGTGAATCTAAATGATTGATTTTAGCTTTTACTATGCGTATGATTTAGAATTAGAATATAGTTTTCTTATATCTTCAATATCACTTATGTAGAACAATGACATTGTATGTTTGATTTGCTCTCAAAATGTTCTAATGCATTTATATATTTGTCACACCGTATTCAATTTTCCCTTAAATTGATGTTTGAATGGTTATTGACTTAAACATTTTTCCATTCACAAATTATGTGATTGAGGATGTATTGGCATGTAGAGCGACCTAAGACCTCTTGCAAATATAGTTTTCAACAATATTTATATGTCATATTGAATTCTATAAGGTAATTTTCACTAACTAACACATTCCACTAACAACAATCTATTTGCAATTAAATCTAAAAAAATTACAAATAAATGAATCAAATGATTTTACATTAAAAAAATCCACTCTTAATATTCGAATCATGTCTTATCTAAATAAGAAATGAATAAAATGAAATTATCGAAAATAAGGGGCAACATTCCACTAAAAATCTATATGCAATTCAATATAAACAAATACAAAACAATGAACCAAATGGGTTTACATAAAAAAATCCACACTCAATATTCGATTAAGTATTATCTAAATAGAAATGAATCAAATGGGATTATAGGAAATAAGGGACACTAGTGTCTAATGTTGTATATAGGGAACACTTAGAATGATTTAGAATAACTAACAAATAAAAAGATGTAAAATTAGAAATCTTTATATTTAAATAAATGTTTGCTCAAAGATGAATTTAACAATGCATATGTGTCTTATTCCATTTTAAATATGTAAAAACCTTATTTTCTTTATTTTTTTCATAAATTATTAGAAATATGATTTCTTGTAAAACATTAATTTATCATTAACTCCTTGAAAAATTCAATAAAAATTAAGGATATTTATGGGAGTTTATGTTATCCATTCATTAATGTCAAGTTAGTCATGTTTTGAAAAAAACCATAAACATCATTTGATGTAAGTCTAAAAACAAATGTCCATATGTGAATATTCTGACTCCTTATGTCTTTCAATGTGTATAGTGCAACAACTATTAGAGAATAGGGTGAATCTAAATGATTGATTTTAGCCTTTGCTATGCATATGATTTAGAATTAGATTATTGTTGTTTTATATCTTCAATATCACTTGTGTAAAACAATGGCATTATATGTTTGATTTCCTCTCAAAATGTTCTAGTGCACTTATATATCTGTCACACTGCATTTAATTCCCTTAAATTGATGTTTGAATGGTTATCAACTCAGACATTTTTCCATTCACAAATTATGTGAATGAGGATGTATTGGCATGTAGCTTGTGACCTAAGACCTCTTGCAACTACATGTGACAAGAAAAAACTATGAAATCACTCTTAGGAACTAGCGACTTTTGGCCCTTATCCCTTAGACAATTGGTTTGAAAATTCTACATTGGCATCCACGTGTGATTGATTCAACTGAGAATTACTCATGATTTGATGTAATTTGAATTGGGATTTTGATTGCAGTGAATGTGTTTGGAGGAATGACCATTATTTTTAAGTTTGTATTGATTTACATAATTGCATATAAGTTTATAGATGGCCTATCTTTGAAATGCGCCCTCCAATGACACTAAAATTTAAGGTATGTTTTATTATTGATGCACCAAAATTAGCAGGAACTTGAAAACGTCATAACTTGAGCTCCAGGTGTCCGTTTGAGAGCATTTTTTTTTGAAACCACATGTTTCAATGAGAAAATGCACCAATCAATGCTCCCTACTGGTTGGAGCACAATTTGTCATAGTTTCAGGCCCTAAATCCACCATCTTGAGGACAAAAATTAGGATTTAAGTTGTAGTTTGGTTTTTTTCTATTTTTGGGCATTAGTTAATTTTAGTCTATTAGTTGCATTATGAGTTACAAAGTTGGAAATTCCTCTAATTTAGGAATGTAGAAGGTTATATTATAGATGTTGTTCAGACTTGTGATAATTGGATATTTTGATTAGACCTAGAAAATGAAAATTAGATTAAAATTAATGATGATATAGTTGTTAATGAAATTGTAAGTGATATTGTTGATTGTCTTGATGATTGTTGTGATTCACATATATATTGATGATCTTGAAATTATATTTATATTCATTTGGATGTTCTGATATGGCCACGAGGCCGAAGGAGGTATTTGTATTTTGCAGGTTTAAAATATCACAACAAACATCAAGGGATTAGAGACCAACCACTTTGGAATTCTAGATGAATTCAACAAGGTCACCATGGCAACTGTATTTGTTTGTGTGTGTTTTATTGTGTTAGGGATTCCCATGGGGGGATCACCTTTAAATGTGACCAAGGGATTTTATGTATTTATTTTATTTGGTCCCTTTGTTAATGTTTTCATGTGTTTATTTTGTGGTGCATTGACCCCTTTCATTATTTATTAAATGGTGTGTTAATATTGTGAGTAATCATGTTGTTAAGTTAATTAATTAAAATATGTCATAAGAAAGTAATTAATAGAGTTGTTGGCCTTGAATTAAAATGTTGTAAGAAATGTGTAAGTAATGTGTAAGAGATATGTAAGTTGATTTTGGAGTAAGAAACACTCCACCTTCTTTGAAAATTTGAATTTGTCCTTGGAGGCTGATTTTGGAGACTTGTGGGACAAGTTAAACTTGTCTCATGCCTCTTAAATTTACATACCAACCTTACCTATGGTTAGAGAGTTAAAATTAGCCCTTCATTATGCATTTTGTAAGTCAAGTTGAATGTTTTATTGCACTTTCTTACATGTTTTAAATTTCAGTCCTTATGGGGTGTGGGCTTGATTTGAGTGTGTAAGTAAAACTATCATATTATTCACCCACCTATTGATTATGCATTGGAGAATGAAGTTGAATTTTGTGTTGGGGTTGAGGATGTGTGATGTGGCATCCTACATGGATCCACCTCATCCTCTTCTCTTCCCTCTTCTATTTATTGGAATTCCTTAGCTTGTTTTTGGGTTGCTTCACTTTTATCACTTCATTTTGGGAGACTTCTTTTGGGTTTGAGAGCTCTTGATTTTTGGAGAAATTTGGAAGATTTTTGAATACTTGTGTTGGGTTGATATTTGGATTGCTTGCATTGGAAAGCCCTTGTTGTTTGAACTTGGAACAAACTCCATCATGGAGAGGTAGAGCTTGGTTCTTGAAATGCTCTCTTCTTTCCTTTTATGAATATGTAAATGCTTGTATGTTTGTTATTATTTGTGGGATGTTGGGTAGATGGCTTAGGGATGGTGTAGGAGAAGACTATGGGGTACTCTTGAGGGAGGCATAAGTGTTTTGGGAGGTATAAGTGTGGAGGGAGTTGGGATTTGGGTTCCACCTTTAAAAGAAATAGCTTACATTTATTTACTCGTTATGGGGTGCCATAAGAGGTTGGGGAGGCATAAGGAAATGTGAGGAATAAGGGGTACTTGGGGGAGGCATAAGGGTATGTCAGGGATTTGAAATTATATGTATTTTGGAGGTTTTTCTCAGGTGGTGATACCCATTTCCCTTTGGGAGGCATAAGTAGCATCCCCCATAGTTTCTTCTCCTTTGGCTTGCATGATGAAGCCTGAGTTTTGTTTGTTATGTTTTAATGTGGTTGTAAACTACATTTATTTTTTGACTATGTTTTTAAATGTGAAAATTGCATGTGTGATTTCCTTTATGATGTGGAAGCCTGTTGTTTCCATGAGTTGAAACACATTTCTTATTACATTGTGGTTGGGGCTCGGGGGCCAATGAAGAAGGATGGCTTCTCCTTTCATTGGATGTCTTGGTTGGGTGGAGAGCATTGCCTTTCCCCTACCTTTTTGTGATCAAATTGAAATAAATGGAGAATGATGGATCTGCATGTTGTTGTTGTTCGAGCAAAGGAAAAGATAGTTTTGATAGTCCTTTGTTGAGTTTTTTTATTGTAAGCCTTTTTCCCACTTTGAAGTGGATGACAATGTAATATATTTTGATGATGGAAGATATTTTTGTATTGGATATGAAAGTTGTAATTGAAATGTGAAAGAGATGTACTTTTTTTCTACTTTTGAAAGAATGAGAAAGAAATATTTTGTATGTTGATTTCAAGGAATGAAAGAAGAAAGTTGTAAGGATATCATTTTGAATTAATAGAAGATTATTATTATACTCTCAAATGGAATTTTTGTATTTGAAATCTGATTGTTGAAATGCATTTGAAATCTCCATTTGGAAAATGAAAAGAAATATGTATGAAGAAAATACATATACTCTTTCTTTTGAAAAAATATGATTTGGAAAAAAATATAAGTTGTAAATTTGCATTTGAATACCTTGATTGAAATCAATTTAATATGTTATATTTTTTGGAATGAATTATTTTAAAGTTAGTAAATGTAAATAGAAATATTGAATTTTTGAGATCATTAGATTTTTTATAAACTGGCAAATATTTTATTCAAAATGTACAAAATGACCTCTACAACAATGAACAATAAAATGAAACATTAAATTGAACTTAATATGACCAAAATGACCCCAAAACAAACTAAAATCACTTAAGAAATTTTTAAAGAACCTTTCAAAATCGAGCGCAAAACTTCTCACAGTCATTTTGTTGTCAAATTGAGAAATTTTGAATTGATCTTCAATCAAAAAAATTAACCTTTAAATCCATCCTAAATTCCTCTAAGAGCAACCCTCCATGTCTTTTTGGCATGTTGAGAAAGGAAGGAGGTCGAATTGAACAAAATTTTATAAGTCAAATGTTACTAGTTTTCATTTTATAATCCTACAGAGAGTTTTCTCAAAATTGACCCTTAAAAATTTATCCAAATTAAATTCTTAAGGTTTTGTGCAAAGAGGACATTGAGATATTTCTGAAAAGTCCTCGTTTTCCAAAAATGAGTTCCCTATCAAAAGTTATGGCCTTCCTGAAGTTCAGAAGAGAAAAGTTTCTTCATGCACGCGCTTGCGTCTTGCATGCCCAGCAGCTGTTGAGACCCTGAGTGCCTTGCACGCCCATGAGAAAATGAGCTCTTCATGCACTCATCTTGTGCATCCATGAGAAAATGAGTCTCTTCATGCCCATCTTACATGCCCATGAGAAAATGAGTCTCTTTCACGCCCGTCTTGCGCCCGGGAGAGAAAGAGTTTCTCCCGTGCCTCTCTTCCATGCCTGGGGAAATTTCTTCTGCGTGTCCCACAAGAAGATAATCTATCTATGCTAAGGATGATTTTCTCTCTTAGTGTTTTGTAGGATGTTTTGATAACTATTGTAATGGACTCTGGAATTTTGTTGGGAACACTTTAAAAAAATTATTCCTTAACTTTTCCTAACTAAACCTAGGTTGTTCTTGGTCTCAAGTTGTTTTAGATGGGCGTTACACTTGGTATCAGAGCCATGGGTTCAAAATCTTGGACCCTTGGGCACACTAGAAAACTTGAGACATGAAATTTAAACCTAGTACAATATTAAACCTAAGCACACTTTCAAATCTAGAGAACAACTTTGTTTGAAATTACATATTTTAGTAAACATGGAAAACTGAATAAAACCTAGAATAATGAACTAACTCTCACCTTGGTCTATGTAGAGGCATGACAAGACAAGATGAGGGTATTTTCACATAGACCTAGACTTACCACCACCAGATCATGTTGTAAAGCTATCCTACCACAGATTTTACAGACACTTCAGGATGTTAATGCCGCTCTATACGCGGAGGGACCGTAGGAGCACGTTTAGTCGGACATGATAGGGTGACATCCATTGAGGCTCATGCATCTCCTGGCATAGTGAGGAGCATAGAGGAGAGAACTCCCATGTGGAGTCAGTCAGAGTAGAGTCACCACAGAGGGACAGGGAGACCAAGTTTCAGGACACAGAGATAGGTCTGAGCCCTAGGCTTAGAGATGAGCATGTAGGGAGGCCTAGGGGTCGTCAAACTACAGCTTCAGACCACATCAGGGAGATCCTGAAGCTATACCATCACATTATTCTAGTGACATAGGTGGATTTCAGGAAGAGGCTCTGGTTGGTGAGCTTGAGCGGATGCTTCAAGCTCTGCCCTTGTTCTAGCAACACGAAAGATCATGTTGTGATCCATCTACTGAGAGACGGAGTAGGTGTCTGGTGGAGGACAGAGAGGAGCAGAAGCTCCATGTGGATTCTGAGACAGTTACTTGGGAGCTCTTTGAGGAGCATTTCAGAGTAGATATTTGTCATGGAGGTTCATACAACAGAGGATAGATGAGTTTCATGACCTCCGAGATAGCATCTCTTACAATGGTTGAGTATGAGAGTAGATTTCTGGATCTACTCCAAGTATGTTGATTACATGCAGGATGAGAAAGTATAGATCCATAGGTTCATCTAGGGCTGAATCTAGACATCGAGGTGTAGTTGATCCATTGTCCACAACATTAGCTGAGGCCATTGAGAAGGCCTATATATAGAGAGGAGACTTGGGGGAAGACCAACAAAGGCTAGAGACCGAGTCCAGAGAGCCATATACAACCAGATGTAGGACAACAGATCGAGGGGGTTAGTACTCCTCCTCGTGGTGGACAGGGTTCAACACAATCATCTTTTAGACCACAGTAGTAGTAGCAAACAGTTCACCCACCTTATAGACCTCCACAGAGATTTGATGCACACAGAGGTCAGAGTATGGGGCCTCCTCCTAGGGGTCCCATCAGACACAAGGTGCCCAGAGGGCTCGGCCAAAGAGCTCACCACAGAGAGACCTCAACAACCATAGCTGGATCATCAGGATCCACACCACATACCTCTAGAGTACCGACTAGACTTGCTACACATGGGAGAGGATCAAGTGGTTGTTTTGGTTGTGGTGTTGATGGAAATTTTGGAGAGATTTCCCTCAGAACCCTCTTAACAAGGGTAAGACACAGATCTCAGAGCCTACCATTGGTGACATGGGGGGTGTAGTCATCAGATCTATGCAAAGTGGTCGAGAACCACCAGTGAGCATCAGAGTACAGTTATTGAGACCACAGTAGCATTGGTGGTATTCCTACCTCTATTTTGTTTGATTCTGGTTCTTCAAATTCTTTTATTGCACCATCTTTAGTAGAGTGATGCAAAGGCTAGGTGGCAGTTAGGTAGGGTCTTAGTTGGGATGTTGAGATGGCTTTGGGAGCCAAGATCTCAGTGGACTCCTTAGTTAAGGAGTGTGTAGTGGATTTGGGACCTTTCACCACTACCTCGGATCTTTGTATCCTTCCTTTGGGCTCTTATGGAGTCATCTTGGGCATGGATGGTTATCTGCACACAGAGCTAGAGTGGATTGTTACCATAAGATCATATCTTGTGCAGATGATCTAGGAGTTGAGTCAATGATCTTAGGGGTTAGGAGACCTATTTCCATTCACACCATCTCCGCTATGTAGCTTAAGCGATGTGTGTGACGATGGGGTTGTCAGATGTTTATGCTATCACAGTCAGTGACCGATCTGAGGATGGGTCTAGTGGACCATCGCTAGATGACCATCCCATTTTGAGAGAGATTTTTTAGATGTCTTTCAGGGGAGCTACTAGGTTACCACCCCCACGTGAGATTGATTTTCATATAGATCTAGTTCCGGGAGCAGAGCCTATCTCACGAGCACCTTATCGATGACCACACACCAGAGCTCTGTGAGCTCAAGTTACAGCTGAGGGCCTTTTGGAGAAAGGCCTAATCCATCCTAGTGTATCCCCTTGGGGTGCACCAGTGATTTTTGTGAAGAAGAAGGATGGATCCTTATGGTTGTGTATTGATTACCACTAGTTGAACAAGGTAACGATCAAGAATCGTTATCCCCTTCCGTGCATAGATGATTTGTTTGATCAGATGAAGGAGCCCATATTTTTTCTAAGATTGATCTTAAGTCAAGCTATCATCAGCTGAGGATTACGGAGGTGGATATTCATAAGACCACTTTTCATATGAGATATGGGCACTATGAGTTCACAAAGTGGTGCCTTTTGGTTTGACTAATGCCCCCGCAATATTTATGAGTTTGATGAATGGGGTATTCAGATTTCTTAGATCACTTCATGCTCATCTTCCTTGATGACATTTTGATTTACTCACATATGTGTGAGGATCACGAGGGCACCTTCTCAGGTTCTTCAAGTGTCTTCGTGAGCAACAACTTTACGAGAACTTGGAGAAGTGTGCATTCTTTTAGACAGAGGTACAATATTTGGGTCACATCATTTCTGGGGAAGGTATCACAATCGATCCTTCTAAGATTAGAGCTATTATGGATTGGCCAACACCACTACTATGATAGAGGTGTGCAACTTCATGGGATTAGCAGGTTATTACAGAGATTTGTTTAGACTTCTCTCAGATTGTGCACCCCATCACTTCTCTTCAATGGAAAGGGAAGAAGTTTTTTTGGTCAGATAGATGTGAGAAGGCCTTTAGAACATGAAGGAGTGCCTCACGATAACACCCATTCTTGCAATGTGGATCCACAGTGGTGAGTTTTTCATATGCATAGATGCTTCTTTGGTAGGACTTGGAGGTGTGTTGATGCAGGAGGGAAGAGTAGTGGCTTTTGAGTCTCACAAACTCAAGGATTATGAGCTCAATTATCCGACTCATGATCTTGAGCTTGTGGCAGTGGTTCATGCCTTGGTTTGATGGAGACACTTTCTTCTTGGTCAGAGATTCACACTCAGGACAGATCACTTGAGTCTTCGCCACCTCTTCACGCAGCCCAATCTCAATGCTCGTCAACGGCATTGGATGGAGTTCTTTGTGAGTATGATATGGAGATAGAGCATGTGAAGGGGAAGGAGAATGTGGTTGCAGACGCTCTCAAGCAGATGGAGACATGTGGTTATGGCCACTTTAGTGGGCACATATTTGTGGAGCAGGATTCTACAACAACTTCCTCTTGATAGCTTCTACATTGCAAGCGAGAGTAGAGATCGAGTCCCAGAGACCCCTTGAGGGGAAGTTTGATGGTTTCTCATTAGAGGCAGATGGACTTCTCAAGCACATAGAGGTTAGATTTATGTTCCCTAGTGATGGAGGCTTGAGGCAGGATATTCTGACAGAGGCACATCATGCACCCTATTCAGCCCATCCTAGGGTGAAGAAGATGCATGCTACTTTGAGATAGTTGTATCACTGGAGAGGACTTCATAGAGATGTGGCTCAGTTTGTGTCATGTTGTTTAGAGTTTAGAAAGTGAAGGCCGAGCATCAACATCCAGCTGGCCTTCTCTTTCCTCATGCTATACCAGAGTGGAAGTGGGACACCATTTCCATGGACTTCATTGTTGGGCTACCGATGTTGAGATATCACCACGATGCCATCATGGTCATGGTGGATAAATTGACAAAAGTGGCTCACTTTTCTCTAGTGAAGACCACTTATACAACTAGTGCAAGTGGCACATGGGTTTATTTGGATGAGATTTTAGGTTACATGGGATTTCATGGAAGATCATTTATGACCATGATCCTTTGTATACTTCCCATTTTTGGACTACCATGCAAAGCATGCCCTCGGGATGAAGATCAATTTCAGCACAACATATCACCCGAGACAGATGGACAGATGGAGTGGGTGAATCAGATTTTAGAGGATATGCTCAGGATGTATGTTATGGATCATCAGTCGAGATGGGAGGAGTACCTGTACTTGGTGGAGTTTTCCTACAATAATAGTTTTATAGAGTTCTATAGGCATGGTTCCTTTTAGGATTTATATGGTAGAGAGTGCAAGACACCTCTTAGCTGGGACAAGTTAGAGGATAAGGTTTCTCTTGGACCAGCTTTGTTACAGGACATGGAGCAGCAAGTGGTTTTGATTAGACAAAGACTTACAGGAGGCAGGACAGGACAAAGAAAAGTATGCAGATCAGCATAGGACTGACCATAGTTTTGATGTGGGCATGAAGGTGTTCCTTCGTGTCAGACCACATAAGATCCCTATCCATTATGGAAAAGGTTCTAAGTTAGCTCCTAGATTCGTTGGTCCTTTTGAGATCTTGGAGCATATCGCCCTTTGGCCTACCATCTAGCATTTCCACCTAGCTTGTCTCACATACATGATGTGTTTCATGTTTCAGTTCTTAGGAGATATATTGCAGATCCTTCTCATGTGCTAGATTGGACCTCATTGCAGGTGCAGGATCAAGGGAAGGTGATGGTGGAGCCCATTCACATTATAGATCACAGGACCCTGGGCCTTCGAGGTAGAGAGATTGATCAGGTGTGAGTGTAGTGGGACAAATATGATGAGACTGCAACTACTTGGGAGGATGCTACTTTACTATGAGTTCAGTTCCCACATCTATTCCAATGACTTCCAGGAGGAAGTCGAGTCTAAGGGGAGGGGATGTAGTGCCCACTTCCCTTTGACACCTTTTGATATTGATCATGACACTGTTGACTATATCATGGACATTATTATAGTTTTGATTTAGTATGATGTTAGATGTTCGATCATGGATTATTGTTGACTTTGATTCTTATATGATGCATGATGATTATTAGAGACATTTTATATATTGATGTTGATATATTGTTTGACATGGTTATATTATAGATGTTGTTCAGACTTGTGATAATTGGATATTTTGATTAGACCTAGAAAATGAAATTGAATTAAAATTGATGATGATATAGTTGTGGATGAAATTGTAAGTGATATTGTTGATTGTCTTGATGATTGTTGTGATTCACATATATATTGATGATCTTGAAATTATATTTATATTCATTTGGATGTTTTGATATGGCCACGAGGCCGAAGGAGGTATTTGTATTTTGTAGGTTTAAAATATCACAACAAACATCGGGGATGGAGACCAACCACTTTGGAATTCTAGATGAATTCAACAAGGTCACCATGGCAACTGTATTTTTTTTGTGTGTGTTTGATTGTGTTAGGGATTCCCATGGGGGATCACCTTTAAATGTGACCAAGGGATTTTATGTATTTCTTTTATTTTGTCCTTTGTTAATGTTTTCATGTGTTTATTTTGTGGTGCATTGACCCTTTCATTATTTATTAAATGGTGTGTAATATTGTGAGTAATCATGTTGTTAAGTTAATTAATTAAAATATGTCATAAGAAAGTAATTAATAGAGTTGTTGGCCTTGAATTAAAATGTTGTAAGAAATGTGTAAGTAATGTGTAAGAGATATGTAAGTTGATTTTGGAGTATGAAACACTCCACCTTCTTTGAAATTCGAATTTGTCCTTGGAGGCTGATTTTGGAGACTTGTGGGACAAGTTAAACTTGTCCCATGCCTCTTAAATTTACATACCAACCTTACCTATGGTTGGAGAGTTAAATTTATCCCTTCATTATGCATTTTTGTAAGTCAAGTTGAATGTTTTTATTGCACTTTTCTTACATGTTTTAATTTTAGTCCTTATGGGGTGTGGGCTTGATTTGAGTGTGTAAGTAAAATTCATATTATTCACCCACCTATTGATTATGCATTGGAGAATGAAGTTGAATTTTTTTGGGGTTGAGGATGTGTGATGTGGCATCCTACATGGATCCACCTCATCCTCTTCTCTTCCCTCTTCTATTTATTGGAATTCCTTATCTTGTTTTTGGGTTGCTTCACTTTTATCACTTCATTTTGGGAGACTTCTTTTTCTGTTTTAGAGAGCTCTTGCTTTTGGAGAAATTTGAAGATTTTTGAATACTTATGGATGGTTGATATTTTGATTGCTTGCATTGGAAAGCTTTGTTGTTTTGAAATTGGAACAAACTCCATCATGGAGAGGTAGGAGCTTGGCTCTTGAAATGCTCTTTCTTTCCCTTTTATGAATATGTAAAAAATGTTGTGAATGTTTTTATTTGTTTGTGGGCTGTTGGGTAGATGGCTTAGGAATGGTGTAGGAGAAGACTATGGGGTTTATTTTGTGGGAGGCATAAGTGTTTTGGGAGGTATAAGTGTGGAGGGAGTTGGGATTTGGGTTCCACCTTACAAAGAAATAGCTTGCATTTCTTTACTCATTATGGGGTGCCATAAGAGGTTGGGGAGGCATAAGGAAATGTGAGGAATAAGGGGTACTTGGGGGAGGCATAAGGGCATGTCAGGATTTGAAATGATATATATTTTGGTGGTTTGTTCTCAAGTGGTGATACCCATTTCCCCTTTGGGAGGCATAAGTAGCATCCCCCATAGTTTCTTGCTCCTTTGGCTTGCATGAAGAAGCCTGAGTTTTATTTTATGTTTCATGTGGTCAAAACTACTACTTTGTTTTGGACTATGTTTTGATTGAAATGCATGTGAAATATTACCTTTGTGTGATGTGGAACATGTTGTTGCCATGAGTTGAGAAACACATTTATTATTGCATTTTGTGGTTGGGGCTCTGGGGGCCAATGAAGAAGGATGGCTTCTCCTTTCATCGATGTCTTGTTGGGTGGAGAGCATTGCCTTTCCCCTGCCTTTGTTGTGATCAAAATTGAAATAAATGAGGATCTTCATGTTGCTATTTGTTAGAGCAAAGGAAAAGATAGTTTTGACAGTCCTTGTTGAGATTATTATTTTTGAACCTTTCCCACTTTGAAGTGGATGAAATTGTATATTTTGGTGATGGAAAGATTTTTTTGTATTGGCTATGAAAGTTGTAATTTTGAAATGTGAAAGAGATGTACTTTGTTTTCTATTTTTTTGAATGAATGAAAGAAAAATGATATTTTTGTATATTGTATTTGAATGGAGGAATGAAAGAAGAAAGTTGTAAAGATATCATTTTTGAATTAATAGAATATTGTATTTTTCTCAAATGGAGTTATTGTTTTATTTGAAATTTGATTGTTGAAATGTATTTTGAATTTCCATTTGAAAGAAAGAAATACTTATGAAAAAAAATATAATGCTTTTTTAGAAATGAATGTTTGGAAAATGTGAAGTTGTAAATTTGCATTTGGTTTTACATTTTGATTCAAAAATAACTATATGTTAGGTTGTGTTTTGGAATGAATTCATATTTTTTAAGTTTAGTAAATGTAAATGGAAAATATTGAATTTGAATTTGTAGATCTTTCATAGAGAATTATCTCAAACTAAAGCATAATATTTTATTTAAAATGTACAGAATGACCCCTACAAAATGAAAAGAAAAAATGAAACATTGAATTGAACTTAATATGATTAAAAATGACCCCAATAAACTAAAACACTTAAGAAATTTTTAAAGAACCTTTCAAATCAAGCTCAAAACAAAATCACAATCTTTTGTCGTTAAATTGAGAAATTTTGAATTAAAATCAATCAAAAAAATTAACCCTTGAAATCCATCCTAAATTCCTCTAAGAGAAACCCTCCATGTCTATTTGGCATGTTGAGAAAGGAAGGAGGTTGAATTGAACAAAATTTTATAAGTCGAATGTTACTAGTTTTCATTTTATAAGCCTGCAGAGATCTTTTCTCAAAATTGACCCTTAAAAATTTATCCAAATTAAATTCTTAAGGTTTTGTGCAAAGAGGACATCGAGAAATTTCAAAAAAAGTCCTTTTGTCAAAACCGAGTTCCCTATCAAAAGTTATGGCTTCTCAAGTTTCAAGAAAAGGAAAAGTTCTATGCATACGTGTCTTGCATGCCCAGAGCTTGCACATCTTGCGTCTCCGTCTTGCATGCCCATGAGAAAATGAGCCTCTTGCACACTGCCGTATTGCACACCCATGATAAAATGAGCTTCTTCAGCCCTTGCGTGCTGGGAGAAAAATGACACCCATCTTGCATGCCAATGAGAAAATGAGTCTCTTTTGTGCCCGTCTTGTGTGCCAGAAGAGAATGAGTTTCTTTCCCGCACCCTCTCTCGTCACTCCGGGAAATTTCTTCCACGTGTCCCACAAGAAGATAATCTATCTACAATAGGGATGAATTTCTCTCTCCTAGTGTTGTGTAGGATGTTTTGATAATTTTTGTAATGGACTCTACATTTTGTTGGGAACACTTTAAAAATAAAAATAAAAATAATAATTATTCCTTAACTTTTCCTAACTTGATGTTTCAGAGTATGGTGGTACTCTAAAACTAGAGGAGTGATAGACCTGGTTGAATAGCATGGGAAAATGTTTTGAGTGGAAGGCTATGTCATAAGAAAAGAAGGTAAAATTTGCATGCACGAAATTGAAAGGTCAAGCTATGTTATGGTGGGATTACCTACATAAAGAGTGGTCAAGAAAGGGGAAAGAAAGAAATTAGGACATTGAGTTAGATGGAGAAGAATTTGAAAGATAAATTTATCCTTGTGGATTATGCACAAACCCTTTATAGAAGGTTTCGTGAAGCTTAGACATGTAACTTACAAACAATGCAAGAATACAAAGATGAGTTCTACAAGTTGTCCATTCATGTAGAGCATGAAGAAACTTAGGAAAAAATGGTCATGCAAGGTATGTAAATGGATTAAAATGTTCTATTCAAGATGAGATAAGTATGCATAGGATTAAGAGTATACAGATTCCTATCAATTATCCTTAAAGGACGATGAAAAAAAAATCATCAAATTTTTAGGAGATTGCTTGAATGAATAGGGGGCTTCATCTTCCTTTCGAGGGGATGAGCTGGTTTTAGCCAAGGTAGGGGAGAATCACCTTATGGATTGGAAAAGCAAGAAGATATGAGTAAAGAATTATAGAATCAACAAAGAGGAAGAGGATTTTCTAGGGGTAGAGGATATGTTGGCGATAGAGGATGGGAGAATCCATCAAGACCATTTATTTGTTACAAATGTGGTGAAGAGGGGCATCAAGATTTTGAATGCTAACATTCTTATACACATTACAAAAGGAAGGAGATGCTCCAACATTAAATCTTGTTAAAACTGAAAAAATAGAAGATGAACATGACCTAGAAATTCCACCATATGTTGGAGAAAATTTTATGATCAAGAGGATGATGATTGCTCCAAGAAAGCATATTAAGGTGGATGCATGGCTACGTACAAATATTTTCAGAACAATATGCACTTTAGGAGGAAAGGTATGTAATGTTATTATTGATGGTGGTAGTTGTGAGAACATGGTTTCAAATGAGATGGTAACGAAATTGGGTCTGCATTGTGAGAAGAATCCTAACCCTTACCGTATTACATGGTTTAAGAAGGATAATGAAGTTATTATGATAAGATATGTTTAATAATTTTTTCTATTGGGAACAGTTACAAGGATGATATTTGGTGTGATGTTATTCCCATGGATGCATGTCATATGTTGTTAGGAAGACCATGGCAATTTGATAGAAAATTTATTCATGAAGGGGGAAAGCATACTTATACATTATGGAAGGATGGCACAAAAATAATTTTGCTACCTCTTAAGGAAGAGGGGAAGGCTGAAAATATGCTTTTTGTAAAGGAATTTGTGAAGGAGGGAAATGCAACCGATTTTTGTTATGCACTAGTCGCAAATAAGGATGAACATGAAAATGCACAAATACAAGTAGAAACAACATAATTAATATAAGAATTTTCTTATGTTATTCCTAATGAGCTACCATATGGATAATCACACAAAAGATATATTCAACACCGTATTGATTTGATACTAGGGTATTCACTCCCAAATCAAGCGGATTATAGGATGATCCTGAAATTACATGTAGAGTTGAATAGGAAAGTGGCATAGCTCATGAGAAATGGGGTCGTAAGGGAGAGCACAAGTCCATGTGCAACCCCTGATTTTTTAACACCAAAGAAGGATCAAACATGGAGAATGTGCATGGATAATGGAGCAATCAACAAAATTGCAATCAAGTATAGGTTCTCAATATCTCTCCTTGATGATATGATGGATGTCGGCCTGGATCTAGGTATTTCACCAAGATTTTTCTTCAAATTGGTTACCATCGATTCGGATCGAGAGAAGGAAACTGTCATCCCCACTAAAACACACCCACAAATACAACACTGAAAAATTCAGATAACATTTTTTTTACTTGCTAGGAGTTTACACGACACAACAAGAGATTACAATGGCTACCACCAACTCATGATAGGCTTGACACAACATTGACCACCAAGGTACAAGGAAATATACGATGCTCAACATGAAACTATTCTCTTCCCATTTCAACATAACATCACATACAAGTCCAAACAAAAACACACTTACGTTTAGAGGCATCCCACGAGGAAATTCTTGTTAAGGTTTCTTGTTTACTAAAACATATCTTAATTCTTAACTTACGTTCTTATAAAATTCATGTAATGATTTGCACAATTCTTTTCACAAGGGAGAACTTATTTCTTTTATACTATTGACTAAATAGCTTAAGGCCAAGCTTTCTAAAAGAGGATCAAATGATTTAAACAAGAAATAGGAGGATATTACAAAGCTCTTTGGAAGAAACTAGAGGAAGGAGATTGAATTGGATTCATATTTAAGGTCTCATTATTTATTAGTCTGTATTTTAATGGCTAAGAACATAACCTTAAGGATTTAAGATTTCATTGAGGCTTTTCCAGATGAGATTGACCTAGGTAGAGAAAATATGTTTACAAAAAGGGTGAGCTAGATTGAATGGTTTTTAATCAGTCTCCTCCTACTTATTATCACCTTATTACCTTCCAAAAAATAAATATGTATGTCACCTTAACTTTGTTTAAGAACTCACCAAGAGGGAGAATAATGTTCATTAGTTTAGCTAGGGTAGTAAGGTATAAAATTTGTCTTTACAAAAGAAAGTTTCTTATTTGAACACTTAATGGCTCAACTATTATCAAGTAGATCACAACTACATTATTCTTATTTTTTTCTAAATAGCTTTTATAAGGATTACTAACCCACTTTATTATGCCTAGGTTTACATTTATGCCATGACCTAGAGGGAGCTTTTGTACGAGATATTTTTATCATTACCCTATTTGTGAAAGTATACATGGTTACACATTTTATCTATCACAACATACAAACCCAAAGGTGGTGAAGGATTATAATGAACTTTGACTTGAAAACAAAACGGTAACAATGTTGGTCAAATCCAAGATAAGCTATCTTTCAAATTTGTTATAATACAATTAATTACTCAAACAAAGTTGTGATCTAGTTATATTATTTAAAATATTATTTACAAGTTTCGTTTTTAGACACATGCGATAAAGATTACCCATAAGACAAACTGGGCCCATCAAACTTTCCAAAAAAATAAAAATTTAAATGATCTCAACAAAAATAAAGCACATACGAACAAATGAGCTTCAAAGAAACACCGAAGAAACTCTCCCTTTTCAATGCATGAACGACATCTCGCACATTTCTAGCTCCGAGCCGCTTAACAAGAACTCGAGCATTATAAAGTCTACACATAGGAATTGTGTGCTACCATTAACAATATCATGAAATTAATCTTCTTTATAATGAAATAGTGCTAATCTCTAAACCTCTACAATTTCTTTAATCATGCTAGAAGATTTAGAATTTTCACATTAAGAATGAAGCCTTAAAAGATGTTATGAACATTGTTCCTAAAACAACCAAAAGTCTAACCATCATTCTAGTAGGGATCAATGACCCAATGAGTTCGAAACAAAGTGATGAGTGCATTGGGATGTCAATCATGTAATTATATGTAATATATGATTGAAACCCCAATACTCAAACATCAATCAACATTTCCTTAAATAAGCCAAATGATCTAATAGATTTAAAGTTAGAACTTCAACATCACATACTAACCATTATTTTCCCCTTCCAAAGAAAAAGTCAACATAAGATCATCTTACCATGCTATGTACAATAGTCAAAAGTAAGATAAAAGGAATAACCCGTATTTAGTAAATCAAACAATTAAAGTAAATCTAATGCCACCATCTTACCAAGATTTAAAATTATAGATCAATCAATTTAATTACCCTGAACCTATCTCAATAAAATTTAAGCAAACCATCCCAAAGGAACCCGTATGACGATGTTACATGAATTAAACTTACCATATCACCTCCAACATATCACCAAAAAAATCTAAATTTCCTTAATTTATTCCAACATCCTCATTTGAGTCAAATACCTTAAACAATGAAACACAAGTATTTATATTAAATAAATAAAACCCTCTCTCTTATTTATTTTGAACATAAGCATAAACATTTTGAATAACCAAAGTCTTTAAACCGGGTGAAACTTTCCGTAGTCATATCAAATAGTAGTATTTATAATTAGTATATAACCAGAGTAATGTCAAAAGTAATACTTCCCCTATCATCACAAATGAATGATGATCCTTCCTATTTCGCAACAACTAGAGGCTAGTCACCATTATCCAACCTAATAGGTAATGGATTTCCTTAAGTTCTCAAAAGATGGAAACATTGATTCCCGATCGTAATAATAAATTAAAGAAGATAATCAACCAAACTCCTCTTGTAATAGTTAAGACTTTACCATTATCTAGATTTCTTCTTATTTTATGATGAAAGGGTAAGGCGTTGGTTAGAAGGAGGCATCCTACTCATTAAGGTTCACGCAGCCAAGTTAGCTAGACCTTTTTATCTAGTTTCATGAAGTTAGCTTGGTTCATGAAGTGAGCCCCATTTACCCTGTTGTCCTCATGATAGTGACTTTACACATTCGTGAGGAGAGTATAGGAGGGTACACAACACTAAACCTTTTTAGAAGTTAAAAAAGTTCATGTATCTTGAACACACTTACCCCTCAAATCGGATATACTTAGATTCACAACCTCAAAATGAGGAAAATGGATTTAGACTACAACAAAGAAACCCATCAAAACTTGCCACAATGCAGTTCACGTAACCTACTGAATTTCTACTAAGTGGAATTCAAAACAAAATTCCAACGGTGAAAGGATAATATTATCTCTCATGTTTATAAAAAAAAAAACATCGGGTTAGAGTATCCAACTCCATTAACAACTCACACAAATAACATAGACTCAAATCTTTGTTGAAGTCGTGTTTATTCCTAAGAGATAATGCCTATATTTTCTTATCATACTTCCCAAAATTAGGCTAGGTTTATCAAACTATATTTTCACATAAGAAAACATCATCAAAAGAGAGACATGATGATCAATCATTGAGCATCTAAGGGATACGGATAAATTTTAAAGTATCCATCCCCAAGAATAAATCCCATGGAGAGTCTAAAAAAATCCCTTAAGGCAACAAAAATCAGTCTTAGAGTAAGGACAACAAATGCATTCATCACAGATTTACATAAAATAGCCCAAAGAAGCTAGTACTTAATATTTCTATATGATTTAAAACATAATAACAAGAAGATAGATAAGTGTCCCCTCAAACAATTAGTATACATGCAACATCAATAGAAAGTGAAAGATCAAGTTCCAAGACCATTTGAAGAACCAAATCTAGCAAGGGATCATCCCAAGAAGCAACTAACATAGGAGAGAAACTAAAAACATAACCTAGAAGATGAGAATCGATATATAAACCAAAAAAAAACCCTAAGCAACAACCAATTCATTAAATAAAAGAAAATTTATTTCATGTTATGGTTAATGTTACAATAGTAGATAGATGCGAAGAAATTATCATGCCTCGAAAACATTTCTACATGCTTAACGTATCTGACAAGGCCTTTGATGCAGTAATTTAACGAATCTTCCACTTTTTTTACCTACTGGGCGTCTAAAACATTCCATGGCTCACATTTTTGGTACAAGAAGGGGTATGCAACAAAGCTAGGAGGATAAAAATTAGGTAATCACATTTTCCTAGAGTTTCAGAGTATTTTCAGACAGGACCAACAACCATCACTCCACCAGGTCCACGCAATCAGAACTCAAAGGAAGAAGACACTCCAACAGTTTTACACACCGTCCCACACAACATTTCCTCCACCTAATTTTTTTTCACGTGGCCAACCAAACTTGGCATGAGAAGGTTACACAAAAGCTAGGCAGATAAAATAAAAATAAAAATAAAAAGAACTTGTAAAAGGAACTGTGTCCAACAAGCTTAACAAAAGATTCAAAGGATTCTCAACAACCTCCAAATGCAATCCATCACTGAGGCACTCACACCGCCAGAGAAGGGTGGCGATGTAGTCTGCAGAATTATCGTAGAGAAGATTGAATAGATCAAGAGCTACAAAGTTATCGACCAAACTTCCCGGGTTGGATGTTTTCTTCCCTTAAAACGTGAGAAGACAAACAACTACCTCAAGAAGATTTCCAAAACAAAAATTAATTAACATAAGGATGCGTCCAACATGTATTGACTTAAAAACTATTAATGGAGTTCAGAAGTTGCTCATCCTCCAACGTATTTCACTAATGAGCAAGAATTTAAAATTAAAAAAACTAGAGTATGCGGCTAGCAAGGAGGAAAGAGGGTGTGTGGGTGGATTCTTCCACACAAACAAGAAAAGAACAAACGTTTTACTAAAAATGTTATAAATACAAAGCATGCATGGATGCCTAGTGCGGTGAAGGGGAAAATGTTAAATGTAAAGCATGAATGCGATCGCTAAGTAATGACATCATCCATGAACAATCTCCTCCTTTTGTGTGAATCGAGGCTCGGTCTCCTAGAGCAAGTCACAAATAAAATAAAATAAATTAATGGTAATTAATAATAATATTCATGAAAACCGACACAAAAAAAAAAATCGTTAATCGAAAACTAAAATAATAATATTATCATTATTATTTTATAACTTTAAAAGTAATAATATTAATCATATTAATAAAGGATGACAATCAAGAACGACAAAACCAAAACACGATTTTCCTTTAATAGTGTAATCGAATAGGGTGTTGCCGAGGCCCTCCACAAGAAGCACTTACAAGGACATGGGAAGAAAATACGGGGATGAAGGATGTTAATCCTTCTCTGTGACAAGGTCAAAGGTGACTAACGACCAATAGAAACTCACACCAACGTTCGATGCCTAGAAATAGGGTCACTAAAGCAGGAACTGAAGTAACCATCATACAAGGCGTTACATTCTCCTGCCCTTAAGAAATCGTAGTCCTCAATGCGACATAACATTAAAGGATGGAAAAGTGGTAAGCATCAAGGAACAGATAAAGGTGAATGTACATCCTATGGTTAAAATTTAATCGTTAAAGCACAAATGGCCATGGGATGGCCTTAGGAACATTTTGGTAGGATGATTAGCTTTCAAGGTTGTATGAAGATTGCCGTTTCCTATTAATTCATTCTTTAATTAGTCTCTTTCATTTACATTATTCCTAATCCAAGTTCTTAAAAATTTCAAAGAAGAATTTTAGTTTATTCATTCTTGTGGGTGCCCAACAAGAACTTGCTATCACAACACCGTATTAGGGCCATCCATAACACTAAGGATTCACAAGAATAACTTTACATGCTATCATGATTGTACAAAACCACAAGAGCTTAACCAAATTATGGAAGATAACATGCTCGATCCACATGAAATCATACTTGACACACATCTATGACTGACATATAATATTCAAACAAAAGTGTACTTCAAAAACCAGAATTTTCCTCAATTCAAAAGATGAAGATTTCACATAACTGAGAACAAAATCTATAGGTACAAAGTGTACACAAGGGCATCAACGCCGTATCCACAACATGAGAAAACATATCCAAATATCATGAGTAACACATACATCATAAGACCACTCCCAAGACATCACAATAACTCAACATATATCCCGAAACATCAGTCATACACACAATTCTCTTATGCCTCCCTCAAGTCTCTTATTCCTCCCTCAATATCTTATGCCTCCCTCAAGTATCTTATGCCTCCCTCAATATCTTATGCCTCCCTCAAGTCTCTTATTCCTCCCTCAATCTCTTATGCATCCCTCAAGTCTCTTATGCCTCCCTCAATCTGTTATGCCTCCCTCAATGAGGTCGGTTTCCCTATGGCCCTAGGCACATAGATTCGAGACACCCCTAACCCAAGTGACATAATAGCTCATGGTTCAACAACCCACTAGTTATCTATAACTCCTTGGGGCATACCCCCATATAATGAAGTGGGTCCATAGGTCCAACCATTCCATGGTGCATACCATGACCCTATTCCACACATCATGATAATATAACCAACATATCAATCCGATCAAAATGCCAAGCGGCAAAGTAAAAGCCTTGGGAAATGTGGTAAAATATTAAAATTTAAAATAAGATCCAAAACCAAGTAAAACAAATGGCTAAATATCCATAGTTAGTGCAAAAATATGCATGTTAGTACCGCAAACCAAGGAAATGCCCAAATTCAGAAACATGGAAATCAAGAAAATTGTTCGGTCCTCGCAGTAAATAACATAAAAAGTTCAGTTTAGGAATAAAATACACATATAAGAATAACACATTATGATGAATATGTGGCCTTATCTAGCCACTAAGGGGTACTCAACGAGTTTCTGGCACTTGGAACATCGAGCCTCAACTTACAAAATAACATATCAATAATACAACTGTCATCATCTCTATCTGAATCATCCCGCCATCACTTTAACAAGGCTAAACACAGTCATAGCTACAATTAGGTTACATCCATACAACAAACACAAGAGAGAGAGAGGATGATCATAGGTAATCATCTATTGAACCTACGATCAACTTGAGTTATCTGGTCCATGTTGCACATCCCTCACTCCAAACATACATTTTTACCGATTTCCCTTAGGTCGGTTAGTGTAAGGTTCACAACATAACATGCAACTACATCACTAACAAAATCGTGGTTAACACACATTAACCATAATGTCTTACACATTGTACCAATGCAGGTTATGTCACATATATATTACATTTACAATTTACAACACAACACATCACCACATGCTGCTCCCAAAGTGCACTCACTGCACGATAGGGATCATACACTCACCATATGTCCCAAATTTATGACATTAATCATTACATCTTACATGAATTTTACTTATGATGAGCACAATTACAACACACATTCAATCACCATATAACAGGGGAATACACATATTTCTACAAAAATGATAATGACATCATTAAAAAAATCCAATTCACTACAACCAACCTTGTCGTACAACATTTCAGCACACCCACACATCACAAATGCTAAAAGGATCCAACACTCCAAAATCAACAATCACACTTCTTCCACACACACAACAAGACAGTGCTTCACACTCGATTTCTCATAGAATTCCAGAAAAGGAGAAAGAATACTCTCTTCTCCAACACATCAACATGCCAACAGTCATGCACTAAGTGACATACACAACATGTGTACTCACAATATCACAATTACGACATAGTTCACATCACGCTTAAATCACATTACTCTTCCAATATCCACCACCAACATGCAATACCATCATCACTCAAATGTGTCCCAGAGGTTCAATAGCATGAACCTCCACTCTGATACCAAGTGTCACGCCTACCTAAAACACACCCACAAATACAACACTGAAAAATTTAGATAAGTTTTTTTGGCTTACTAGGAGTTTACACGACACAACAAGAGATTAAAATGGCTACCACCAACTCATGATAGGCTTGACACAACATTGACCACCAAGGTACAAGGAAATCTATGATGCTCAACATGAAACTATTCACTTCCCATTTCGACAGAACATCACATACAAGTCCAAACACAAAAAACATGTACGTTGAGGGGCATCCCACAAGGAAATTATTGTTAAGGTTTCTTATTTACTAAAACATCTCTTTATTCTTAACTTACATTCTTATAAAATTCATGCAATGATTCACACAATTCTTTTCACAAGGGAGAACTTCTTTCTTTTATACTATTGACTAAATAGCTTAAGGCCAAGCTTTCTAAAAGAGGATCAAACGATTTAAACAACAAATAGGAGGAGATTACAAAGCTCTTTGGAAGAAACTAGAGGAAGGAGATCAAATT
Source organism: Taxus wallichiana var. yunnanensis (assembly GCA_018340775.1). Classification (NCBI taxonomy): domain Eukaryota; kingdom Viridiplantae; phylum Streptophyta; class Pinopsida; order Cupressales; family Taxaceae; genus Taxus; species Taxus wallichiana. The sequence continues at coordinate 416,077,154 of CM031237.1, read as the reverse complement.
GGATTCATCTTTAAGGCCTCATTAGTTATTACTCTGGATTTTAATGGCTAAGAATATAACCATAAGGATTTAAGATTTCATTTAAGCTTCTCCAGAGGAGATTGACATAGGTAGAAAAAATACATTTACAAAGGGTGAGCTAGATTGAATGGTTTTTAATCAGTCTCCTCCTACTTATTATCACCTTATTACCTTCCAAAACTAAATATTGATTTCACCTTAAGGTTTTTTAAGAACTCACCAAGAGGGAGAATAATTTTCATTAGTCTAGCTAGGGTAATAAGGTATAAAAAATTTCTTTACAAAAGAAAGTTTCTTCTTTGAACACTTAATGGCCCAATTGTTATCAAGTAGATCACAACTACATTATTCTTATTTTTTCTTAATAAATTTTATAAGGATTACTAACCCACTTTATTATGCCTAGGTTTACACTTATGCCATGACCTATAGGGAGCTATTACACAAAATTTTAACTCAAAGATATGTTTATCATTACCCTGGTTGTGAAACTATACATGGTTACACATTTTATCCATCACGACATACAAACCCAAAGGTGGTGAAGGATTATAATGAACTTTGACTTGAAAACAAAAAGGTAACAATATTGGTCAAATCCAAACAAATCTATCTTTCAAATTTGTTATAATACAATTGATTACTCAAACAAAGTTGTGATCTAGTTATATTATTTACAAGTTCCGTTTTCAAAAACATGCGACAAAATTACCCATAGTACAAAATGGGACCATCAAACTTTCCAAAAAAAAAAAAAAAAAAATTAAAGGCTCTCAACAAAAATAAAGAACATACAAAGAAACGAGCTTCGAAGAAACACTGAAGCAACTCTCCGTTTTCTACTCATGTAGGCCATTTGCACATTTATAGCCTAAGTCATTTCGTGAGAACTGAGCATGATAAAGACTACACATAGGAATAGTATGCTACCATCAACAGTATCATGAAATGAACCTTCTATTTAATGAAATAGTGCTAAGCTCTAAACCTCTACAACTTCTTTAATCATGCTAGAATATTTAGTATTTTCACATTAAGAATGAAGCCATAAAAGATGTTATGAACATTGTTCCTAAAACAACCAAAAGTCTAACCATCATTCTAGTAGGGGTCAATGACCCAATGAGTTCAAACAAAGTGATGAGTTTATTGGGATTTCAATCATGTAATCATATGTAATATATGATTGAAACCCCAATACTCAAACATCAATCAAAATTTCCTTAAATAAGCCAAATGATCTAATAGATTTAAAGTTAGAACTTCAACATCACGCACGAACCACTATTTTTCCCTTCCAAAGAGAAATTCAACATAAGATCATCTTACCATTCTATGTACAATACTCAAAAACTAAGATAAATGGAATAACCCGTATTTAGTAAATCAAACAATTAAAGTAAATCTAATGCCACCATCTTACCAAGATTTAAAATTATAGATCAATCAATTTAATTACCCTTGAACCTATATCAATAAAATTTAAGCAAACCATCCCAAAAGAACCCATATGACGATGTTACATGAATTGCACTCAGCCATATCACGTCGAAAAGATCACTAGAAAAATTCTAAATTTTCGTAATTTATTCCAACACCTTCGTTTGAGTCAAATACCTTAAACAACTGAAACACAAGTCTTTATATTAAACAAATAAATCCTCTCTCTTATTTCTTTTGAACATAAGCATATTCTTTTATCTCGCCACTCCTAAGTACCTCAAACTCTCGATTAGGAATATAATGAATAACCAAAGTCTTTAAACCAGTGAAACTTTCCTCACCACATCAAATAATAGTTATTATAATTAGTAAATAACTAGAGTCATGTCAAAAGTAATAATTCCCTCTATCATCATAAATAAATGATGATCCTTCCTATTTGTAATAGTTGGAGGGTAACCACCCTTATCCAACCTACTAGTTAATGGATTGCCTTAAGTTATCAAAAGATGTCAACAATGACTCCTAACCGTAATAACAAAAAAGGAAGATAATCAACCAAACTCCACTCGTAATAGTTAATACTTTACCATCATCTAGATAGCTTCTTATTTTATCACGAGAGGGTAAGGTGTTGGCTGAAGGAGGCATCCCACTCATTAAGGTTCATGCAGCCAAGTTAGATAGACCATTTTATCTCATAGTTACAAATGCATCTACTCACCATCTTTAGCCCGAGCCCCATTTACCATGTTGTCCTCATGATACGACTTTACATAGTTAGAGGAGAGTATAGGAGGGTACACAATACTAATCCTTGTTTAGAAGTTAACAAATGTTCATGGATGTAACGCCCACATTTTCACACACAAAAACAACAAAAAATACTTGGATAATTTTTTTGACTTACATTTCTCACTACACAACATCACAAGGGCTCCAAGTAAAGAAAGCTCAAAGACGCATACAACTCTTACAAGTCATTGACTCACATAGACACATGACAACACCATAGACATGTCGATGCCACACTTTTCCCAATGAATGAAGACTAGCAATGACCCAACCACAAGAAAAGGACTCAAGGATTGGAAAACCTGCAACAGATCATTTCATTAATTGCATCTTAGTTACAATTAACATTCCAAGAACATTATTGAGCAAGGATAATTTCCTCCTTTTTCTAACTACAAATTCTTAAGTTCATTTCACATTTAATTTACAATTCGACCATTTTAAGTTGACTTTTAATCCTTTACGGAAATTTCCATAACTTACATGCTTATTTGGCATAATTCAAACTACATACAAAGTACTTAATTATCTTGTTCTTATGTTAAGAATGTGCTTCTCAAACGTTTATTCAATGTCTACATTTTTCCATCGCAACTCAAGTGAATCGACTTGATGTCCAAAGTAATATTAGGATATAGGGGAGGTTGGTTTAGATTCAAGATACTTTTTCCTATAAACATTATTCAATCACAAAGTATCTTTATTTCCCGATTCAACATTCGAAAACAAGAAATTTTATTTAGATTATATATATATATATATATATATATATATTTCTACTCAAGTTTGATCTCACCAAGGGGAAACTCATATTATTTCAGAACACATGGAAATTTTTAATTGGGTTAAAAGGGCTCCAAGAGTGGCATTAATCTTGACCTCAAATCACATTTTACTCTTACATCACGTTATGGTCTTACTAATACCATTGCCTTATAAAAAAGCATTACGAAAGTACTTGCATGAAATCTAGAAGAAGTACATGCTTGGAACCATCATAAACTACACATGAACCACAAGTGATTTGTGTTCAAGATAAGATCCCATGTTTCTGCATTTCATGATTTTGCATGTGAAATTTCTTTTATTCTTAATGTCATAAAAGGGCATAACAAGGATTACGGGACAAGATTTCATTTTCCTGGGTTCTCTAAAGTCAACATCTTTCAAATCAATTTTGTTTGCAAAGAGTTACTTATAATTTTCTACCCACAAGTTAACCTCCTAATCACTAAGGTTTAGTTTAATTCCAATTTTCACTCAGGGATTTACGCCCTATTATAGATTAGATTAAGGTTAAAAACATATTTACCCTATAAACCCTTCGTAAGAGATCAAGGCACTATATTGTCACTAGCCAAAGATAAGACATTTAGCTGTGAGGGACTAAAGAGTTCACTAACAAGAATGCAAGACATAGAACAACTATATCATGATCTCCATTTATGTCGTCTGAATCCAACAAGGATTTCATTCGATGAAGAAATTTAATTCTAAATCTATCTTCGGAAGACAAGGTAGTCCACTAGGATACGAAGGAAGAGTTAGCTCTACTTACTCCAAATAAATTTTGACTGTGTCACTCCTATCTGTCAGGTTTATGACAATGTCACTAAACATACCAACTAAGATGATAAACCCATTCTTGGGCTCTTGTTTACCCAAACTAGGATGTTCCATCGAGTGCAGAGTTTAAGTTCATTCTACGATTTTCAATCTCCTCTATGGTAAGAAGGATCACACATGAATACATGTTATGCACGAATATACTAGGGTTGAGTGTTTCGATTAACTTTCTTTATTACATTTTCAAGGTAAGAATACAAACAACTGATTAATTAATCATTTATTGAACATTGAATATGCACTACAAGATATTAACTTCAAATTCATTTACCATATATATATATATATATATATATATATATATATATATATATATATATATATCAAACCTCCATTTGTTTTTTACCATACGCACTACGAATCAAATTGAACCTATGATTACATACACATTGCCTAGATTTCCCTAAATCGGCATCTCATACATATTGAAAAATTTCAAATATAACTTTTCTCAGAACAAGAGATTACATTATACATTTACTCATTTTACAATGACCTATATAAATTAAAATAATAAATTATGAATTACACATCACTTTTTTGCCATCTTTCGCATCTGCAAAACCATGTGAGCATAAAATCAAAAATAAATTGTTGGCATGACATCCACCCTAATCTAATCATAATTAACATTATTCAGCTTCCCATTTACATATAATAATAATTACAAATTTGCATTCGAAAGAAAAGGTTTACAGACATGTATTCATTTCATTTCATTTCACTTCATTTCGTAACCAAGGGTAGAGAAAGAGAAAGGAAGAGAGAGAAACACCATTTTGTCGAAAATTCCTTTTCACACAACCAATTACACTATAGAGTTTTCAAAAATTATTTACATGTGTCAAAATTTTCCATGGTGGTTTGGCAACCCGACGAGGGTCCCACAACTTTCTATGATAGCTAAAAATCATTCAAATCGGGCTCGTGAGGCTAAGAAACCACTTTCAAATGTTGTCTTCCAATGAGCAAACACGCCATGGTTAAATTTCTATGTATCCACTTATATTCCAAGGGTTCATAACAACTAACAAAATTTGGAACTAGCGAACGGTTTGTGTTTGGCGGCTAGTTTTTTGGGGCCATCGGTCGTAATTGACCTAGTTGTAAATGAATAAAAGTTATCTCGAGGGCTTAGAAAACCATGTCCAAAACTAATGTCCAATGGATGAATGTGAAATGAGAACATCCTATAAGTTCCTATTTATATGGAGAATTCACTAGAGTCGAAAAGACTGAGAATTAGTAAATGGCTATCAAATGACAACATTTTTTCTAGAGCCACGGTCATAATTGGCCTAGTTTGACCTAGTCAAATTGCAACCAGAGGCCTACAAAATGCCATTGCCAAACTATCCAGAAAATTATTTTTGCCTAAACTCGAAAGTCATATGTAATTGTCTTGTAAAACCATAAGAGTTTTGGGACGACGGATAATAATTTCTTTATCCAAGTTTCAAATGGCGGTTCAAAACGAAACCCAACTTTTAGATTTAGTAGCTTCCTACCGCTACAAAATAGTGTAACAAGGCTCCTATAAGGGCATCAAAAAGGTCACAAATGTTCATTTGGGGTCAATCCAAGGATTGAAGTGACACCTCACATAACAAGGTACGCAAAGGAATCTTAACCTCCCTTTTCTGGAGTTACAAAGGTCACTTTGGGGGTCCCCCGAAATTGTAATTTATCTAATTTAACAAGGAGCGATCAAGTCATTTACGGTGGAACTCAACTTTAGCCTATCAATTAAATAGGGTAATGTAGAAATATTGTTTGGTTGTAACATTTACTAGATCATCACGACATGAGTGCTCAAGTTTATTGTCTACCAAACAATATTGGGTCTTGTAAGTTACTTATACAAGGTTTTACTATTTTTTTAAAAAATATATTTTTACAAGATAATATAGGAAAACGTTCGGTTATAAATTTTTAGTTCATTGCAAAAGAAAAACTAAAGAACAAAAATTATGAGAGATGAGGAGAGATGAACCATGCCTGGAGGGATGAAGTCGGTCAAACCCGCAGGATTCGGTTCAGTACCTCGCTTGGTCATTTCATCAAATAGTTCACTAGCGTTGATCTGACCTTCATTACGACATACAAATGCTCCCAATCACTTGAAATTTTTAAAGTAAAATGTCTCCCATTATGTTTTGATGATTTTCTAGGGCCTGCTCAAGGCTCCATACTAAACACGAGCTAGGAGAATGTTGGAAAAGTTGTATGGAGCTTGGAAACACATTTATTTCAATAAAATGAAACTTTTGACTAATTGTGTTGTTTATAAAGAAGGGTTTCATTTCTTCTGAAGTCGGTTTAATCATTCATGTTGTAGATCATTATATACCGCAACATTTGCATTCACTTCTACGTACATGCCAAACCGAGCATTAGTAACCACGACATCTGACAGATTCATCTTTGGATTATGATTTGACTTACTGTCCATACCTTGTTGTTAAAGCTCCACACACAATCTCTTATTTTCCATTGTTGTCCATCTGATTGAAGAATTTTAACAAATAGCTCACTTGTCTCTTATTTTTATATATATTCTCCCATGCCTCTTGGAAATGACTTCATTTGTAAGGAAGATAGAACAACCATTTTCTAAAGAACCCAAAGAAGAAAAACACGCCTATCACCACAAGCCAACAACTATAAAACAAAATAACCATTTTGCATAGATCTTGAGATCAAATTTCAACATTTCACCCCTACCTAAAAATGTTCTCATGTATGCACACTTGTCTACATAGAATTTGCAACTACAAAATATGCTAAGATTCCTCTATTCTTAAAATTTTTAGATGACACAAACCGCTCTAGAGGTCCCCTTTTGACATAGGTTGGGAGGATGTGGCAATGGTAGGAGAATCTACACCGACTAGTGCATTAGCAAGAAAGTTTCGAGCCTTTTAACAAAAGTCATTCTGCATGCATATCCAAAGAGCTATTGTAGACCAAAAGCCACATTAATTTTAGGCATTCAACAATACCACGTGCAAGTGTATGCTTCTTCACTAGATATACGTATTCCGCTGGAGCACTTGCAACAAAACATCTAACAAAACTCCTTTATATATTATGCTTTGATGGACTTCCATTACCATTTCCAAATCTCCCATTTTGGCGCAAGATGGGAAAGGTAGGCAAAGGAAATTCATATTTCCATTATGCTTTGATGGATGTCCACTGCTCTAAAGCCCGCATATTACACAGCAGAGAGGTTGCTTGAATCACCCATAGAAAAATACATTCCCTCCATGCTTGACACACATAACATGAGACTAATTCTGCGCCAAAAATAATTCTCTACAAGCCTGAAATTTTATTTTTACAAAACAGCTTTACATGGCCAACGAAAATGTGGGTGACTAGGTCACTAACAAAAGTCCGTGCATATACATTTAATTAAAACTATAATAGTGTATGTGGCCAACAACCAACAAGGACAAAGGCGTTTCATATCCTCAAGTCAGGCCCAAGCAAGCAATAATAAAAACAATAAATATGAGTAGGTGGCCAGCATCCCCATGCACCCACTTTCTAGATAAAATATAAATCTCACCAAGGAATCCAATGCTGGAAGGGATAAGACATGTGTGCCCAACAAAGATTAAGGGTAAGTGTCAGTGGTTGGGTGAAAAGAATTCATTATTAAATTTAAAAGTCCCCACAATGATCGGCGCCACTCAAGACCTGTCTCCTTCCTCCTAGCTTGCCTCACGCATTACCTTTTTTTAAAATTTATTTTGGTCCTAAATTTTGGTCAGCACTACAATGGATCTCGATCACACTTACCCTCACCAAATATACTGGGTTCACAACCTCCAAATGAGAAAAATCAGATTTAGACTACAACACAGAAACCCATCAAAACTTTCCAACGCATGTTCACAGAGCCTAACAGCCCCCTCCTAAGAGGAATTCAAAACAAAATGCCAATGGTCAAAAGATAATATTATCTCTCATGTTTATAAAAAAATAAACATCGGGTTAGAGTATCCAACTCCATTAACAACTCACAGTCAACATAGCAAATACTCATTCAAGTAAATCAGTAATCCAAGCTTATCAGTGCACTCTCTATTATTTTTATCAGTTGTATAGACTCAAATCTTCGTTGAAGTGGTGTTTATTCCTAAGAGATAATGCCTATATTTTCTTATCATCCTTCCCAAACTTAGGGTAGGTTTATCAAACTATATTTTCAAATAAACAAACATCATCAAAAGAGAGAAATGATGATCAAATGGTGAGCATCTAAGGGACGTGGCTAAATTTTTAAAGTATACATCGGCAACAATAAATCCCATGGAGAGTCTAAAAAAATCCCCTAAGGCATCACATATCAGTCTTAAAGTAAGGACAACAAATGCATTCATCAAAGATTCACGTAGAAGATCCCAGCAACCTAGTCCTTAATATTTCTGTATGATTTAAAACGTAATAATAAGAAGAAAGTTAAGTATCCCTGCAACCATTGGTATCCAGGCAGCAGCAAAAGCAAGTGAAAGGTCAAGTGCCAAGACCATTTGCAAAACCAAATCTAGCAAGGGATCATCCCAAGAAGCAGCTAACACAGGAGAGAAACTAAAAACATAACCTGGAAGATGAGAATCGATAGCAAAACCACAAAATAACCCTAAGAAAAAACCACTTCATTAAATAAAAGCAAATTTCTTTCGTGCTATGGTTAATGTTAGCATAGTAGACATATGAGAATAAATTATCATGCCTGGAAAAGGTTTCTACACGCTCAACATATCTGACATGGCCTTTGATGCAGAAACTTAGTCAATCTTCCACGTTTTTTACCTGATGGATGTCCAAAGCATTCCATGGCTCACGTTTTTGATACATGCAGGGGTATGCAACAAAGTTACAAAACTAGGTAATCACATTTTCCTAGAGTTTCAGATCATTTTCAGATAGGACCAACAACCATTGCTCCACCAGGTCCACGTGGCCAGAACTCAAAGGAAGAAGACACTCCAACAGTTTTACACACCGTCCCACACAAGATTTCCTCCACCAATCTGTTTTTCCACGTGGCCAACCAAACATGGCGTGAGTAGGTTACACAAAAGCCAGGGCAGATAAAATTAAACAAAAAGAAAAAGAACTTGTAAAAGGAACATGCGCCCAACAATTAACAAAAGTTTCAAAGGCTTCTCAAAAACCTCCAAATGCAGTCCTTCACCAGAGGCACTCACGCTGCCAGAGAAGAGTGGCGTATGCAGATTGAATACAACAAGAGCTACAAAATGAGCGACCAAACTTCCTGGTTGGGCGTTCCTTCCCCAAAATGGGAGCAGACAAACAACTGCCCCAAGAAGATTTGCAAAACAAAAATTAATTAAAATAAGGGTGCGGCCAACACGTCTCGACTTACAAACCATCGGACATATGGATCCTCCAACGCATTTCGCTAATGACCAAGAGTTTAAAACACTGGGCGTAATGAAGAATCGATCAGCTGGTGATGTTGCTGTGTGTAACCACTTGGCGTCGGTGGATCCATATGTCCAATGGTTTTTAAGAGATAAAGCCAAGAGGGAAGATCAAGCTAGGGACGGAGAGTGGGGCGAGGTTTTTCTTTTCCTTTTACCTTTTTTATTTGTTTTAAATCTCTCCTAATCAATCATTTTAAGAGTAAGAGAATATATGTAGGAAAGGTGTGAACCATTTTTTTTTTCAATAATCTTATTATTGTGGGAGTGTACAGTAGATCCCATGTTTTATGGTGGGAAAAGCGTTGAATTCGGCCAATGCCAAGTTTAAAATTGGCGATATGGTGACCGGTCACTACGGAGTATCAGAGTATAGTATTGTAGCTGCATCTGCATTGAGAAAAATTGAAGTTTGACCCCGCTTGGGCCTAATCTTCCGATTATTTGGGACGCTTGGGTAGGTATACAATAACATTCGATTTTTAAGGGGCTCGAATCCATCTTCATTCTTTTTTATTCTTAATTTTTTGAAATTGTATCTTTTGTGATTTGTATTTTGGTGGATGGATAGACAATATCATTTCCAAAATCTTTCTTTAATTTTAAATTAAAGACCACCCGATAAACTTCACCAAATTTTACTCTCTTTTTATTATCGATAATGAAATGATATTTATATGAAGGAATGCCTAGAATGATGGCATAGGTTGGGTTGGTGTTAATCGAGACCCTAAACCAAATCAGCAAGTGTTCGTTTCCTCTACAATGAGTGAAGTTGATCTTATAATCGCCAATTAACTAAAATGAGAGGATGCCATGTTGTCGGCAACATTAATAGAGAGGAACTCGGTCATCCATTATTTTCCATAGATAACTCTTAATAATAATAACTTACTAAGGGATGGAGAAAAGTTAAAAAGAAAATTTTACGATTAGTAGTCCTGCACTACTTGAAATGTTAGATTTCTAGTTTTTTCTGGTATTGGTTTCATGTTGATTTATTCTAGGTTTTTAGTGCTTTTCTCCCGGTTTTAGACTGCTCCTAGAATGATCTTTTCAAGTTGTTTTAGATTCTAGCCTTTTGTAATTGTCAAAGATTTATCTCGGTTTTTAGACCATTTTCAGAATAAGGAAGTGACCATGTCAAAACTCTCCTTTTACCTTTTATCAAAATAAAAAAATAATTACTTACCTACTTATTTGAGTTGGACTCGCTTATATATTTTTTCTGGATTAACAGATGAACATGTTGAAAAATGATTTCAAATTTGATGATGCCTTCAACCACAATGTGGATAATAATTATGATGAACTCGAGAAGGTACTATTGATGATCGTATTCCTATTTATATATTATCTTACCTGACACGAGTCCATTTAATTTCATATCGAGGTCGCGTAATCGCTTTCCAAAAGGAATAGACATTTACTTTGACAACTTTGGAGTGTCGACAATGTTAGAGAGCATTTTGAATCTCATCAAGGATCATGCCAGGATTTCCATGTGTGGAATGACTTCTCAATCTAATAAGGCACGATTAATTATGGTTTAAGGGTTGTGAAAAAATGTATTTTCAGTTATGCAAACAAAAGTAATAATAATAGTAATGAAATTATATTGGTGTGGCATGGTAGGAAAAACGACAGGAACAAAATGGGGAGAGAAACCTGTTCTACTTGGTGGAGAAATCCGCCAAGATGGAAGTATTTCTATTTGATAAATACATCCATCAAAAGGAAGGATTTCTCTTTGATAAATACGATGAATTTGTAAAGGAGATGGGAGGATATATGAGAGAAAAGAAAATCAAATGTAAAAAGGATGTGAAAATTGGCATAGACAACTTGAAAGAAGTGTTTGATTCGCTGTTCAGTAGTAAGAGCACGGAAAATGTTCTCCTCCACCTAAATAAATAACGCAAAGGTATGACAGTCTTAGTTTGTTCATTCCCATGCTATTTTTATGTATTTCGAAAGTTTTATTTAAATATGGATTTGAATAGACTTTAGAGTGAATAAGAATGACATTGTAAATATTGATTTTATTGTAAATGAAGATGGTATTAAAAAAATTGGTATTTGTAAATTTCTTAATCTCTAATGAAATGAAATGTTTCTAATTACGCCGAAGTCGTGTTTTTACCTGGGAATTATCCAAACGACTACGCTCACCTGCTTCAACTAGTTGTCACTATCCTTTTCATCCTTGTGTCCGCACTCATCATGGCATGCGCCTTTGCAGTGTGTCAAGCATTACTCTGTGCAGCCATCCCCTCGTCGGCTTGCCGGTAACCCTTAAATATGGTTTCTATTCTGTTTTTTTGGTTTTTCCTATTCTTTCTCGGTAAGAAATTGCTTGTGTGGCCTCTCGCCGAGTCTTCCGGATAGCGCCCCCACCACTACCTAGGTTTGTCTAACACTTTGTACTATCTTGGTTGTTTCATCTTGTCGGGTTTTTATATTTTATCGCAATGTATTCTATTTGAGTAATCATGGGTAATTTTTGGAAGCTTCTATTGGTTTTGTTGCTATTTTGTTGCTACTTTGCAGAATATGATTCTACATAAATCCCTTTCGGAAGCCGTCTTAGACATTATTGGTAAGGTAGGTTCTGAATGAAATATGAAAATAGCATAGGCCAAGTGTGGTTTGTAATATGCCCACAACATGTATTACATCAACGAACCTATTTGGAATTTGTGCATCCTATTCAAATAGGGGTTAGCAGATGATCACAACCTTTCTATTCTCTACTTTCTATAAACCAAAATTAGCAAAATATTACCTTTGTTTCACCTATGCACGGGTCTAAATTTGGGTATTAAAAACAAAGGTATGTGATAGAAGAATGTCTAAAACAAACAAGGATTAGGACACTGGTAACATCCAGGAAAAAAAAAACTTATCTAAAAGCGTGATAGATGTGCATCCTATAATAAGCAGTTGAAACATAAGAACAAAAAACTGGTAGTGAGGAAGGTATTTTGATGCACGTCAAGTGTTTGAAAAAATGCCTAATAGAAAGGAGGTTTTATGGAGCATAATGATTAGAGTATTTGACTTTGGTGTTTTCTTGGAGTCTATTAGCTTCTTAGCCTAGGAATATTGTATAACAAGTGAGGTAGGTAAGTTCCTGTAACAACGAAGGTAGGCACACCTATCATTTATGTTGTGAAGGAATGGGAGAAAAGTAAATACTCTGGTTGTAAAATAATTAGGAATATGTATACATTGCTTTAGGCAAAATTTGAATGAATGAATATCCAACGCCGAGCATCTGGAATTATCAAAATTAAACTCTTGATGGCAAAGACGTGGCATCTATTCCCTTAAGGATAGCACTGCAAGACTTGTTGTGTATGCCCTCCATGCTAATATGGTTTGTATAAAATGGTGCCAAAGTCAATTCTTAGTAATTTAGAAATCTTGATGAGTTATGCGGAGTTTGTTAACTTCGCACTTAGGATATTGATAACATAAGCAAGGTAGATAATTTCTTGTAACAATGAATGTAGGCATGGATACCATTTATTATGGGTGGGAATAGGAAAAAGGTAAATACTGTGTTGTAAAATGCTTGGTACCAACTAAGACTATAGGTGGAAAACTTCCGTGTTTAATGGCTTGTTTGTTGATTGATGAGACTAATGGCTCCGGCAGTTAGTCCATGGTTTTATTTCTTAGAGCATTCATTTTCTTCAAACATGCATTCATTTGCTTCAAACCTACATTAATTTTCTTCAAACATTGATTACATTACCACTCATTTAGAAAAATTTGTTGAAGAAATGTAATCTTTTTCCCGGTCTCAATTCCATTGCAGAAGGTGTGTATTGACATAAGTTTCCCAATCCTCTCACTATGGTTTTGTCCTCGCAAATTGATTGATCCCGTGGATCAATTATTTACTCCGATAATGTGAATATTCAGATTAAGTATGTACATATACATTGATTGGCTTCTAAGTCAAAGAACGAGGTTGGCTTGTAATAAAGTGCAAAAGTATATGAAGAGTAATTGTGATAGGTGAAATTGCTAGAAAGTGGAAAGGAGTTTCTTAATAAAGAACATGATACTATTAGATTATTACCAAATGAAAATAAATTGAATTGTTATCTTTTAGAATTCAAATTAGGGGGTTTATAACCAATTAGTTGACAGATTCACATTGACAATGAGGGCACCAATGAGTTCTCTTTGATGTCATTAGCATGAAGCTCACGTCATTGTTGAAATTTAGTTGATTTGTTGATTAACATCATGGTGATTTGCAAACACTTTTCAACAAAATAGTTACTTTGTAAATGTCCCATATCCACTTAAATTATTGACCTTTCATGCATATAGCATGAGATGGTTCCACCTTTTTCCAAACACAATTGCCAATTCTCATCATTAGATTTTGATACAAACTAGCTACAAATTGGATCAATTCTAATGTAAATTCACTATCTTTTGTGTTGTATCTCCGATCTAAGGAGGTTTGTATGACCCTTAGAGCATCAAATTCCATGCTACAAAGACTTTATAGGCCTCGTGTCTAGCTAAGGTAGTTATGAACAGCATTGAGAAGCATGCACAGAGGCCTAAAGCCTATCTTTGGATGACCAATTTGACCTTGCAAAAATATCTTTGAAGAAACACTTTTGGCACAAGAGATTCCCGAGACAAGTTTGTGCTTTGAAAATGATATTTTCCTAACAAGTTCGTGTTGATTCGAACTTTCCTAAAAAACATGCAGAACTAAGGCGAATTCACCCTATACCAAACTTGTCCCATACATGTTGATCCCTGGTCCAAATTCATCTTGAATGGAGAATAAAAAAAAAGATGAAATGCATCGAATCGGATGGAATAGGGATTGTTTGGGAATTTTTCACTAGGTTTCTTGGTATATTGGATTCTTTTGTTCCGAATTTGGAACTCATTAGTTATAGAAGAGCCTTGAGAGAATTGAACACGGTCATATGAGAATGAGAGTTCAATTTCTAAACACATAAGAGAACATGGTATTTGAGATGTAGAGAAAGGGACATAGGAATTTGCATTTATGCCATATCATTGTGTGTTTATTCTTTTCGTGTGCTGATTTTGATATTCTTTCAATTTTTCTTCTCTCAATTGTTAATTCTTGATATTAGTGATGTAATATGGTGAGTCATATGAAAAAATATGCACAAGATAATAGAACTATTTCTATGCATAATTCCTCATCTATCTTTGCAAGTAGTTTGGATCCGGTATTGCATTGGCTCTTTTGTGGAGACTCATATGGATTTTGGCCATTTGTAGGCTTCAGACATCAAGTATAGATTAGAGTTGTTCTTGGTCTCTATTGTTTTCATTATTTTGGATTTTATTGTTGTTTCTTTGATAAGATTCTTTCATTTCACATGGTTTTTGTATTATTTTGTTTAATCTTTTCGAATTTTCTTGGGTTTATTGATTATGTGTGCACCTATTAACTAGTGTTCTCTCACTCCTTCAAAATTTGAATCTTTCAAAATTTACAACAAAATTTTAAAATTTCTTTTCCTTTTTTATGTAATTAATTTTTTTAACTACCAATTTACTTGGGAATGATCCAAACAACTACGCTCACCGCTTTAGGTTCTTGTCCTTGTCCTTGTCATCCTTCTCTCTAAACTCCTGTCAGTGGCATGTAGTCTTTGCAACATGGCTACTTTCAGAGCTATCCCTATCGGTGTTGGTAACCCTTAAATATGGTTTCTATTATGTTTTTTTGGTTTTTCCTATTTTTTTTCTTCTAAGAAATTACTTGTGTGGCCCCTACTTTGACTCTTCTTGACAACTTCCCACCACTGCCCCAGGTTTTTTTCTCTCTACAAAGATCGTGGTTGTTTCTTAATGTCGGGTTTTTATATTTTATTGCAATGTATTCTATTTGAGTAATCGTAGGTAATTTGTGGAAGATTCTATTGGTTTTGTTGCTACTTTGCTAGAATAGGATTCTCACATAAATTCCTATGAAGCCGAGTCTTAGACATTATTGGTGAGATAGGTGCTTGAATGGAATTTGAAAATAGCATAGGCCAAGAGTGGTTTGTAATCTGCCCTCAACATGCCTTAAATCAACGACCATGTTTGGAATTTTACATCCTATTCAAATAGTGGTTAGTAGATGAACACAACCTTTTTATTCTCTACTTTTGTAAACCAAAATTAGCAAAATCTTACCTTTGTTTCGCCTATGCATGGGTTTAAAATTGGGCATAAGAAAACAAAGGTATGTGATAGAAGAATGTCTAAAACAAACAAGGATTAGGACACCGGTAACATCTAGAAAAAAACTTATCTAAAAGTGTGATAGATGTGCATCCTATAATAAGAAGTTGAAACATAAGAACAAAAACTAGTGGTGAGGAAGGTATTCGATGCACGTCAAGTTTTTGAAAAATTCCTAATAGAAATGAGGTTTTATGGAGCGTAATGATTAGAGTGTTTGACTTTGTTGTTTGCTTGGATTCTCGTTAGCTTCTCAACCTAAGAATATTGTATAACAAGTGAGGTAGGTAAGTTCTCGTAACAACGAATGTAGGCACAACTATCATTTATGTTGCGAAGGAATGGGAGAAAAGTAAATAATTTGGTTGTAAAATAATTAGGAATATGTATACATTGTTTTAGACAAAATTTGAATGAATGAATATCCAACGTAAGAGCATCCGGAATTATCAAAATTATACTCCCGATGGAAAATACCTAACATCTATGCCCACAAGGATATCACGGCAAGATTTTTGTGTATGCCCTTCATGCTAATATGGTTTGTATAAAATGGTGGAAGAGTCAATTCTTAGTAATTTAGAAATCTTGATGAGTTGTGTGGAGTTTGTTAGCTTTGCACTGATATCGAGAAGACAAAGAATTTATTCAATGTATTCAATGTGTCAAACAAAAGAGCAAAGCCAAATATAAAGGTGCAGTACTAAGGAGGACATTTATAATCGTCCATCAACAAATACATAACAACAATGTATTAAACTAAAATAATGCTAACATTCCCCCCTTAATACATTTCTCTTACAAATGTACCCCCTAAAAAAATCAAACTTCACTTTTCTCGAGAGGATTGGTGAGAATATCTACAACTTGAAAATCAGTAGGGTAGTATTGGAGCTGAATTTGGTGGTTCAAGACATGTTCATGAATGTAGTGACATTCGACCTCAATATGCTTTGTTTGTTCATGAAAAATAGGATTCTTCACAAGCTTCAACACACCTTGATTTTCGTAGTGAATGATGGGAGGTTTCTCTTCAAGAATCCCTATATCTGCAAGAATGCGATGTAACCAAATCACTTCACACATAGCACCTCATTTAATGCGGTATTCAGCCTCAAAGTGGATGAGAGAGAAAAACAATTTTCTTCTTGCTAATCCATGAGATAGGTCCATATCTCGAGATGAAAACATACCTCGAAGTGGATTTCTTGTCATCAATGGATCCCTGCATAGTCGAAGTCTTGATATCCTTCTAAGAAGAATCTGAGAGTTCTTATGATACTCCATATCAAAGTCAATCGTATCTCAGACGTATCTCAACAAATACTTTACTGCCATCCAATGACATTTCTTCGGCTCTTGCATAAATCTAAAGCAAGGTAGCTCACTGCAAAGAAAAGATCTAGCCTGGTATAAGTCAAGTAAATGAGGCTCCCCACAAGTTGTCGTGCCAGATGGTGAATCCGGAATCTAGATAATTACAAATCTTTTCCATAGGTGTGGACATTGGTTTACAATCGACATTCCATACTTTTCCAGTGAGTGTCTTGCCATATTTCATCTCGGAGACAAAGATATGATTCTTCTTACGCCATATCTCTAAGCCATGATAGTAGTGAAGTAGCCCCAAATCGGAAATGTCAAAGGATTTCTTCGATCATTCTTTACATCATCCACAAGATTTTCAAAACTTCATGTGATCACAAGATCATCTACGTACAAAACTAGAATAACAATATTTGTTCTTACCTTCTTGATATAAAAATTTGTATATGAGGGGCTACAAGTGAATCCATGCTACAATAGGTGATTATCAATTTTTATATACCATGCCCTAGGTGCTTGTTTGAGTCCATAAAGTGACTTTATCGCACGACATACCTTATGTGGTTGATGCTCGTCTATAAACCCTTCGGATTGGGCCATGTATACTTCTTCTTTGAGATAACCGTTCGTAAAAGAACTCTTGACATCCATCTCGCTAAAGTTTCCAAACATTTTGTTCTTCCAGTTCATAGACAATTCTAATGGTTTTGATATTCGCTTATGGGTGCAAAGGTCTCATCATAGTCAATTCCTTCTTGTTGGGCATAACCCTTTATAACAAGTCATGTTTTGTGTTTTTCGATTGAATCATCTTCCTTATATTTTGTTTTGAAAATCAATTTATAGTCAATGGATCTCTTACTCAGAGGCAGATCGACAAGATCCCACATATGATTCTAAAGTATGGAATCTTATTCAAAGCATTCATAGCCTATTTCCACCGTGGTTGGTCTAATGCCTCATGAACAGCTTTCAGTTCGGTGCTATCAACAACTGAACTCATGAGTGCAAAATTTACCTCATGTCTGGCTTCACTTCATGTTTTGACTCCCGTAGAAGTACTTGGAAGTGAATTCAGGTGTGCATCCCCAATAGTATTCTGGACCCATTTCGAATGTTGGTGTTGTTTTTGCTGATGTGAAGATGTGTTTTCCAATGTGCCTAGATCAATGAATAAGTCTCCACTCAGCTCTTCTTCTCTCTGAGAAGAATCATCTTGCCCATCATCTGGATGTGTGAGCAATCTATGTGACGAGGTCGGTATTGGATCTCCATTGTGTGGTAGGGAGTCAAAGGATGACTCATCACACACCACATCTTGACTCTCATATATTTTCTTCATCTCAAGATCCATGAGACGATATGCCTTTGAGGTAGTACTATACCCCAAGAAAAGACATGGCAGTTTCTTTGGATCGATCTTCTTCCTTTTCTTATCTAGAACATGCATATATGCAGTACAACCAAAAACTCTCAAATGATAGATAGAAAGTTTATGACCAGTCCATACCTCTTCCAAAGTGTCCCATTCGCAAGATCTTTGGGTACCCGGTTGAGTAGATATACTGCCTAGACTACTACGCTAAAAATTGATCATCCAACTTGGCGGTGGAGAGCATACAACGAGCCATCTCCATGATAGTCCTATTGTGTCACTCAAAATCCATTCTTTGGGGCATGTAGGGTGCAATGATGTTGGTGAATGTCGCATCTTGCTTTAGGTATGCTAAGAACATCTTCAATACAAATTCCTCCCCTCAATCTGAGTGAAGGAGAAGGAGAGGCTTCCCAGCATCGCTTGGTGGCTTCTTTGGTAAAATGTTTAAAAATTGTCAAACGCCTCACTCTTCTTCCAGAGGAAATATACTCACATTTTTCGTGAGTAATCATCTATGATGAACTGGAAGTATTCAAAACCTTAGAAGCTAGCTTGCGAAGGGTCTCGCATAGATTGGTGTGTATAACATGAAGATGCTCCGTAGAATGATAAGATCTCTTTTGAACGGACCTCTATATTGTTTTCCCGCAAGACATCACGAGAAAAAACGTAAGGAATGGGAGAGTGGAGGAAGCCCTCTTACCATTTCCTTGGCACTGAGTGACTGAGCCCGGTAGAAAGATGACCATATCGAAAGTGCCATAGCAGTGCAGTGGACTCCACCGCGTTGAAGCGAGAGAGCAATGTTAGATGAAACGACCGCATCCAAAGTGCAAATTGATGGCCCTTTATAAATGCTCGAGCAATAATCGAGTCTCCTTGGGAAATGATGTAGGACTTTACCCATTTCTCAACAAAGAATTCAACCTGCATTCGATGATTACGGTTTGACTCACAGACAAGAGATTTGAGGTCAAACCTAGAACATATAGCAACTTCGTGAGTGTACATCTTCATGTCCTAAGAGGAATGATGACATCACCAATGCCCGCTGCAATATACTCCCGATTATTTTTATGGTGATCGATCTCCAGTGGGCAGTCACTCAGGTATGGAATAACTTCTTTTGCCAGTCATGTGTTTTTGGAACCCGAGTCAATCAACAGACACTTTTGATGGTTGTGAAATTTGTGAGACTAGGAAAATGTCCAGATGAGTTGTGTCTTGAACATCTTCATCGGAGAAGGCATCCTAGTGAGCAACAATATGACCCTTCTGCATCCTCGGACACGAGCACACCATTGGGATTTCTTGGAATATCCTTGGCCGAAGTGCTCTCTTTGCAAGATTTTCCATGCTTGTGACTATTATAATAATAGTTCACACTCATGTGCATATTCGTGGAGCAAATGTGGCACCATCGGTCCACCTTTTGTTCATCTTTTTCAGGATGGCCATTGTGGTGGCCGCTAAGAAGGTTGGTGTTGTGGATGCTACTTGATTTTGGGGGTTCAATACCCTTCTCGAGGCTTTTTGTTATGCTTTTACCTCGTGATAAGAGCCTTGTATTCAAAGGCTTCTTGAAAATTCTCGAATGGCTTCTTCCTACGGGAGATAATTCACCGCTTGACAAAACTCACCTCCTGTTGAGTGATGGTCAACATGGTGATTAGTGTTTGAAACCAGGAAGGAATAGCTCATGGGCAAGGTGAGTGGGACTAGCAACTTGTTGTCCACCACCACCGAGAGAAAAATTTCTATGCGTAACTTGGCCACACGCTGCAAGAAATCTTCGACTTATTCGCCATCATGCATACTCATTGTGTGAAGCTTGTCTCAAGATGCAACATCGCTTGCTCGATCTCTTGGCTTCATAGATAGTACACAACGCTGCCCATGTCGTAGAGGAAGTGGTTGCTTTCGAATGTGAGGTTGAACCTCATGTAAAGGCTGAGTGATAAGCATTAATGCTTTTACATCGGCCTTTTCATACTTAGCCCATAGATTAGCATCGTGGCATGGGCGTCGTGTCGAAATTTTCAAACACCTCACTCTTCTTCCAAATGAAATATATCCACATTTTCTCGTGAGTAATCATCAATGATGAGTTGAAAGTATTCAAAACCTTGGAAGCTATTTCGGCGTGGGTCCACATAGATCATTGTGTACAACCTAAAGATGCTTTGTAGAATGATAAGAGCTCTATTTGAATGGACCTCGTGTTTTTTTCTGAAAGACATCTCGAGAAAACAGTAAGGAATGGGAGAGTGGAGGAAGACCTCTTACCATTTCCTTGGCACCGAATGATGCAGAGCCCTGCGAGAAAGATAACCATATCAAAAGTGCCATAGTACAAAGTGGACTTCGTTGTTAAAGCAGAGAGATCAATGTTAGATGAAGTGACCGCATCCAGTTGTAAATAGATGGCCCTTCATAAATGCTTGAGAACTAACTAAGTCTCCCTCGGGAAATGAGACAGACTTAACCCCTTTCAACAAAAATTCGGACCCACATTCGATGATTAAGAAGATGACTCACAGACAAGAGATTTGAGGTCAAACCTGGAACATATAGCACCTTCGTGAGTGTACATCTTCGTGTCCCAAGAGGAATGATGACATCACCAATCCCCGCCACAATATACTCCTAATTATCTATGATGGTGATCTGATCTCTAGTGGGCTGGTCACTCAGGGTATGGAACAACTTCTTATTACCATTCATGTGTTTTCTCGCACCCGAATCAATCAACTAGACACTTTCTGATGGCTGCGAAGTCTGTGAGACTAGGACAATGTCCAGATGAGTTGTGTCTAGAACCTCTTCATCGGAGGAGGCATCCTATTGAGTAGCAATATGACCCCTTCTCGGCTCGATTATGAGTATGCCATTTGAATTTCTTAGAATATCCTTGGCCAGAAGTGCTCTCTTCACCAAAGTTGCTATGCTTGTGAGTGTTGTAAATAACAGTTCACACTTGTGTGCATATTCGTGGAGAAAATGTGGCACCATCAATCCGCCTTGTTGTTCTATTGCTTCTAGGGTGGCCACTGTGGTGGCCACTAAGAAGGTTGATTTCGTGGATGCTTGCTTCTAATTCTGGGGATGACTTCCCTTTCTCGAGACTTGTTCTTTATGCTTTTGGCTTGAGATAAGAGCCTTGTCTTTGAAGGCTTCTTGAACATTTTTAATAGCTTCTTCCTGCTGGTGATAATTCACCAATGTGGAAAAACTCACCTCTTATTGAGTGATGGTCAACGTGGTGGTCAGTGTTTGAAATCAGGAAGGAAGAGCTCGCAAGGTGAGCCGGACTAAAGCAACTTGTTGTTCACCGTTTCACCGAGAGCAAAAAGTTTTGCGCATAACTCGCCCACACGCCACAGAAGGCTTCAACTGATTCACCATCATGCATACTCATCATGTGAAGCTTTGTCTAAAGATGTAACATCGTCGTCAGATTCTTGACTTCATAGATGGTACACAACACGGCCCATGCCATAGTGGAAGTGGTTGCTTCATGAATGTGAGGTTGAACCTCATCAGAAAGGCTCAGAGTGATAAGCATTAATGATTTTGCATTGGCATTTTCATACTTAGCCAACAGATCAGCGTTTGTGGGAGGGGCGTTCATGCCAGAAATGATCCCCCAAAGATCTTCAAACTGAAGAATTGTCTGCATATTGGTTTTCCAGGTGGCGAAATTTGGCCCTTTTAGCAACGGGTATCCGACAACAATATGTGAGGTGCAAACATTTCAAAAACTCAAAATTGTATTTTATTTAATGATTGTTCAAAAATGGTTACAAATGCTTATGAAGGAACCTCATCATGAAGATGGGCTCTATAAGCTCATGAAGTGAGACACGGATGCTCCCTGTTGGTGTTCTACGCATTCATCATCTCGCATCATAGCCGCGCTCCAATTCTTCATGGATTCATGGCGCTTGACAAACACACGTCAAACCAAAAATAGTCGAACAATCCTTCGATGCACCAATTTGTCAAATAATAAGTTGCCGGTATTCAACAATTAACTAAGCAAGGAAAAATAGATGCCGGTGGTGTCCTCTTAGGCTCTCGAGGAAACTCGGTGGAAGGGTTTCTTACAACACTCTCGGAATCGGAAATGTGTGACATGTATGAGGCGAGGTAATCTGGATTAGCCTCCACACATAGATTTAGCCTCTCTCACCAAGCTCTTCACACTGCAGGTTTGGATGCTACTAGGCTCCTCACACTAGGCAGATAGGGTAGACACTTCCATGCTTCTCCTATTGGTTTCTGTGTTGTGGTCACCCTTGTTGCATAAAAGGTGTGTAGGCTTGGTATCGCGGCTTACCAACCCAAAACTACATGTGCCCTGCCGGTGTTGGTTGCTCCTTCCTCGCAGCGCTCCCTCACGGCTCACCAACACTCCATGCTTTCATCAATGGTCTCCAAAACACCAAATTCACACGGATTCTCCATACACCATGGCTCACGAATGCCGTGGATCTCGTGAGGTCATTGCTTCCTCGTTAACATCCAAGGGTGTCAAATCAAAAGTAAAAGAACTTACACGCTACCTTCTTAATGTATTTCTAGAGAACATGTGTCCAATGGATGAAATCTCGCGTGGAAGCCAATGGAAAAGTTATATGCAAAGGTGTCTTAGACCAGATGAAGAAAAGACTCTTCAATACTTTCTTTACCTTCAATATTGCACCAGAATGATAGTGAGAAGAGCAGTTTTCAATGCTTTGGAATCAAAGAGAATAGGTCATCCCCATGCAAAGTTGATGCCACATTAACAACTCCACTTCATCAAGTTAATGGAGACTCCAATCCACGTCCTCCGAAAGAAAACAAAAGTCTCCAATATTGCTTTGTCGATCACATGCAGAGCTCGATACCAATGACAGTAGAAGACAAAGAATTTATTCAATGTATTCAATGTGTCAAACAAAAGAGAAAAGCCAAATATAAAGGTTGTGGGAGGAAGGAGGACAGTTATAATTGTCCATCAACAAATACATAACAACAATGTATTAAACTAAACTAATGCTAATGTGCTTAGGATATTGTATAACATAAGTGAGGTAGATAATTTCTTATAGCAATGAATGTAGGCATGGATACCATTTATTTTGGGTGGGAACAGTAAAAGGTAAATCTTGTGTCAGTAAAAGGCTTGGTACCAACTAAGCCTATAGGTAGAAAACTTGCATGTTTAATGGATTTTTCATTGATCGATGAGACTAATGGCACGATCGGTTAATCCGTGGTTTTATTTCTCGATGCATTCATTTGATTCAAACGTTGATTACACTACCACTCATTAAAAAAATTGTTCAAGAGATGCAATCTTTTGATGGTCTCAATTTCATTACTTGTGTTGTATTGACATAAGTTTCCTAATCCTCTCACCGTGGTTTTTTCCGCAGATTGATTAATCCCGTGGATCAATTCTCTACTCCTATAATATGTATATTCAAATTAAGTATGTACATATACGTTTATTGGCTTCTAATTCAGCAATGGACCGGCTTGTAATAAAGTGCAAAAGTGTATGAAGAGTAATTGTGATAGGTGAAATTGCTAGAAAGTGGAAAGAAGTTTCTTAATAAAGAACTTGATACTATTACAAAGTAGTACTTAATGAAATTTAGTTAAATTTTTATCTTTTAGAAGTTAAATTAGGGGGTTTTAAACCAATTAGTTGACAGATTCGCATTGACAATGAGGGCACCAATGAGTTCTCTTTGATGTCATTAGCATGGAGCTCACGTCATTGTTGACATTTAGTTGATTTGTTGATTAACATCATGGTGATTGCCAAACACTTTTCAACAAAATAGTTACTTTGTAAATGTCCCATATCCACTGAAATTATTGACCTTTCATGCATATAGCATGAGATGGTTCCACCTTTTCCAAAAACAATTCCAAAGCTCTTCATCAAATTTTGATACAAACAATTTGCTACAAATTGGATAAATTCTAATGTAAATTCACTATCTGTGTGTTGTATCTCTGATATAAGGAGTTTTGTATGACCCTTAGAGCATAAAATTTCATGCAACATAGAATTTCTATGCCTTTTTCTAGCTAAGCTAGTTATGTACAGCATTCACAAGCATGTGTAGAGGCCTAAAGCCTATCTTGGGATGACTAGTGAGACCTTGGAAAAATATCTTTGAGAAAACAAATTTGGCACAAGAAAATATTGAGACAAGTTTGTGTTAAAAATAAACAAGTCCTTACATGTTCGTGCATGACCGAACTTTCCTAAAAACATGCAGAACTAAGCAGAATTCACCCTATTCTCGAACTTATCCCATACGTGCCGACATCGGGTCCAAATTCATCTTGAAGGGAGAATCAAAAGATGAAACGAACAGATCGGGCTAGAAAAGGGATTGTTTGGGAAGCTATTCACTAGGTTACTTGGTATATTTGAGTCTTTTGTTCGAATTTGGAAAAGTCATTAGTTATAGAAGATCCTTAAGAGAAATGAACATTCATATGAGAATGAGAGTTCAATTTCTAAACACATCAGAGAACATGGTATTCGATATGTAGAGAAAGGGAGATAGGCATTTGCATTTATACCATATCATTGTGTCTTTATTCATTTTTGTGTGCCGATTTTGAATTTTTTTCAATTTTTCTTCTCTCAATTGTTAATTCTTGATATTAGCGATGCAATATGGGGAGTCATATGAAAAAAATATGCACAATAATAGAACTATTTTTGTACATAAATCCTTATCCTGTCTTTACAAGTAGTTTGATCCGGTATCGCCTTGCTGGCTCTTTGTGGAGACTCATAAGGAATTTGGCTCTTTGTATGCTTTACACATCAATATAGATTAGAGTTGTTCTTGGTCTAATTTGTTTTCATTATTTTGGATATGATCCTTGTTTCTTTGATAAGATTCCTTCATTTCACATGTTTTTCTCGTATTATTTTCCTTAATCTTTGTTGACTTTTCTTCGGGTTTATTGATTATGTGTGCACCTATTAACTAGTGTTCTCTCACTCCTTCAAAATTTGAATCTTTCAAAATTTGTAGCAAAAGTTTAAAATTTCTTTTCCTTTTTATGTAATTCATTTTTTCATCTTGCTAATTTACTTGGGAATGATCCAAATGACTACGCTCACCTGCTTCAGTTGGTTTTCATTGTCCTTGTCATCCTTCTCTCTACACCGTGCCATGCATTATTTGCAACATGGATACTTTGAGTTATCCCCTTCGGTGCCGATAACCCTTAAATATGGTTTCTATTATGTTTTTAAGTTTTTCCTTTTTTTTCTCGCTAAGAAATTGCTTCAGTGTGGCCCCTACTTTGACTCTTCTCGGACAACTTCCCACCACTATCTAGGTTTTTATTTCTCTCTACAAGATTCTGGTTGTTTCTTAATGTCAGGTTTTTATATTTTATCAGCAATGTATTCTATTTGAGTAATCGTAGGTAATTTGTGGAATCTTCTATTGGTTTCATTCATTTGCTTCTGCAGAATAGGATTATGTTACAAATTCCTATGAAGCCAATCTTAGACATTATTGGTAAGATAGGTGCTTGAATGGAATCGAAAATAAAATACGCCAAGAGTGGTTTATAATCTTCCTCAACATGCCTTACATCAATGACCATGTTTGGAATTTTTACATCCTATTCAAATAGGGGTTAGTAGATGAACACAAACTTTTTATTCTCTACGTTTTGTAAACCAAAATTACCAAAATCTTACTTTTATTTCTCCTATGCATGTGTCTAAAATTGGGCATAAAAACCAAAGGTATGTGATAGTAAGTAATATCTAAAAAAACAAGGATTAAGACACTTTGGTAACATCCAGAAAAATAATTATCTCAGAAAGTATGATAGATGTGCATTCTATAATAAGCAACTTCAAACATGAGAACAAAAACCGGTGGTAAGGTATTTTGATGCACGTCAAGTGTTTGAAAAAATGCCTAACCGAAATGAGTTTTTATGGAGCGTAATGATTGGAGTGTTTTAATTTGGTTTTTGCTTGGAGTTTTTTAGCTTCTCATGCTAGGCATATCAGATAACAAGTGAGGTAGGTAAGTTCCTATAATAATGAATGTAGGCACAACTATCGCTTATGTTGTGAAGGAATGGGAGAAAAGTAAATAATCTAGTTTAGGGTTTATGGTTTCGGGTTTAGGGTTTAGGGTTTAGGGTTTAGGGTTTAGTGTATGCCCTCCATGCTAATATGGTTTCTATAAAATGGTGGCAAATTGAATTTTTAGTAATTTAGCAATCTTGATGAGTTTGATTTAAGTTTGTTAGCTTCGCAACTTAGGATATCAGTATAACATAAGTGAGGTACATAATTTCATGTAACAACAAATGTAGGCATGGATACCATTTATTGTGGGTAGGAATAGGAAAAGGTAAACACAGGCGTGTCGTAAAAGGCTTGGTACCAACTAAGACTATAGGTTGAAAACATCCATGTTTAATGGATTTTTCGTTGAATTGTAAAACTAATGGTTTGATCTGGGCTTAGTCCATGGTTTTATTTCTCATATGCATTCATTTTCTTCAAACGTTGATTACATTACCACTCATTCAAAAAAATTGTCAAGAGAAGCAATCTTTGTTTATCTTAATTCCATTGTTGTGTGTGTATTGACATAAGTTTCCCAATCCTCTCAATGTGGATTTGTCTGCAGATTGATTGATCCTGTGTATCTATTATCTACTCCTATAACATGTATATTCAAATTAAGTATGTACATATACATTGATTGGCTTCTAAGTCGGGAATGGGGATGGCTTGTAATAAAGTGCAAAATTATATGAAGAGTAATTGTGATAGGTGAAATTGCTAGAAAGTGGAAAGGAGTTTCTTAATAAAGAACATGATACTATTACAAAAGATTACCAAATGAAAGTTACTTGAATTGTTATCTTTTAGAAATTAAATTAGGGGTTTTAAACCAACTAGTCGATAATTTTTCATGAAAATGAGGGCACCAATGAGTTCTCTTCGATGTCATTAGCATGAAGCTCATGTCATTGTTGACATTTAGTTAATTTGGTGATTATCATCATGGTGATGCACAAACACTTTTTAACAAAATAGTTACTTTTTAAATGTCCCATATCCACTTAAATTATTGACCTTTCATGCATATAGCATGAGATGGTTCCACCTTTTTCCAAAAATAATTACCAATGCTCATCATCGATTTTGATACAAACTAGCTAAAAATTGGATAAATTCTAATGTAAATTCACTATCTTGTGTGGTCTATCTCTGATATAAGGAGGTTTCTATGACCGTTAGAGCATAAAATTCCATGCAACATAGGCTTTGTAGGCCTGTGTCTAGCTAAGGAAGTTATGTACAGGCATTGAGAAGTATGTGCTAAGGCTTGAAGCCTATCTTGGGATGACCAAAGTGAAACCTTGCAAAAATATCTTTTAAGAAACACATTTGGCACAAGACATTACCGAGACAAGTTTGTGTTGAACATGAACTTGTCCTAACATGTTCGTGCTGATGTGAACTTTCCTAAAAACATGTCGGAACTAAGGTGAATTCACCTG
This sequence comes from Taxus wallichiana var. yunnanensis, assembly GCA_018340775.1. NCBI lineage: Eukaryota > Viridiplantae > Streptophyta > Pinopsida > Cupressales > Taxaceae > Taxus > Taxus wallichiana. The sequence continues at coordinate 416,049,293 of CM031237.1, read as the reverse complement.
ATCTGAAATTGTTCCATACGTGCATATATCCTGCTCCAAATTCATCTTAAAGGGAGAATTATAAAAGATGAAACGAATCGATCGTGCTGGAATAAGGATTGTTTGGGAAGTTTTTCATTAGGTTACTTGGTATATTGAGTCTTTTATTCCTAATTTGGAATAGTCATTAGTTATAAAAGAGCCTTGAGAGAATCATACAATATCCGAGAACAAGAGTTCAATTTTTGAACACATTAGAGAATATGGTATTCGAGAGGTAGAGAAAGGGAGATAGGCATTTCCATTTATGCCATATCATTGTATGTTTATTCTTTTACATGTGCCGATTTTGATTTTCTTTCAATTTTTGTTCTCTCAATTGTTAATTCTTGATATTAGTGATGTGATATGGTGAGTCATATGAAAAAATATGCACAAGAATAGAAATTTTTCTCGTGCATAATTCCTCATTTTTCTTTGCAAGTAGTTTGGATCCGGTATTGCATTGGATCTTTTGTGGAGACTCATAAGGACTCTAGCCCTTTGTATTCTTTGGACATTGGTACATATTAGAGTTGTTCTTGGTCTCCTTTGTTTTCGTTATTTTGGATTTGATTGTTATTTCTTTGATAAGATTCCTTCATTTAACATGGTTTTATGTATTATTTTGCTTAATATTTTTGACTTTTCTTGGGTTTATTGATTTTGTGTGCACCAATTCACTTGATTTCTCTCACTACTTTAAAATTTGAAACTTTCAAAATGTGTAGCAAAAAGTTTAAAATTTCTTTTCTTTTTTATGTACTTGTGTTTTTCTTCCGCTAATTTAATTTAATTGCCTTTTAATTCCTAATCTATTTTAGTTATAAACTCTAAATATTTAATGATTTTTCATATTCAAAGTGAATGATAGAGAAGTAGCATTAGATATTCCAAATACACCACAAATGCATTTCCCAGTTGGGCCTACATGCACCGGTAAGCCAAAGGTAAGCTCTAGATTTGGCGACGAAGGATATTAATTTACGAAACCCCTAACTATATTTCCCAAACCATTGCTCCCATCTCCATACCATACTTCTTAGCCACTTCTCCAGTACAAACAAATTAACATGGTGTTACACTAAACTAAATGGAATGCAATAAATAAGTCTACAAATGTGCGTAGATAAGAAGAGTAGGTGAATAGGAGTGGACAAGTACAAACAACTTAGGATTAAAAGGAGGAGTTTGTATTAGAACGTATAACAAGGAACAACCTCATATAGGGCATGACAATATAGACATAAAATATATTTTGAAGGATCTTAATTATATTTTCAACTATCGTTTCATCTATAGATGCCTCACCATGACAACTTAGTTGATTGAAAACACTCAATAATTCAGTGAAGTGTTGGTACTATAAGAAGAGATCTATAAATTAAGTGGTCATATGAAATTAAGAAGAGATCTATAATTGATAGAAGATATTTATGCATTTCTCAAGAAATTAAGTGGTCATATGAAGGAATCAGTGGTATGTGCCAGATACAAACTTTGTGCTCCTTAATTTGATGAATCCCACATATACGATAACCTTAAGCTTAGATGCACAAAGTGGGGTATCACTTTTTCAAGTTCACCCATGACTGCACACATTGATTTCACCGTTTAAGCTCACCACATTTGGAAAAGTGACATAGTAAACAATGAAACAAAATTTGTATGTTCAAATTTTAAACATAATCTATCAAGTTAACTATTCAAACCAATTACTTTTTCTTTAGATTTTCTCTCTTACTTACCGAGTAACTTACAACCTTTTTACTCGCTATTTTTTCATTTTACAAGTTGAGGGATAGGCTTTAGCCATGTCTCTAAACTCCGTATTAGGATGTGAAATTTTTTTACCTTGGATTTTCTTATCTACATAGGAAATTAACAATCTTAAGGAATATCAAAACTACATATATTATTTCCATACGCACACATCAAAGTTAGATATTCCTATCTCTGTTTAAATTATTTTATACATTCTTATTTTACTTTTCAGAACGGTATTAGTTGTTCACCTTTACACAATTCCAAAGGTGCACCCGAAATTGGTCGTAGCTGCCAACAATGTTGAACCCTGTTCCATCAACACCATTTGGAAAACCAACAACTATTAAAAAATTACATCTATATCATATGGCATGGATATTAGAAGTAAGAGTGATACGTAAAGGAACAATACATGATTATACCAATGCAAAAGGAGAAGGGCAGGTTTTCAATTTCAATGTGATTGACACCCTTGGTGATGACATGAACATTACATGCTTTGGAAAAGTCAAGCTTATTTCCATGCACAAATCAAAGTAGGTGCAATTTACAAAATCTCAAAGGGTACTCTCAAATATGTGAAGACAGGGTACAAAGACTCTAGCAGCCCATGGGAAATCATATTAGGCATGGATTCAATTTTGTAAATATGCACAGAACCTACCACCTTGATACAACAATAGGTTTCCATTTCACGCCCTGTCATTACAATCCAAAATATTCCCCTTGGTTCCACGGTGGATGTTATCAAGCGTTGTTACTTATTACTCTAATGGAAAATGGTCCTACAACTTTCTTCACAAAGTGGCCACTACTAGGGATGGTGGGCGAAAGTGCTGTGTTCCCGAGGAGGAAAGAAGATGTCTCTAAGGCCGAGGAGGCCAGTTGTTAGATTTCCTTTTAGTCTTGTTTCCAAGGTGAAAATAAAATTCATATATGTCTCTCGATTAGCATGGTCTTTGTAATTGGATATTATATGTTATAGTATTATAGGAGTTTTGGTTTTTGTATTCGTGGTGATAGTTTTAAGCTGTCATATGTTTAGCCACCCTCTCTTTACTCAATTTTTTTTTGTGTGGGGTCCCTAAACCCCACGATTTATAGCTCTAGTAAAAAGTGTTTTCCTTATAAAAATAACTATCATGGTTGTTTATATCAAATATTAAATTTTGTGTATATATTACGATATATTTGTTATTGAATTAATCAATATGATTTCATAAGATAGTACTATTATTAAGTTGAATAATGAACTATGAGTGAATAATATCCTCGTGTATTAGCTTTGAGTATTTAAAATGAACCAAACCTATAGTAAGGATATGAAATGCAATATATTTAAATAAATGAATGTGGTTTGTTATTCAATAGTTAAATTTTTGGACTATCAGATGATGATAAATAATTAATGATCATTTATTATTTAACCATAAGTATGTAAAATTTACAAATAATTGTATTACATGCGAGATGATGAGTTCAATAATTTTGTACTTAAGCAATTATAATGACAATGTTATAATTTAAATAAATTAAGGATTGCATTCATAATGCAAATTTGTTGCCCTAATTATCTTAAAATGCTTAATGAATATAAAAAAAACTTATATATTTTGATTATGAATAATAATCAAAACTAAGTCGAGGACCTTAGGATTAAATGATTAATGCAATGGATTATCATTGCATTATAAAATATAAACCTGTCATAAAACTAATTTAATGAGGTGAATAGTTATGACAAACCTAATACATGGTACTTGTGATGACCAACCGGATGGTTGTTGTAGTGAGGATTTCATCAAATGGCATGAGTCATTCAAAGTGAATACCGCCATGCAATAGTTATCCTAAGTTTTCCTTGAGATCCATTAATTATGCATGTGGTAATCAACATGGATAGGAGTTTTGCTATGATGCAGAGGTTATCTATCCAGTTCAGTCTAGTTCCTTTGTAACAACTTATCCTGGCTACGGTGAAGAAATTAATCACATGATGATGCAAGTCATTACATGAGATCTTTTTCTCCCAAGGGAAACTTAAGTTGGTATAGTCATGCTTCATCGTGATGGATGAACAAGTTTTGTATCATGTGAGTAGTTTGAATTTGATTAAGTTAAACAAATGAGTCAATTTCAAAATGTAACCAAGTGCATTTGTGATGGGACATGTTTCAAATACAATGTGCAGTATAGAAATAGAGCATGCAATGCATGATTCATAAACTTTTTCCGAAGTAGTGTATGTCATGTTCACCTAGTTCTAACTAAAGTGTGAGATTCCGGGTGGGATTCGATTTAATGAATTCCAAGTAGACACTTAGAGAAACACTTGTAAATCAATGTTGAGAAGGGCAATAATGAGTATACTTTGTATACTGACTCGAAAGAGTACTTTATGGGAGATCGAGAAGGATCTAGTTGACCCATAAATTATGCACATGTTTATTAGATTTTTTATCTAAAGAATTGTAATTATATGATGTTGGATTTTAATGTTATATGTCTAATTTGGGAAGTAAAAAAAACCCATATTTATAATGTTTGGAAAGTGGTTGATACGAGGTAAGAAATACAATTAGTACAAGGGTTCTTTGATGAAATGAATCATGACCCTCCACTCGGCTCGATGTCCTACAAATTGCTCCCTACCGACTTGATGTTTTATTAATTTGTGGGAGGCATAATTTAATTTATGAATTTTGTGTCATCCAAATTCCACAAGGCTCCTCGACACATGTCGATCCATAGTGACTAGTGACCCAAGGTTTAAAATTGATGGGTGTTTAAATGTATTTCATGATTTTAACCGTAAAATACTTTCAAATATTTCAAATAACTATCACATGCAAATTGCATATTTTAAATACGACCATAATATTTTATACAAATTTATATATAAAATATACTAATATATATTAAAACTAATTATATATTTCCTTCAAATATATAAAATAATGTTATTTTTAATATATATATATATATAATAAATAGTGTAAAAATAACATTATTTTATATATTTCAAGGGCAATATCTTGAAATTACCATCACCTAAAAGTTGTTTGACATACGGGGATGGACCGCATGGGACCATCTCGGCGTTCTTTCGTGGCAAGTGCTTTAAAAATGTTCTATACCTCTATGTTTTTCCATTTGAATTTAATGTCGTGCAAAATGTTATGTTTCCTATGGACAAAAAAATGTTGCGTAAATTGCAAAACCAACAAAAATGTGTCTATCCTCAGCCTTGTGTTGTGGTGTCCAACTTGATTGTTAGTCACAAAGCATTCATGTTATTTATCCATCTGCAACTAATGTTGGACAAAATGCCTAGAAGTTATGTGGTCTCGTGAGTGGCAATGATTGTGGGATATGTAAAAATGGGTATAGGTGGACCTCAAATTTAATCCGTGCACTCAAGGATGGAAGCAGTCAAATATTATATATCATCAATTTCATTCTTCAAAATTATCCTCTATTTTATTTATGGTTCTAAAATGGCTCAAGTTGATGAATTACAACAACTTCATAATATCTATATGGTGTGAAAGAAACAATGCAGTAGTCACGTCGAGTATAGTGTAAGAAATTATGTCATTGAATGAGATAATGAAGCCTCTCTTGAACTTTTACCCCAAAAAGAATCTAACAAACTATGTAATTATAAGAACATTTATATGAAAATGTGTTATCTTAGTGATCATTTTCAAAAACTGTAATATTATCTCTATGAGTTCCAATGCATGTGATCCATATATTAATAACAATATTTACAGTTATTGAATTTCTTGTGACCTTATTATATGTGTTGTATATTATTCTTTATAAACCATGTTTTTTTTTCTAAAATATTTCTTATGTTCATTGTCTTTGACACATTATTTTCTTAAGTACAATTAATCAAGAATATGTATGTTTGTAATGACACTTGCATATTCAAAATATAAGTGTTTTTAGTTCTTCCAACGAAATCTTCATATACCTTGTTTTTTAAATAAAAATTGATTGAGATAAGAGGTATGATATTTTCAGCAAAATGTAGGCGTATATTATCAAAATAAACATCTTGGTAAAAGAAAATGCTGCAATATACCAATGATTGTGGTAATTAAAATTTCCTTTCTCTTCTTCTTTGTCAAACCAGGCACCTATTTCGCAAGACACGAAATCAATTAGTGTGTCATTACTAGTTTAGGAAACTCAATTTCTGTGAATTAGTAATGGCACCTTTGATTTTATTGTACAAACATTTTAAAATAATTCTATTAAGATTGATCTACATGCTAAATCTTGGTACTTGATCTTTCTTGAATAAAAAAATTCAATTTATCTAGCTAACAAGGTGTAATAGTCACATGGATAGTAATGTTAAGAGGAAATGAATTAAATATTGATCTACTAATATTTAATATTGGTGGTTGCCACTTCTTAAATAGAAAATTCAATTTATCTAGCTAGCAATTGTACTCGAAGGTGTAATGGTCACATAAATAATAATGAAAATGAAATGAATTAAATATTAATCTACCAATATATCAATGAAGAAGAATTGAATTAAATATTTACGTGCTAATATTTAATATTGGTTGTTGACATTTTTAAATAGAGAACTCATAATTGATCTATGCATTAAATATGATTGGATACTAGTTAAATAGAAAGCTCAATTTATCTAAATTCTTGATATTGATGTAAACATTTTTTTGGTAAAACTTACACTTTAATTCATTTCCTCTTCATTACTATCCATTACTTTAACATAGGTAGATCAATATTTAATTCATTATCTCTTTATTGCTATACATGTGACGATAATGACAAATTAAATGTTCTATGACGACCAGTATTTAATGCCTCCAGCAATTGTGGCAGAGCTATTAAAAATTAGTTTTAAATCAACGTTAATATTTGAGGATATAACCGAGCAGAGAGAGAGACTGTCTCGTAGTTTGAATCCAGCATCCAGAATTTTCATTCTCTATACGGAAACTCCAACCATGCAGCCGACTGTTGTAAATAATAACGAGCGGAAATTGAAGTCTTACCCCAAGGAAGGGCGTGTCGGAAAAGAGCACATCAAAATCCATGAAACCATATTGAACTTGGATAGCGTGGGGAAGAATGGATCAGCTGGCGATGTTGCTGTGTGTAACCACTGGGTGTCGCGGGATCCGTATGTCCACTGGTTTGCAGAGATCAAGCCAAACATGGTCTCTATGTCGACAACCTCAATTTGAACGAGGGTTTTCTTTTCCGTGTACCTTCTTCTTTGTTTTAAATCTCTTCTAATCAATCATTTTAAGAGTAAGAGAATATATACAGGAAATGTGCGCACCAATTTTTTATTTTTCAATGATCTTATTATTGTGGGAGTGTACACGATCCCATGTTTTATGCTGGGAAAAGTGGTGAAGTCGGCCAATGCCGAGTTTAAAGAGGGCGATATGGTGACTGGTCACTACGGAGTATCAGAGTATTGTAATGCCCCATAGGGCATCGAATCCTGTTTTTGCCACCTTGGCCTCCTCCCAACCACCCCAACCTGCCAACGATTATGACTGTCATGTCTGTCCTTGCGTGAGGAGTCGGTGGAGTCGTTTTCTTCGCCATGATCTTTTTGTTGATTTCCTTCTTGAATGCGTTGAGGTGGAGCGTTGGGCGCGTTTTTCCTGGATTGCGTGAATGTTGGGTTTGATTTGGTGGTTTAGATGAAGCTACAGGCTAGCAGGCGTGTTACCTCCATTTTCTTGGGCGCTACGAGGAGTGTTCTCGGTCGGTGATCCACAAGCAAGTTGACTGCAACAGCGTGTAACCAGGTAGCAGCACGTTGCAAGATAGTAGAAGCCTTCGTGAGCGCCTCCCAGCAAAGCAGTCATCCAACTGTGTTTCTCTCTATTTAGTATAGAATGCATCCTCGATTAGAGTTTCTCCTTCAAGATATTTTATCAAGATCGATTAAGTGACAGAAGAGTGTTACTGTGGAGATCCATGGCTATGCAATACGTAATGGTTTTGAGTCAAAGCTACCATGCGTAGAATGCGCCTTCCATAATGCAATCTTGCAAGTTTTGAAAATTGTGAAAAAAGAGATCAAGATACTGATCGGTGTTTCAAAGATTTTTAAAGCCCGCAATAAGAAATGAAGCGTACATGTAATGCACGTCAGCACATCAATGCCGATCTTGTTGGGAATCGGGTTTAGTTTGTTTTTGTCCATTTGCAACTTTGAATGAATGCCCAAATTTCGATTTTTCCATGTTTGGCATTTCTACGTAAAGAAGACATGATCGAACGAAGGCGTCAAGTTTAAACAATGGTGTGGCTTTGAGGATTTCCATCGGATGAGGAGCAATTCCGTAATTTTATACATCAATTGGAAGCCATGACTGATTTTGATGAAAACCCCATTCTTCTAGCGGGGGAGGTGATCTTGGCAGATGTGGAGTAGGAGGAGCCTCTACCACGAGAAATTCCAGCGCTACCATTTTTTGCACCTTGGGAAGTCGACGATCAACCCAGGTGAAACAAAGCGTTGTTATTCACGATGAATGGGAAACCGATCTTTCACTTCATGGGTACATCAACATTCAGCCATCAAACCAATACATTTTGTTGTACATGATGTGAGCGTTGCAAAAGTGGACCCACAAGCTCCTTTAGAGAAGATTTGCTTACTTGGTTGTGGTGTGCCCAGCTGTGTCTTGGAGTAGTTTAGAATACAACAAAAGTAGAAGTTGGATCAATAGTTGCAATATTTGGTCTTGCATACGGACTTCGAGGACATTAGGTTCTGTGGATGCTTCACGTGTTATTGGCATGACATTGATTCTAAGAAATTTGAAAATCGCTAAGGATTTTGGAGTCACGGAGTTTGTTAATCCCAAAGATCATGATTAACCCATTCACACGAGATGCTTGTTGATATGACCGATGGAGGTGTTGACTATAGCTTTGAGTGTATTGGAAATGTTAGTATAATGAGAGCTGCTCTAGAGCCTTTGTCATAAGGGTCGGGGGACGCGTCTGTTATTGTTGGTGTTACTGCCTGGCGGACAGAGACTTCTACCCGACCTTTCACTAGTTACGGAGCCGTGTATGGAAAGGAACTACTTTTGGTGGCTTCAAAAGTCACTCTCAAGTACCATGGCTTGTTGAAAAATACATGAATAAGGAGATCAAAGTTGACGAGTGCATTACACACAATTTGACACTAGACCAAATCAATGATGCATTTCATCTGATGCATGGTGGGAATTGCTTGCGAGTTGTACTGAAGATGAATGCCACTTCAGGAAATCTTTAATTGCATTGAATTCTATGTCAATAGGTGAAGCCATAGGTGCTACATATTTATTATATATTTGAGGTAAGGTAAATATGACTTGGAAAATAATGGAGAAGGGACAAGGTTGTGTCAAATGCTTTGTTTGTCGGTGCGTTGGTAGATACATATGCAAAGTGGAAGCAAGCATAAGACACCCAAACTACTTGACAAAATGCCTGAGTGAAATATGGCCAAAGGACAAAGCAAGGATTGAGGATATGTTTTGGAATGGATTTGTTGAGGAGGTATAGGAAGTTGAAACAAATATGAATAACTTGGGTAAATCCATCTCCTCCAGCCTTGTGTAGATCACTTGTGTTTGTGGTAGCACGTATAGGGTATGTGAGTTGGTTGTCGAATCCCACAAGAAGTAGAAGCTCAAGGAAAACAATAGTTGAGCACAAGTGCATGGAGTCACTTGAGTACAACAATGTTCATGAACGTTTGACAAAATCCTCTTCAATTGCATGGTCTCGCGGATCATGAATGTGGACCGCTTAGACATCGGTGCACTCACTGGATTCAGTACCTACAGTTCTTAAGCTGACCCGTGTGGAGTCTATACGACCTGTTGAAGCTGGAGAAACAGGAAAGATATTTCTACACTTTTCTACTGTTATTTTATTTAAAAATATTGTGAAATCGAACCACTTTTCCTTGCATTGATTTTCGGTTGGATGTCATGATGGGAGATTTCCCTTCTACTTGTTTCTTCTTGTTTTAGCTTTTATCATTGATAATATGTGGGTCGAAAGGATGCGTGTGCCCTCTCCTTTAAATGTTATGTTTCTCTTACTCGAATGATAGACCTTCGTCTCTGTTTGTTTATGTATTATTTCTTCTCGCCGATTGAGTTGCAAGTTATTATGTTGATCAAACTAGTATTTTTGCTATCATGGAATTAAGTTTACGATAACTATGAAGCCCCTCCCTAGCACCCAAGTTGTCTTTTGATGTTTTTTGTTAGCTCCTTCGCAATTCCCTTTGATAACCCTTTTGGCATCAAGAAAGGAAGGTCATAGGATTAGCGTGATCAATGCGTGGGCTAGCTAGCTTAGAGTTTGGTATTAAACGGTAGAATAAAAGGGTTGTGTGCAACGTGTTTTTCCGTCTCGCGTGTTTAGACCTTTATACTATCTTTCATCTTGTTTCTAGGCTTTTAAGTCCATCCTCAAGAAGTACCTTGACCATCCCTATCAACTTGAACCATAGCTAGCTTTTCGGATCAACTAAGTGGAGGGTTCATTGTGCGAATCCAATACCTCGTTGACACTAGAATAGTTTGGTCTAATCCCCCTCTCAAAATTATTGCCAATGGCACTCTTCTATTTTTCCTAACTTGCATTATTTTCTCCTTGTAATGTTAACGCTATTAAGTAATATTTTCGGTTTTTATGCACGTAATTACCGTAATAGTTTGTGATGGAAATTTCCTTAAATGTGATTAACCTTCGGGAAAACTCATCTTTGTGTGATAGTCTTATGGATTCATAGCGGAAGGTTTTGTTTTGATAATTTGTCACTTAGAATTTATGTTTGTATTTTTGTGTGATGGTTGATGTGTTACCAAGGGTTGCCTTAAAATATGGTTGTTTTGGGAAATGAATAATTTATTTTAAATTAATCAAACATTAGAATTGTTGTGGAAGTTTGCAAATCTTTAGTGTATTAAAATTGTTGATGACATTATTGTATACTCTTGTTTGATGAACCCCTTCTTCTCTCGTGTGTTCATTACTAGCCTGTAAGACTTTGACCCTTCCTGGATGATTGGTAAATCTATTCAGTAGTTAATGGTCAAAACTAGTATACTATGCCTTCGCTTCGAAACTTATGTTGTGTGTATACTCTATTTGATTTCCGGTTTGAAACTCATTTATACATGAATTTTTGTGTTAATTTTGGAACCCGTGTTTCCCTTTCTTGGGCCGATCAACTTTTGTTCTTTTAGAAATGTATTATTTTAGCCTATGCGTTAGTACCTTTGATAAAATTCTAGACGGTTGGTATATTTATATCAAATCTCAATCTTGTAGTTATTGTTTAATTACTTACTTGATGGGAATTCTGTTTTTGCTAGATTGTTTGTTTTCTCCTTATAGGGCCAAGGGCCATTCTCTTACGATTGCTATACTTTCGTAGCTTTTACTCCTAACTGAAGTACAAGGTCTTCTCCTTCTTCGATTAGCATGATGAAAACTTTATTATAACTTGATGTGTTAATAGTGTTTAGAGGTTTGAACCAATTCTTGTAATAAAGTGCTTCCTTTTCGTGATATTGTTAGATAATAGTTATGGTGGTTTTGTGTAGCCTTATCTTGCTTAGTTCTCGTGAACTGACTCTTGTAGAAAATTTGCTGCAGATGGATTTTGCATGTAGATGAGGGATAGATTGTAGACTTTTGTCATCAACCTCAGTTGAGAAGATCCCTTGCTCAAAACCTTTTTATGTTGTTCAACTATTGTTAACGTCCAGTGGAAAGTTTAAAAGAGGATTAATGTCTTAGTATAAAGTATTGTGGACTTTGTCATCTGAACTTTGGAAACCTTGTATTGTTTGACCATCATTGAAATTATAAGAAAATTTGGTTATTGTGGTTGAGTGACTTTTGTGGAGTATCGTATTTTAAGAAATGATGTAATCTTGTTTTGTTCTTGTAAATGAGTGTTGCTACAACCTTGCCTTGAGAATAAATTTTGAGTTAAACATTGATATGACTTAGTAATAAAGTGTCATGAGTAAACTAACATGGGATTGTTAATACTTTTGGAAGTTAAATTAAAATTTGCATTCAAATAAAGTAACATAAGGGGTCACCGACTTGAGAGCAAGAAATTCTCTAAGTAAACAAGGGCAAGACTATCATTGTAAGTAAACTTTATAACACGATAACCCTAGCTCCTCTAATGAACATTATGCCTTTATGGTAAAAATTGTAAAATGACCCTAAGGTGAAATGAGATCTATGGTTTTTGAAGATAATAAAATTTATTAAACAAGAGAAAACAATTTTGAAACCACACAATCTATCTCTCATCCATTTGGAAAGTAAATTCTTTACTCCTTGTTAATACTTTTAGCGAAACCTAAGTAAAGTTGTTGTTAATTCGGTCAAGAGCCCTAACTTCAATTTAATACCTGCAATAACTAATGAGGTCCTAAAAAGTTTCATCTCGACCTTCTCCCTCTAACCCTTCTTCAAGGCACCTTGTATCTCTTCTCTTAAGTGTGTTGAACTTAAAACCATTTTGTCTTGTGGCAAGAATGAATCTTAGTAGCGTTAGTGGTGAGCAGATGGCCTTGTGGAATTTAATTACTCCTTTTTCTTGATAAACGAATTAAGAAAATAAATTTCATAATAGAGAAGATTCAAAGATAATTACTCAATTGTCAAAGGAATAAACTTGGCTTGGCAAGTTGAATTAAACGGATCATATCTTGAGCCTCCTTGAAAAGCGTAAGCTAAGAATTGCAAGATGTCCTTTTAAAATAAATAACCCTCAAGAATATCTCCTTTTGGTTGGCCCTAACCGTAAGTGTGTCTCGTGATTGACTTCTATGTTGTCTTGTCAAAAACAAAGTAAATTGTCCTTGATATGTGTGAACGCTTCCGTGTTGCCTTTATGGCCATCCTTGTATCAAGTTGTTCAAAGTGTTAGTTGTATGATTGGTGACGACATGTTGCGTCATGTTATGTGTCAAGCAAGTTAAGAAAAAAAAGTTATCCTATATTTCACTGTGTTGTTTGTGTGTGATTTTCGGGTGGTTACACTTAATTGGTATCGTGTTTTTAGAGCATAGGTCCTCATGCTCTAGAGAACCTATGGGCCGGATTGGTGTTATATGATGATGTTACATGGTGGTGGTGGTGTTACATGATGGACCGCATGATGATGATGATTTGCATGATGGTGGTAGATATTGGAAGAGTAATGTCCTTTAAACATGATGTGATTATTGTCGTAATTGTGATATTGTGAACGCACATGATGTGTATGTCACCTTGTGCGTGTTTGTGATCATGTTGATATGTTGGGGATGGGAGTATTATCTCTCCTTCTTCCCAATGGATTCTATGAAGAGTTCACGGTGAATTACAACTTGTGATGTGTGAAAAGAATTATAAAGTGGATGACATAGTGTTAGAGCATTGTGACATATTGTGATATGTGGGTGTATCATGTGTTGTATGACTAGATTGATGTTAGAAGAAATGAGTTGTATCATGATGTTTTTATCTTGTTTTGATGAGATGTGTGTATCACCTTGTTATGTAGCAAAGGATGATATGTTGAGATGTACTATATTCATCGCATGTATGATTTGTGCAAATATGTAGTGCTTCATGTTGGATATTTAGGTCATACGATGAGTGTATGAACCCTATCGTATAGTGATTACACTTTAGGTGATTAATGTGGTAAAGTGATGTTTACACTCGGTGAATGTATGATCGTGATCTATCCCGTATATGTTTTATATGTAAGATGTTATGGTAGTTATGTGTGTGCCACCGTTATGTTAGTGATGTTGTTGTATGTTATGTTGTGAACCTTACGCTATCAAGGGTAATTGGTAGAAGTGTATGTTTGAGTGAGGAATGGTGTACCATGGGTCAATAACTCGAGCCAAAATTCGGTTTAGTAGATAACATGTGAATCCTTCCTCTTTCCCTATGTGGTTGTATGTATGCAACCTAAGTGCAACTATGACTATGTTTAGCCTTGTCAAAGTGGTGGCGAGATGATTCGAGATGGAGGTGATGACAGCGGTATTATTGATATGTATTTACAAGTGAGGCCGAGGCTCGCATTTGTTCCGAGTGCTCAAAGAACTCAAGTATGAGTACCATATTGTGGCTAGATAAGGCCACACAGTTATCGTAATGTGACATTATTATAAGTGTATTTTATTTGTAAATTGAGCTTTTTACTTTATTTTATAAGGACCAGAACTTTTCTTGATTGCCATGCTTTACAATTTTGGGCATTTCCTTGGTTTGTGGCACTAACATGGGGATTTTGATACTAACTATGGCTATTTGGCCATTTATTTTGCTTGATTTTGGGTCTTTTTTAAATTTGGAATTTTACCGCCTTGCCCAAGGCTTGTACTTTGCCACTTGGCACCTTGATTGATTGTTGTAAATGGTTCTATTCCGTCCATGTGTGAAATAGGGTCAAGGGATGCACCATGAAATGGTTGGACCTATGGACCCGCTTCATTGTATGGGGTACGCCACGAGGAGTTACAGATAACTAGCGGGTTGTTGACCACGCGTTATTATGTCACTTGGTTAGGAGTGTTCGAACTCTATGGGTCTTGGACCGTAGGGAGTCAACCGGCCTCCTTGAGGGAGGCATAAGAGTTCCTGAGGAGGCATAAGAGACTTGAGGGAGGCATAAAGTTTGAGGGAGGCTTATGATATTTGTTGAGTATGGTTGATGTTTGGGATATATGTTGAGTTATCATGATGTTTTGGTAGTGGTATTTTGATGTATGTGTTACTCATGTCGATGGATATGTGTTGTGATGTTGTGGATATGTCATTGATTCCTTGTGGACACTATGTATGGTAAAGCATGGTTTGGTGTTATGTGAGTTTTTCATTGATGCAAATTCAAGAAATGTCCGGTGGATTTGAAGATGATTTGCTTTTGGTTAAGTATTTTGGCATGTCAGTCATTGATGTGTGTCGAGTACTATGTTATGTGGTCATGCCTATTCCATTCCGTATTTGAGCAACCTTTTGTGGTGTAGTACAATCATGAAGTATATTCTTACGTGCTTGTGAATCTGTAGTGTCTTGTGAACCGATAGGTGTTGTGTTGCAGTTCATGTTGGGCACCCACAATAAAGAATAAACCAAAACTCGCAATGATGAAATTTTAAAAGAAATTAAACAAGAATAGTGCTAATAAAGAGACAAATGAAATAATGAACAAGAAATAACTTAATCTTAGAAAATTGAAAGTGAAAATTTCTACCAAATGTTCCTAAGGCTTGTTGTGGCCATGCTTTAAATCGATGAAATTTTAAACCATAGGTGTCTTTGCTTCTTTATCTATTGGTCTTGTTGCGAACCATTTCTTTTTCTCAGAGTGTTATGTTGCATCGAGGACGATGATTTCTTAAGGGAGGAGAATGTAATGCCTCGTAGGGCATCGAATCGTTTACGCCGCCACCTTGGCCTCCTCCCAAACACCCCATCCTCGCCAATGATTATGCGTGGAGATCTCTCATGTCTGTCTCTTACGTGAGGAGTCGGTGGAGTCATTTTTTTCTTCACCATGATATTTTTTGTTGATTTTCCTTCTTGAATGTGTGGAGGTGGAGTGTTGGACACATTTTTCTTGGATTTTTGCGTGAATGTTGGGTTTGATTTGGTGGTTTAGATGAAGCTACAAGCTAGTCAGCAGGCATGTTACCTCCATTTACTTGGGCACTGCGAGGAGTGTCTGGTTGGTGATCCACAACGGTGACCCGCACAATGTACGTGTAACCAGGCAAAGCAGCACATTGCAAAGATAGTAGAAGACTTCGTGAGCACCTCCACCAAGAAGGTCGTCCAACCGTGTTGTCATCTCTGCTCAATATAGAATGCATCCTCGATTAGAGTTTCTCCTTCAAGATATTTTGTATCAAATCGATTAAGTGACAGTAAGAGTGTTACCAGGAGATCCATGGCTATGCATTACGTAATGGTTTTGAGTCAAATGCTACCGTGCAGAATGCGCCTTCCATAATGCAATCTTGCAAGTTTTGAAAATGGTGAAAACACAGAGATCAGTACAGTCGGTGTTTCGAAAGATTTTTAAAGCCTGCAATAAGAAATGAAGCGTACTGAGACAAAATGACGTAGTACTAATGCCGATCTTGTTGGGAATCGGGTTTAGTTGCCTTTTATCCATTTGTAACTTTGAATGAATGCCCCAATTTTAATTTTCCATGTTTGGCATTTCTACAGAAAGAAGACATGATCAGAATGAGGCGTCAAGTTCAAACAATGGTGTGGCTTCAGGATTTCCACTGGACGAGGAGGAATTCCAGAATTTTATACATCAATTGGAAGCCATGACAGATTTTGATGAAAACCCCATTCTTTCAGCGGAGGGGGAGGTGATCTTGGCATATGTGGAGCAGGAGGAGCCTCTACCATGAGAAATTCCAGCGCCCATTTTTCCTGCACCTTGGGAAGCCGAGGATCAGCCCAGTACCGAAAGCATTGTTATTCAGTGAATGGGAAACCGATCTTTCACTTCATGGGTACATCAACATTCAGCCAATACACTGTTGTACATGATGTGAGCGTTGCAAAAGTGGACCCACTAGCTCCTTTAGAGAATATTTTCTTACTTGGTTGTGGTGTGCCCACAGTCTTGGAGCGATTTTAGAATATAGCAAAATTAGAAGATGGATCAATAGTTGCAATATTTGGTCTTGGTAATACGATCGGACTCGCGGTTGCAACGGATGCTTCACGTGTTATTGGCATTGACATTGATTCTAAGAAATTTGAAACTGCTAAGGATTTTGGAGTCACGGAGTTTGTTAATCCTAAAGATCATGATAAACCCATTCAGCAGGTGCTTGTTGATATGACCGATGGAGGTGTTGACTACAGCTTTGAGTGTATTGGAAATGTTAGTATAATGCGAGCTGCTCTAGAGTGCTGTCATAAGGGTTGGGGGATGTCTGTTATTGTTGGTGTTGCAGCCTCTGGACAGGAGATTTCTACACTACCTTTTCAATTGGTTCCAGCCGTGTATGGAAAGGAACTACTTTTGGTGGCTTCAAACTTCACTCTCAAGTACCATGGCTTGTTGAAAAATACATGAATAAGAAGATCAAAGTTGACGAGTGCATTACACACAATTTGACTCTAAACCAAATCAATGACGCATTTCATCCGATGCATGGTGGGAATTTTTGCGAGTTGTACTAAAGATGAATGCCACTTCAGAAATCTTTAATTGCATTGAATTCTATGTCAATAGGTGAAGCCATAGGTGCTACATATTTATTATATATTTGAGGTAAGGTAAATATGACTTGGAAAATAATGGAGAAGGGACAAGGCTGTGTCAAATGCTTTGTTTGTCGGTGCGTTGGTAGATACATATGCAAAGTGGAAGCAAGCATAAGACACCCAAACTACTTAACAAAATGCCTAAGTGAAATATGGCCAAAGGACAACAAGGATTTAGGGGATATGTTTTGGAATGGATTTGTTGAGGAGGCATAGGAAGTTGAAACAAATATGAATAACTTGGGTAAATCCATCTCCTCCAACCTTGTGTAGATCACTTATGTTTGTGGTAGCACGTATAGGGTATGTGAGTTGGTTGTCGAATCCCACAAGAAGTAGAAGCTCAAGGAAAACAATAGTTGAGCACAAGTGCATGGAGTCACTTGAATACAACAATGCTCGTGAACTGTTTGACAAAAATCCTCTTCAATTGCATGGTCTCGTGGATCGTGAATGTGGACCGCTTAGAACTGGTGCACCCGGATTCTAGTACCTATAGTTCTTATGCTGACTCGTGCGGAGTCTATACGACCTGTTGAAGCTGGAGAAACAGGAAAGATATTTCTACACTTTTCTACTATTATTTTATTTAAAAATATTGTTAAATCAAACCACTTTTCCTTGCATTGATTTGTCAGTTGGATGGTATGATGGGAGATTTCCCTTTCTGCTTGTTTCTTCTTGTTTTAGCTTTTATCGTTGAAAGTATGTGTGTCGAAAGGATGCATGTGCCCTCTCCTCTAAATGTTATGTTTCTCTTACTCGAATTATAGACCTTCATCTATTTGTTTATGTATTATTTCTTCTCGGCGATTGAGTTGCAAGTTATTATGTTGATCAAACTAGTATTTTTGATATCATGGAACTAAGTTTACGATAACTATGAAACACCCTCCTAGCACCCAAGGATGTCTCCTCGACGTTTTTGCTAGCTCCTTCGCAATTCCTTTGATAACCCTTTTGGCATCAAGAAAGGAAGGTCATAGGATTAGAGTGATCAATGCGTGGGCTAGCCGACTTAGAGTTTTGGTATTAAAGCTGGTAGAATAAAAGGGTTCGTGTGCAACGTGTTTTGTCATCTCACGTGTTTAGACCTTTATATTATCTTTCATCTTATTTCTAGGCTTTTAAGGCCATCCTCAAGAAGTACCTTGACCATCCCTATCAACTTGAACCATAACTAGCTTTTCGGATCAACTAAGCCGGGAGGTTCATTGTGCGAATCCAAAGTACCTCGTTGACACTAGATAGTTTGGTCTAATTCCCCTCTCAAAATTATTGCTGATGACGCTCTTTATTTTTCCTAACTTGAATTATTTGCTCCCTTGTCATGTTAACGCTATTAATTAATATTGGTTGGTTTTTATGCATGTAATTACCTTAATAGTTTGTGATGGAAATTTCCTTAAATGTGATTAACCTTCGGAAAAACTCAGCTTTTATTGATAGTATTATGGATTCATAGTGGAAGGTTTTGTTTTGATAATGTCACTTAGAAGTTATTTTTGTATCTTTGTGTGACGGTTGACTGTGTTACCAAGGGTTGCCTTAAAATATGGTTGTTTCGGGAAATGGATAATTTATTTTAAATTAATCAAACATTAGAATTGTTGTGGAAGTTTGCAAATTTTTAGTTTATTAAAATTGTTGATGACATTATTGTATACTCTTGTTTGACGGAACTCCCTTCTTCTCTCGCGTGTTTGCGACTAGCCTGTAAGACTTTGACCCTTCCTAGATGATTGGTAAATCTATTTGTAGTTAATGGTCAAAACTAGTATACTATGCCTTCGCTTCGAAACTTATGTTGTGTGTATACTCTATTTGATTTTCGGTTTGAAACTCATTTATACATGAATTTTTGTGTTAAATTTTGGAACCCGTGTTTCCACTTTCTTGGGCCGATCAACTTTTGTTCTTTTAGAAATGTATTATTTTAGCCTATGCGTTGGTACCTTTGATAAAATTCTAGATGGTTGGTCTATTTATATCAAATCTCAATCTTGTAATTATTGTTTAATTACTTACTTGATGGGAATTCTGTTTTTGCTAGATTGTTTGTTTTCTCCTTATAGCGCCAAGGGCCATTCTCTTACGATTGCTATACTTTCGTTGCTTTTACTCCTAAGCGAAGTACAAGGTCTTCTCCTTCTTCGATTGGCATGATGAAGACTTTATTATAACTTGATGTGTTAATAGTGTTTAGAGGTTTGAACCAATTCTTGTAATAAAGTGCTTCCTTTTCGTGATATTGTTAGATAATAGTTATGGTGGTTTTGTGTAGCCTTATCTTGCTTAGTTCTCGTGAACTGACTCTTGTAGAAAATTTGCTACAGATGGATTTTGCATGTAGATGAGGGATAGATTTGTAGACTTTTGTCATCAACCTCAGTTGAGAAGATCCTTTGCTCGAAACCTTTTATGTTGTTCAACTATTGTTAACGTCCAGTGGAAAGTTTAAAAGAGGATTAATGTCTTGGTATAAAGTATTGTGGACTTTGTCATCTGAACTTTGGAAACCTTGTATTGTTTGACCATCATTGAAATTATAAGAAAATTTGGTTATTGTGGTTGAGTGACTTGTGGAGTATCAGTATTTTAAGAATTGATGTAATCTTGTTTTGTTCTTGTAAATGAGTGTTGCTACAACCTTGCCTTGAGAATAAATTTTGAGTTAAACCTTGACATGACTTAGTAATAAAGTGTCATAAGTAAACTAACATGGGATTGTTTAATACTTCTGGAAGTTAAATTAAAAGTTGCATTCAAATAAAGTAACGTAGGGGTCACCAACTTGAGAGCAAGAAATTCTCTAAGTAAACAAGGGCAAGACTATCATTGCAAGTAAACTTTATAACATGATAACCCTAGCTCCTCTAGTGAACATTATGCCTTTTATGGTAAAATTTGTAAAATGACCCTAAGGTGAAATGAATTAAATGTTTGAAGATAATAAGATTTAATAAACGAGAGAAAATAATTTTGAAACCACACAATCTATCTCTCAGCCATTTGGAAAGTAAATTCTTTTACTCCTTGTTAGTACTTTTAGCGAAGCCTAAGTAAAGTTGTTGTTAATTCGATTAAGAGCCCTAGCTTCAATTTAATACCGGCAATAACTAATGAGGTCCTAAAAATGTTTCATCTCGACCTTCTCCCTCTAACCCTTTTTCAAGGCACCTTGTATCTCTTCTCTTAAGTGTGTTGAACTTAAAACCATGTTGTCTTGTGGGCAAGAACGAATCTTAGTAGCGTTAGTGGTGAGCAGATGGCCTTGTGGAATTTAATTACTCCTTTTTCTTGATAAACGAATTAAGAAAATAAATGTCATAATAGAGAAGATTTAAAGATAATTACTCAGTGTCAAAGGAATAAACTTGGCTTGGCAAGTTGAATCATACGAATCATATCTTGAGCCTCCTTGAAAACGTAAGCTAAGAATTGCAAGATGTCCTTTTAAAATAAATAACCCTCAAGAATATCTCCTTGTGGTTGGCCCTAACTGTAAGTGTGTTCTGTGATTGGACTTCTATGTTGTCTTGTCAAAAAGAAAAGTAAATTGTCCTTGATATGTGTGAATGTTTCCGTGTTGCCTTTATGGCCATCCTTGTATCAAGTTGTTCACAGTGTTAGTTGTATACTTGGTGACGACATGTTGCGTCATGTTATGTGTCAAGCAAGTCAAAAAAAAAGTTATCCTGTATTTCACTGTGTTGTTTGTGTGTGATTTTCTGTGTGGTTACAAGTACAGTATTGTAGCTGCATGTGCAATGAGAAAAATTGATACTACTTGGGCCAAACCTTATGATTATTTGGGACTCTTGGGTATACAATAGCATTAAATTTTTACAGGGCTCGATCCGATCCTCGTCCCTTTTTATTCTTTTTTTATTTATTTATAACTTTTATGATTTGTATTTTCGTAGATGGATAGACAGTGTCATTTACAAAATCTTTCTTTAACTTTAAATTACAAACCAGTAGACTAACTTTTACTCTATTTTTATCATCGATTATGAAATGATATTTATATGCAGGAATGCCTGGAATGACGGCATGGGTTGGGTTGGAGTTAATCGGCCCAGACCTTACACCAGGGAAGAAAGTGTTTATTTCCTCTGCAATGGGTGGAGTTGGTCTTATAGTCGGCCAATTAGCTAAAATCAAAGGATGCCATGTTGTTGGCAGCGTTGATAGAGAGGAACAGGTCATCCATTATTTTCCATATATAACTCTTAATAATAATAACTTACTAACTTATGTGAGGTAGACTCGCTTACAGATTTTCTGGATAATGAACAGGTGGAGACGGTCATGAAAGCAGATTTCGGATTTGATGATGCCTTCTACTACACTACAGAGAATGACTGAGATCAAGCGCTTACCAGGTACTATTGATGAACACATTCCTATTTATATATTATCTTGCTGATTACTGAGTCCTATTAATTTCATATTTAGGCTGCTGCAGGTGCTTTCCAAACGGAATAGACATTTACTTTGACAACGTTGGAGGGAGAATGTTAGAGAGCGTTCTGAACCACATAAATATGAATGCCAGGATTCTCATCTTTGGAATGATTTCTGAATATAACAAGGCACGATTATAATGATTTAAGGGTTATCGAAGAATTGATTTTCAGTTATGCAATCAGCAATAATAATAATAATAATAATAATAAAGAAATTATTATGGTGTGGCTTGACAGGTAGAATGGCTTGAACAATACGGGGTGAGAAACCTGCTCAACTTGGTGGGAAAACACGCAAAGATGGAAGGAATTCTGTTTGATTATAAAGACGTGCATGCTAATAAAGAATTTTTGTTTGATAAATACATGGACAGAAAGGATAAATTTTTAGAGGAGATGAGCGGATATATGACAATGGGGAAAATCAATTACGTTAAGGATGTGAAGAAGGGGATAGAGAACTTTCCTGATGCGTTTGATTTGCTTTTAAGTCGTGCGAGGACGGGCAAAGTTCTTCTCAGCCTAAATAACGCAGACCTCTAACAATCTTAGTTTATTCATTCTCGTGCTATATTTTTATGTATTACGAAAGCTTTATTTAAATATGGAGTTGAATAGAGCTTTATTTAAAAGGGCCAACATTCCAACAATCTATATGCAATGAATCAAATGGGTTTTTACATTAAAAAATATTCCGCACTTAATATTCCAATTAGGTCTTATCTAAATAAGAAAGGAATCAAATGAGATTATAGGAAATAAGGGACATCATAGGGAACACTCGGAATGATTTAGATTAATTAACAAATAAAACTATTTAAAATTACAAAACCTTATATTTAAATGAATGTTTGTTCAAAGATTAACTTAACTATGCATTTAGTGTAAA
Source organism: Taxus wallichiana var. yunnanensis (assembly GCA_018340775.1). Classification (NCBI taxonomy): domain Eukaryota; kingdom Viridiplantae; phylum Streptophyta; class Pinopsida; order Cupressales; family Taxaceae; genus Taxus; species Taxus wallichiana. The sequence continues at coordinate 416,026,793 of CM031237.1, read as the reverse complement.
AACTTTATTTTCTTTGTTTTTTTCATAAATTGATAGAAATATGATTTCTTTTAAAACCTTAATTTATCCTTTACTCCTTGCAAAATTCAATAAAAATTAAGGATATTTATAGGAGTTTATGTTATCCTTTCATTAATGTCAGGCTACTCATGTTTCGAAAAAATCATAAGAATCATTCGATGCAAGTCAAAAATCAAATGTGTCTATGTGAATATCCCAACTCCTTATGTCTTTCAATGTGTCTAGTGCAACAACTAAAGATAGGGTGAATCTAAATGATTGATTTTAGCCTTTACTATGCATATGCTTTAGAATTAGAATATTGTTTTCTTATATCTTCAATATCGCTTGTGTAAAACAATGACATTGTATGTTTGATTTTCTCTCAAAATGTTCTAGTGCACTTATATATTTGTCACACCGCATTTAATTGTCCCTTAAATTGATGTTTGAATGGTTATCGACTCAGACATTTTTCCATTCACAAATTATGTGATTGAGGATGTATTGAAATGTAGAGCGACCTAAGACCTCTTGCAACTACACATGCCAAGAAAAACTAGGAAATCACTCTTAGCCACTAGCAACTTTTGGCCCTTATCCCTTAGACAATTGGTTTAGAAAATATACATTGAAATTCATATGTGTGAAAAATTCAACTAAGCATTACTCATTATTTGATGCAATTTGAATTGGGAGTTTGATTCTGAGAGAATGTGTTTAGAGGAATGATCATTATGTTTATGTTTGTGTTGATTTACATAATTCCATAGAAGTTTATAGATGACCTATCTTTGAAATACACACTCCAATGACGCTTAACCTTTAATATTTGTTTTATAATTAATTTAATAATGAAAATATTTTTGTCATCTCCTTGTTGGTTTCAATTTAAAGACCCCAAACAAATCTTAAAATGAATGAGGGGGCAAGGAGAAAGGTATACATATTGATATTTCATTTTTACCTTCAAGCTCAGTTTGTCTTAAGGGTCCTGTTTTGAACTACATAAATTTTGATGGCTGAAAGCTTCATAGCTAGCTCTAGGATGTTAGATTAACCTCAACATGGTGTTAAGCCATGGTACCATGATGGGTGGATAGTTATTTTTATTGAGCGGGTGCTACTCAAGTATATATAGGAGCTTAGGCCAGTTTGGGGTCCCATATAAGTTATTTTCAGTGGGTGCTACTAAGAAAAAATAGGAGCTTAAGCCATTTTGGAGTCCCATGCAAGTTGTCTTCAGTTGTTGTTGCACTATGCATAACCTTGAAGAGAAATTTATAACAAAGATTGTGGAATTCTACTAAATCACTCATCAGAAATGACTATTGCGAGAGATGCATGGAAATCTTGGTTTTCCGATGCACCAATTTCTTTGGAGCTTTCAGGATATTCATAGTTTTTTTTTCTTTCCCAGCATAAGAGTAAAATAGTGGTTCTCGGCCAAATGAAGACTCCTTTCCAAAATTAAACGGTCGACCAACAAACCCATACTAATTTTTTGGTGGTTGTGCAAATATACCTTGACTTGATCATGTCAATGCGGAAGATTTAATGTCAATTATTAAGTAATATTATTGTCCTTGATCAAGCGCGTTAGTTGTTTACTTGTTCACATCATTTTTGTCACTATTAGAAATGTTAGCTTACAATTTATTATGTGTCGAACTTCCTAATGAAAATAAGATAAGATATAGCTCCTCTATAAGTATATATCTTATTCCAAATCACATCAAATTGGAAACAGTTATTCCACTAGAAAATGTTATCATAATAATGTTTAAAATTAGCCTCTTCAGTAGGAGAAATAGTTCTCATAATACAAATTTAGATAAAGCAGTGCTGAGCTTTTAGTTTATAGCATATGGATGGTAGTCTTATTCCAAATTTGAACCTTTTTACTGCTATGATATTAAAAAAATTAAGGTCTTTTGATGCCTATTAATATATAATTAATTCAAAGTAGAGAATATAGAAAACCTAGACTAAAAATTTATTTGAGAACCAATTACAAGCTAGGCATCAAGCTTAAAAAAGTTCCAAATTGACTATCATAGTTGATGAAAGGTTAAAGGAAAACCTAAGTAATTTTTGTAACCTTCTAAAGAGGAAGAAATGTCAAAATTTCTTAATTAATTCATATTCGAGAAAGTAATATCAAGAGCTTCAATAACACTAGTCCTTGAAATAGCTTAAGAAAGTACACTAGATCATGCAAAGTAGAAAAATTGAAACCTTCCTTCCTTCTATGATATGTTACATATTCCTTCAATAACCTTATCTTTATAGAGAAAAGAAACTAATGCTCTTCCAAGTCACCACTAATCCCTTCCGCTCTGATTTGTCACTTGATACTTCGAGAAATGAAATGACAGTCACAAGAGTAGTTCCTCCACTTCAAATCACATTGGCTTTTAGATATATTTGTAAAGTAGGAACAAAGCAATGTAAATAATGTTAAAATGAATTCCATTGAAATTAAATAACTAATGCCACTTTGAAAGTGAAATAAGAAATTAAGAACAAAATGAAAGAAAGACTACGATTAGCAATATGACTTATGCCCTCCAATGGAGGTTTTAAATAATTTTATACGTGGATGAGTACAATGATTTGACAAGAGAAATCCTGTATACATATTTTCTATGTGTACTTGAAAATCATATTTCTGTCATTCAAATAAATAAAAATTATATTTTATACACATGAGAATAATGATACATGCATTTTTAGTGTTACCGCAAATGAACACAGAGAAGAGCAATTAAGATCTATGATCAGCTATACATGAAATTTTTGGTCCCTTTTGCACAAGTCCAAATTCAAGCTACTGAGCTAATATTTTGTATAGGAGGTACTTGAACTACTAGACTTTGGTTGTACTTTACAAATATGCTAAACATAATTAGTCCATCATTAATAAAACCCGATGCATGCTCCCAAGAAAGTATATTGATTAGAAATAGATTATTTGTCAAAGAAAAGCTTTATTGCATGGAACAATACCAAACATGTAATTAAAATCACATTGTCACTAAAGTTTTAAAATGAAAAAAGGTAGGCTCAAAAGTAACGTAAAAATTACTTATCAAAAATTTGAAACCATACTTAAAGTAGAAAAAATCATTCCATATGGTCCACTCCATTCCTTCCATTAACATATTCCATTAATTCCAATCAGAGCTTTTGTTGTAGTGTGATTGTTTCTACCTTATTCATTGGATGATAAATTTTATTAATTGTCATTGACATCAACTGCATCATAGTCATCCTCTTCATATGTTAACAACATATTATGCAATATGCAACAGAAAAAAAATGTTTTTGGCAGCATTTGCATATTAGGTCGAGAAATCTTGGAATGAAAAATGTGCCATATGTTCTTTAACCTTCATAATGCACATTCAACAACAATTCTTGTTGAAGATAACTTAAAATTAAATTCTATTTGACTATTTGTTGACGCTCCAGGAAAAGGAGTAATTATCTACGGTAATAATGGATAACCACCATCACTAATAATATATTCTCTCATGGTTGTTGAACCAATGGAAATGGAAGGACCATTTAGCCTCTCCCCACCTTTATACAACTGTGAAAAGAACAATTCCACAAGATTATAGTATCATGGACTAAACCAGGCATCCGGTGAAAACATCCATGAAGCACATATTACTATCAATAATGGCTTGCAATGATATACTGTAGTTATGATATTTTCATACCAATCATATGAACACTCATTAGATGAAAGTTCAAATTGGATGTGAGTTACATCTATAGCACCACAACAATTTGGAAAGCCTTATTTTTCCTAAATCCTTCTTTTACATGCTCAATCATAAAATTGTTACTTGGCCATTGTATATGACTTCTCAAACAAATGTGCATAGAATTTATGAAGTTGTTTATAATTATTACCATTGTTGACTTCCCACAACCAAATATTTCACTAATCACAAGTATTTTCATTCAGACGATAACCGCAAAATTGCATTGGACACTTTTTTCTCAATAGAAAACCCGATAGCAGAAGACAAATAATGATTTTATTCAATGTATTCAATATGCCAAACAAAAGAGTAGAGCCAAATATAAAGGTCAGCGGAAGAAGGAGAGGAAGGTGATAGTTATAATCTCATTGTCCACCAACAAATACATAACAACAATGTATTATAAGCTAAACTAATGCTAACATTCCCCCTTAATACATTGCTCTTACAAATCTACTGTTAGCAGGTTAATACATTTTGTGTTAATATTTGTTAGTAGACAGTTGTATAACTGTCTTCCCTCACGGCGCTCCTCAGCTGGCCTATATAAAGGCGTGTTTTGTATCTTTTAAATATAGCAATATACATTCTCTTCTTGTGCGTCCATCATTGGTATCGGAGCAGGAGCTGTGAGAAGAGCAGAAGCCGGTCGTGTGCCTGTGCATGAAAGAAGAGCAGACTGCTGGTGCGCGTGGAAGAAGCGGAGTCAAAAGCGCTGTACGTTGGTGCGTGAAGAAGGAGGCGAGGAACCTGCGTTTTTTGCTGTGCGTGAGGCGTGAGGAGGAGAGCCAATCTTCCTGTCCCGTTTTCATGTGCGTGAGGAGGCGTGGAGACTGCCTGTCCCGCGTGAAGGAGGTTCTGCTGTGCGTGGCGCTGAAGAACAGTGCGTGGAGGTTTCTTTGCTGTACATGTAACCCCATCGACTGTACCACGATTCTCCATCCATTAGCGTGAAGGAAGAGAGGCCGTTGGAAACCCGTGAAAATGTTTTTGCTGGTGCGTGAGGAGAGGTCCCGCGTAAAGGAGGAGAGGGTGTTAAGAGTTGCCTTTTCTTTTGCTGAGAGGAGACTGAGCCTGTCCCTGCGTGAAGGAGGAGTGCGCCTGTCCCGCGTGAAGGAGGAGTGTGCCTGTCCGCGTTCATGAGGAGACTGAGACCACCATTTCTTTGTTGTGGAGACTGAGACCACCCAATTGCTGTGCGTGCGAGCTGTGGAGACTGAAACTGTCCCGTTTGTGCTGTACGTGGAGATTCGGAGAAGATTCATTGCTGGTGCGCCTTCTTTGTTGGCTGTGCGTGGAGAGAAGAAATCTGTGCGTGGAGGGAGACTCGTGCATTTGCTGGCGTGGAGGTGAATCCAACGTGAAACCCCTGTATGTGTGAGCAAAGCCGGGAAATTACAAAACTGCATTTTTGAGTTTTTTGAAAATGTCTGCTCCAAAAATATTGCTATCCGATGCCCAACTCTTGAAAGGGCCAAATTTCGCCGCATGGAAAACCAAAATGCGGACGATTCTTCAATTCGAAGATCTTTGGGGGATTGTCTCTTGCAAAGACGCCCCTCCCGCAGACGATGATCTGTTGGAAAAATATGAAAAGGCTGATGCGAAAGCACTCATGCTCATCACCCTCAGTCTTTCTGATGAGGTGCAGCCATACATTCGAGAAGCAACTGCTTCTTCTCAGGCATGGAGCGCATTGTGTACCATCTACGAAGCTAAGAATCTGACGTCAAAGTTGCAACTTCAGACAAAGCTTCATACGATGAGTATGCATGAAGGCGAATCAGTAGAAGCCTTCTTGCGGCGTGTAGCTGAGTTACGTGCAGAACTCTCTGCACTTGGAGAACCAGTGGACGACAAGTTGCTTGTCCCGCTCACCCTGCGAGCTCTTCCGTCACGGTTTCGGACACTGATCACCACGTTGACAATTACTCAACAGGAGGTGAGTTTTGCAACCCTGGTGAATTATCTCCAGCAGGAAGAAGCCATGCAAAATGTACAAGAAGCCTTCGAAGACAAGGCTCTTATCACGAGGCAAAAACATAAGCCTCGGAAAGGGCAATCAGCCCCCCAAAATCAGAAGCAGCATGCTCAGCAGCCCATCTTCAGCTCGGCCACCCTAGAAGAAGCATAATCACAAGGCGGATCGGTGGTGCCACATTTGCTCCACGGATATGCACACGACTATGAACTGTTATTACAACGGTCGCAAGTATGGAAATTCTGGCGAAGAGAGCACTTCTGGCCGAGGATATTCTAAGAAATCCTGATGGCATGCTCGTAATCAGAGGCAGAAGGGCCACATTGCTGCTCAGCAGGAAGCCACCTCAGATGAAGAGGTACAAGATACGACTCATTCGACATTGTTTCGGTCTCATAGACTTCACAGCCAATCGAGAAGATGTCACGGTTGATTGATTCAGGTGCCAACAAACACATGACTGGCAACAAGAAGTTGTTCCATACTCTGAGTAATCAGCCCACGGAGATTGGATCACCATTGCAGACAATCAAGAGTATATTGCAGCAGGGATTGGTGATGTCATCATTCCTCTTGGAACACGAAGATGTACACTGACAAAGGTGCTCTATGTTCCAGGTTTGACTTCAAATCTTTTGTCTGTAAGTCAACTTCTTAACCATAGAATGCAGGTTGAATTCTTTGTTGAAAAAGGGGTCAAGTCCTGCATCATTTCCCAGGGAGAGTCAGTCATTGCTCAAGCATTTCTGAAGGGCCGTCTATTTGCACTGGATGCGGTCACTTCATCTAGCGTTGCTCTCTCTGCATCAACGGCAGAGTCCACTGCACTTTGGCACTTTCGATATGGTCATCTTTCTGCCGGGGCTCTGCATCAACTCAGTGCGAAGGAAATGGTAAGAGGGCTTCCTCCACTCTCCCATTCCTTACCTGTTTGCTCAGGCTGTCTTGCGGGAAAACAACATAGAGGTCCATTCAAACAGAAGAGCATCTTCGGTCGTTCACACCGATCTGCAGACGGACCCAGCGAGCCATTAGCTTTCATAGGTTTTGTGTACTTTCGGAAAAGGTTTTGTGAGGCACTTGCAAATTTCCAAACCTTCTACCAAGCAAGCCACCGTAGCGATCAGGAAGCCTCTTCTTCTCCTCCACTCAGATCGAGGGGGAATTTGTGTCAAAGAAGTTCTTAGCATACCTGAAGAGCGCATGGAATTGACAACATTTGACTGCTCGCCCTATACGCCCCAGAGAGCGGGATTTCGAGCGCCACAATAGGATTGTCATGGAGATGGCTCGTTGTATGCTCTCGACCGCCAAGTTGGAGGATCAGTTTTGGGTAGAAAGCTGATCCAGACAATGATGTATTTACTCAACCGGGCACCCATGAAGATCTTGCGAGAACAAGACAGGAAGAGGTATGGGTAGTCGTAAACCTTCTATTCATCATTTAAGAGTTTTTGGTTGTACTGCATATATGCATGTTCCAGATAAAAGAAGGAAGAAGATCGATCCAAAGACACTGCCATGTCTTTTCTTGGGGTATAGTACTACCTCAAAGGCATATCGTCTCATGGATCCTGAGATGAAGAAGATCTACGAGAGTCGAGATGTGGTATGTGATGAGTCATCCTTTGACTCCTTGCCACACAATGGAGATCCAGTACCGACCTCGTCACATAGATTGCTCACACATCCAGATGATGAGCAAGATGATTCTTCTCAGAGAGAAGAAGAGCTGAGTGGAGATTTGTTCGTTGATCTTGGCACTTTGCTGGAAAACACATCTTCACATCAGCAACGCCAACGTCGAAATGGGTCCAGAGTACTATCAGGGATGCACACCTGAACTCACTTCCTGGTACTTCTACGGGAGTTAGAACACGAAGTCAAGAAAGACATGAGGTAAATTTTGCACTCATGAGTTCGGTTGTTGAGAGCATCGAACGACACTGCTGTTCGTGAGGCATTAGACCAACCACGTGGAAACAGCTATGGATCTTTGAATATGATTCCCACGATTGAGAATCGAACTTGGGAACTTGTCGATCTGCCTCCGGTAAGAAATCCATTGGCTGCAAATGGATTTTCAAAACAAAATATAAGGTGAGATGGTTCAATCGACAAACACAAAGCACGACTTGTTGCAAAGGGTTATGCTCAAAGAAGAAGGAATTGACTATGATGAGACCTTTGCACCCACTGCGAAGATCAAAACCATCAGAGTTGTATGTGCACTGGAAGCACAAAATGGATGGAAACTTCAGCAGATGGATGTCAAGAGTGCTTTTCTAAATGGTGATCTACAAGAAGAAGTATACATGGCCCAACCTGAAGGGTTTGTAGACGAGCATCAACCACACAAGGTATGTCATCTGATAAAGTCTCTTTATGGACTTAAACAAGCACCTAGGGCATGGTATATAAAAATTGATGATCACCTATTGTAGCATGGATTCACTCGTAGCCCCTCAGATACAAATTTGTATATCAAGAAGGTAGGAACAGAGATTGTCATTTTGGTTTTGTACATAGATGATCTTGTGATCACAGGAAGTTCTGACAATCTTGTAGATGATGTAAAGAATGATCTGAAGAAATCCTTCGACATGACTGATTTGGGGCTACTTCACTATTGTCTTGGCTTAGAGATATGGCGAAGAAGAATCATATCTTTGTCTCTCAGATGAAATATGCCAAGACACTCCTGGAAAAGTATGGGATGTCAGATTATAAACCAATGTCCACACCTATGGAAAAAGGTTTGCAACTATCTAGATTCCAAGATTCACCACAGGTAGATGGCACTCACTACAGGCAGCTTGTGGGGAGTCTCATTTACTTGACTTATACCAGACCAGATCTTTGCTTTGCGGTGAGCTATCTCTCCAGTTATGCGGGAGAGCGAAGAAATGTCATTGGATAGCAGCAAAGCATGTGTTGAGATATGTCCGAGGTACAGTTGACTTTGGTGCGAGTATCGGAAGAACACTCAGTTCTTCTTATAGGGGGATATACTGAGACTCGGACTATGCGGCAGATCCATTGATGACAGAAATCCACTTCGAGGATATGTTTTTCATCTCGGAGTCCGGACCTATCTCGTGGATCAGCAAGAAGCAAATCTGTTGTTGCTCTCTCATCCACCGAGGTGAATACCCCATTGCACGAGGAGGTGTGTGCGAAGTAATTTGGTTACGTCGCATTCTTGCTGGAGATATAGGGATTCTGAAGAGAAACCTCCCATCATTCATCGCGACAATCAAGGTGTGTTGAAGCTTGTGAAGAATCCTGTTTTCCATGAACGAACAAAGCATATTGAGGTCGAATGTCACTACATTCGTGTAACAGTCTTAAACCACCAAATTCAGCTCAGATTGCCCTCCGATTCTCGGGTTGCAGATATTCTCACCAAGCCTCTCGGCAAGGTGAAGTTTGATTTGTTTAGGGGGTACATTTGTAAGAGCAATGTATTAAGGGGGGGAATGTTAGCAGGTTAATACATTTTGTTTTAATATTTGTTAGTAGACAGTTGTATAACTGTCTTCCCTCACGCTGCTCCTCAAACCGGCCTATATAAAGGCGTGTTTATTATCTTTTAAACATAGCAATATACATTCTCTTCTTGTGCGTCCATCATCTACCCCCTAAACAAATCAAAATTCACTTCTTTGAGAGGTTTGGTGAGAATATCTATGCAACCTAAAAATTAGTAGAGTAGTAATGGAGCTGAATTTGGTGGTTCAAGACCTATTCACGAATGTAGTGACATTCAACCTCAATATTTTTGTTCGTTCACTAAAAATAGAGTTCTACACAAGCTTCAACACACCTTGATTATCACAATGAATGATGGGAGGTTTCTCTTCAAGAATCCCTATATCTCGCAAGAATGCGACGTAACCAAATCACTTCACACACAAAAAACTCCTTGTGGCATGGTATTGACCTCGGTGGATGAGAGAGAAACAACATTTTGCTTCTTACTAATCCATGAGATAGATCCAAATCCGAGATGAAAACATTCCTTGAAGTGGATTTCCTATGTCATCAACGGATCCTACATAGTTCGAGTCTATATATCCCTCTAAGAAGAATTGAGTGTTCTTCTTTGATACTCTAGACCAAAGTCAATGTACTCTTAGACATATCTCAACACATGCTTTGCTACTATCCTAATGACATTTCTTCGGATCTGCATAAATGGGAGAGATAGTCACCGCAAAGCAAAGATCCGGCTTGGTATAAGTCAAGTAAATGAAACTCCCCACAAGCTTCCTATAGTGAGTTCCATCTACATGCGGTGAATCTGAATCTAGATAATTGCAAACCTTTTTCCATAGGCGTGGAAATTGGTTTACAATCGACATTCCATACTTATTTAGGATTTTCTTGGCATATTTCATCTGGGAGATGAATATATGATTCTTCTTCCGCCATATCCTAAGCCAAGACAATAGTTAAGTAACCACAAATCAGTCATGTCGAAATATTTCTTCGAGATCATTCTTTACATCATCCACAAGATTGTCATAATTTCCTGTGATCACAAGATCATCTACGTACAAAATAAGAATAACAATATTTGTTCCTACCTTCTTGATATACAAATTTGTATTTGAGGGCTACGAGTGAATCCATGCTTTGTAATAGGTGATCATCAATTTTTATATACCATGCCCTAGGTGCTTGTTTGAGTCCATAAACTGAATTTATCATATGACATACCTTGTGTGGTTGATGCTCATCTACAAACCATTTAGTTTGGGCCATGTATACTTCTTCTTTGAGATCACCATTTAGAAAAGCACTCTTGACATCCATCTCGCTGAATTTTTCATCCATTTTTGTCTTGCTAAAGGTGCACAGACAACTCGATGGTTTGGATCTTCGTTGTGGGTGTAAAGGTCTCATCATAGTCAATTCCTTCTTACTGAGCATAACCCTTTATAACAAGTCATGCTTTGTGTTTTTCGATTGAAGCATCGCCTTATATTTTGTTTTGAAAATCCATTTTCAGCCAATAGATTTCTTACCTAGAGGCAGATCGACAAGTTCCCACGTGCCTCGATTCTAAAGTAGGGAATCATATTCATCATTCATAGCCTTTTTCCACTTTGTGGTTGGTCTAATGCCTCATGAACAGTGTCAAGTTCGGTGTTATCAATAATGAACTCATGAGTGCAAAAATTTACCTCATGTTTGGCTTGACTTTGTGTTTAACTCCCGTAGAAGTACCTGGAAGTGAGTTTAGGTGTGCATCCTGATAGTATTCTGGACCCATTTCGAACATTGGTAGTGTGTTGCTGCTGATGTGAAGATGTGTTTTCCAAAGTGTGCCTAGATCAACAAATAAGTCTCCACTCAGCCTCTTCTTCTCTCTAAGAAGAATCATCTTGCCCATCATCTAGATGTGTGAGAAATCTATGTGACAAGGTCGGATCTTGGATCTCCATTGTGGTGTAGAGTCAAAGATGACTCATCACACACCACATCTCGAAATCTCGTAGATTTTCTTTGTCTCAAGATCCATGAGACGATATGCCTTTGAGGTAGTACTATACCCCAAGAAAAGACATGGCAAAGTGTCTTTGGATCAATCTTCTTCCTTTTCTTATCCGGAACATGCATATATACGCAAGTACAACCAAAAACTCTCAAATAATAGATAGAAGGTTTACGACTAGTTCATACCTCTTCCGCTATTCTTTTCGCAAGATCTTCGTGGGTACCGGTTGAGTAGATACACCGTTGTCTAGACTACTTCGCACAAAATTGATCCTCCAACTTGGCGGTGGAGAGTATACAACGAGCCATCTCCATGATGATCCTATTGTGTCACTCAAAAATCCCATTCTGTTGGGGTGTGTAGGTGATCGGATGTTCTTGAATGCCGTATTGCTTCTGTATGCTAAGAACTTCTTGATACAAATTCCCCCTCGATCCGAGCGGAGGAGAAGGAGAGGCTTCCTGCATTGCCTGGTGGCTAGGCTGGTAAAATGCTTGGAAATTGGAAAATGTCTCACTCTTCTTCTAGATAAAATATACCCACATTTACCATGACTAATCATTAATGATGAGCTGAAAGTATTCAAAACCTTGGAAGCTAGCTAGCAGGGGTCCGCATAGATCGGTGTGTATAACTTTGAAGATGATCCATAGAATGATAAGAGATCTATTTGAATGGACCTTTGTTTTGTTTTCCTGCAAGACATCCCAAGCAAATAGGTAAGGAATGTGAGAGTGGAGGAAGCCCTCTTACTATTTCCTTGGCATTGAGCTAATGCAGAGTCCTAATAGAAAGATGACCATATCGAAAGTGCCATAGTGCAAAGTGGACTCCGCCGTTGAAGCGAGAGAGAGCAATGTTAGATGAATTGACCGCATCAATGCAAATAAACGGCCCTTCATAAATGCTCGAGCAATAACTAAGTCTCCCCTGGTAAATGATGTAGGAATTGACCCCTTTTGAACAAAGAATTTGACCCGCATTCGATGATTAAGAAGCTAACTCACGTGATAAGATATTTTAGGTCAAACCTGGAATATATAGCACCTTCGTGGAGTGTACATCTTCATGTCCGAGAGGAATGATGACATCACCAATCCCATCGCCGTAATATACTCCCGATTATATCGTGATGATGATCGATCTCTAGTGGGCTAGTCACTCGGGGCATGGAACAACTTCTTATTGCTATTCATGTGTTTGTGCTACTGGAATCAATTAACTGAGACACTTTTTGATGGCTACGAAGTCTGTGAGACTAGGACAATATCCAAATGAGTTACGTCTGGAACCTCTTTATCGGAGGAGGCATCCTGTTTGAGCAACAATATGACCCTTCTCCCTCGATTATGAGCACGCCATTGGGATTTCATCGAATATCCTTCCCTGAAGTGCTCTCTTCACCAAAGTTGCCATGTTTACGAACGTTGTAATAACAGTTCGTAGTCATGTGTGTATTCGTGGAGAAAATGTGGCACCATCGATCTGCCTTGTTGTTTTATCTGCTTCTAGTGGCAGCTGTGGTGGCCATTTGAGAAGGTTACTATTGTGGATGCTTGCTTCCGATTCTTGGGGTTGATTTCCCTTTCGAGGCTTGTTGTTATGTTTTTGCCTCGTGATGAGAGCCTTATCTTGAAGGATTCTTGAACATTCTGAATGGCTTCTTCTTGTTGGAGATAATTCACCAATGTGGTTAAACTCACCTCATGTTGAGTGATGGTCAATGTGGTGATCAATGTATGGCGAAATGGGAAGGAAGAGCTCACAAGGTGAGTGGGACTAGCAACTTGTCGTCCACCATTTCACCGAGAGCAGAAAGTTCTACGCGTAACTCGGCCACACACCGCAAGAAGGCTTCGACTGATTCACCATCATGCATACTCATCATGTGAAGCTTTGTCTAAAGATGCAGCATCGTTGTCAGATTCTTGGCTTCATAGATGATACACAACACGGCCCATGCCATAGAGGAAGTGGTTGCTTCCCAAATGTGAGGTTGAACCTCATCAGAAAGGCTCAGAGTGATAAGAATTAATGCTTTTGCATCATCCTTTTCATACTTAACCAACAAATCAGCATCTATGGGAGGGGCATTCATTCCAGAAACGATCCCCCAAAGATCTTCAAACTGAAGAATCATCCACATCTTGGTTTTCCATGCTGAAAAATTTGGCCCTTTTAACAACTAGGCATCCGACAACAAAATGCAATGTGCAGAAATTTCCAAAAACTCAAAATTGTATTTTATTTATTGATTGTTCAAAAATGATTACAAATCCTTACTGAAGGAACCTGTCATGAAGATGAGCTCTATAAGCTCATGAAGTGAGACACGGATGCTCTGTGGGAATTCTACTTCATGTTCATCATCTGCATCATAGCTGCGCTCCAATTCTTCATGGATTCGGCATGCTTGACAACGCAAATCGAACTAGAAATAGTCGAACAATCCTTGACACACTAATTCGTCAAATAATAAGTTGTTGATATTGACTTTTCATTGAGTTAGGAAAAATAGATGCGGTGGTGTCCTCTTGGGCTCTCATAGGTGACTCAAACAGTGAAGGGTTGCTCACAACACTCTCGGCATCATAAATGTGTGACATGTACATGCCCTCTTGGCACTTTGTTGAGGAAATCACGCTGGAATGGTTTGCACTTGGATCCTTGGCATCACACATCAGCACCTCCTCATTGTCTAGCACCTCCTTACTTCCAACATTAACATCCAAGGGCATCAACACGTGCATGAGAATAAGATTCGATTCAGTGCGAGATGTTTCCAAGAATGTCAAAATCAATAGGTCTTTGGTCTAGATGCGAGCAAGCTCCACGTCCCGGCTAGCAAGCAGGTCTCCAAAAGTTGATCCATGCGAGGTTGGTGCCACTCACAAACAACAAAACATCCAAGAAAATGGAATGGTCATGGAGACACTAAGAAGGCTCATGCTTGGTGAAACATAGTACACATGCGCTCCATCTTCGCGACGCAGAAGGGAAGAGTTGTTCCAATCGACTTTAATAGTCCCTGTAAGGAGATTAAAAAGGTTTCAAAACTAAACACTTCCTCAAGGCTCACCAACACTCACACCCAGGCTTCTTCCCACATGGCTCACAACCTCCACGCACAACATAGGACCTTTACGGGCTCGATACCAAAGATAGCGGAAGACAAAGAATAATTTTATTCAATGTATTCAATATGCCAAACAAAAGAGAAGAGCCAAATATAAAGGCTGCGGAAGAAGGAGAGGAAGGTGCCGATTATAATCGGCTCACCAAAAATACATAACAACAATGTATTATAAACTAAACTAATGCTAACAAAAACACCCTACCATTTATAGATCTTTCCAATGATAATGGTATATCACCTAGACGAACGTCTTCATTCAACAATTCACAAAGAGATTTAAATAATGAATAGGGAATCCTAAGAATGCTAAAAATCATTCATCATCATATGTAACTTTAAAAACATCTTGGTTCCACCAATGCAATAAACAAGGCTTAATATACCATTCATTATAAATCCTCTCTTCAAATTGAGAATTTGATACATTTGTTTCAAGAATTGTGTTTTCTTTCTCTAACGTGATTACGTGGAGTTCCCCTTCCATTTCAATATTTGAAGAATTTGTACTTGCAGATAAACATATATTACGTTTCTTTGATACATGTTGCATATTGTTTGAACCTTGAATATCATACCAAATTTGAAATGCCAATTGGACAATAATAGATGTACTCTCCATGAGATTTTTATTATTTCACTTGAATTAAAATTCATTTGATGAGAGTAAATCTTGTCGAAGATGATAATGTAAAATCCTCCTAAAAATGACAAATCCACAATCAAATCTTGATCAATGTCATTGAGAATCTTGCACTTTGAATTAAATCCCGATAATAAGCAATTTCCATAATACAAATTACAATCCAAATTTCAAATAGTGCATCCCTCACCTAGCTTGTCTCATGTTGGGTACCTCCTTCCCGGTGCGGCTCTGCATATATGGCTTGTTCATTGGCCTCACGTTTATTTTCGGTAATACTAGGGAACCTATGAATATTATCCCCTCTTGGGAGGGGGAAAACCTCACTAGCAATTCTAAAGGATTTGGTAGACCGAGTGAGTAATAGTTTCAATAATGTAGTGGTGGGAAGTTTTGGAGGTTTGTGATGGTAACTGGACAAATATGGGGGACAAAAAGTGGACACAAATCCACTTTTTTCACATTTTTTCAATAACACATTCACATTATGGCTTGGGCACATTTTAACGTGAACAGGAAATTTGGGGCTTGCGTTTTGATTGTAATAAAAAACAATCGAAACCCAAGAGCTATTCATTTGCAAAAACAAAAAAGGCATCCAAAACACGAACGAGGAAAGACACACTCACGTTTTAGAGAATTTTGTGTCCTCAACACCAGGACACCTTGAATCGATGATGGAGGAGAGTGAAGAAGGTCAGTCAATGTTGATTTTGGTTTTTTTCTTTGTAAATTTTATTTTTTAGATAATTGTTGATTTGTTATTTTTTTCATTTTCAGATGTTTCTTTACCTCCAAATCAATCCCGTCATCTAGCCCCAAATGAAGAGGAAGAAAAATACATCCTTAGAACACCCCCTTCTATTGCCAGACATCCTCCTAACACCCAACAACAAATTTTGGGGGAAATTACAAACCACAAATTACAAATTCAAGGTTTAATAGAAACTTTAAATAACCCTAATGCCATGAATCCTCACTGTCAAAACCTAGCCACATCATTAGGATCATTGTTATCTAATATTGACAATGTGGTAGGACAAATTAACACATGGGATAGTTTCAAAAACAATTGCCACAATTTTTATTCAGATAAGTTGTCCTATGATGCGGTGAAAAAAAAAAAAATCACAAAGGACAAATTGTGTGCATTATTTACAGATCCCAAAACTAATGCACCATTATGATTGGATTGTAGAAGATTCCCCATACACTGGTGCAATCACGAGGGGATTAAAAATAATTTTTGGGATAGGTGGTGGATGGTTTTTGACCAACCACCTTGTAATAATTTTGAGGTGCCCCAATATTTCTTGAGGAAACTCTATTGCGAGTTCATCCTCAATGAAATACCTAACTATTATGAAATTAGATATTTTCGTAGGAAGAGGTCAAGGCTTTGCACAAGATAGGGCGGGCACATCATTTATAGAACCATCCTGTTAGGACGATTGTTCACCCTCCTTTTTAGCATGTTTCAGTCCCTTTTATTGTGATGGAGATAGTGGAGGTTCAGACCCTCGACTCCATTAGATCATTGACTCATTCACTTCATCATGGCACTCATCTCTCCCAAGGTGATGAGGTTGGTCCTTCTAGGGAGAAAACATCATATACTATAGAGTTTCATGCTTGTGGGAGCATAGACATGTATGTGGTTGATGTGGTAGATGCACAACATAGTGAGACAGCTCCACAGTCTCACCAGATAGATCCACAACCTCGTGACATAGCTCCACAGCCTCATGAGGAAACTCCACAGGCTGAGCAGGGTGCCCAATTGGAGGAGGCACATCATGATTATGTGTTGTAGAATATTATCATCACAGATTCTATACTAGATTCGACATTTGGTATTGACCTTCAGGTAATTTTACATGAAATTAGTTGCAATTGAATATATATTTTGTACAAAATCTTATAATAAACCATGTTAATCAATTGTGAATGAAAATTAAAGAGATACCTGTGTTTTTTATAAAATTATAGGGTCAAAGTATGCATCCAGTGTCACATTCCCCTTCTTCACAGGTGAATGTCAGTATGGGTTTGCATGCTAGTGAATTTACTAATGTAAGTTTTATTATTTTTATTAATCATATACATGAAGATAACATGAACTATAGTTAACATATGAATTTAATAATGTGAGTTTTATTATTATTTTAGTTGATGACATCATTACAGTCTCATGTTTAGATATCGGAGTTGATATGGCCATAGCTTCATGTCATCCCTCTTACACAGGTATATGTGTTGGTAAAGTTATTTATATAATGAATTGATTGTATTAAATAACATCATTTATTATTATTTAATTACATTCACATGTGTATTCTAATTTTCGTCATCATGGTTGCCACAGGAGGAGTTTTCTACTCTAGTTCGTGCATCTGGTACTGATGTTAATGATATTGAGAAGAAAATAATGATTGACATCTATCATCAGATATCATAGTAAGTATTTATTTTTAAGTAGTGTCATTTTATATATGTCATTAATTGTATACTAATGGGTATGTTGTTTATTTATATTAATAGATTGATCTACAAGCATCCTATGAGCGAGAGGAGGTATGAGAGAACTAAGAGGGGGAATTCCACTGATGTGCCTAAGTCATCTTCCAGGCGCCCAAAGAGAACTAAATTATTTGATGATAGGGTCTTGTAGTTTAGATGTATATGGATTTTGTTGTCTGCCTTCATGGAATATTGGCATAGATGTATATGGATTTATGTTTTGTCTATGTATATCATTATATATTCCTACATGGCTTTGTTAAGATATTGATTTTGATCAAATTTTGTATGGTATCAAGCATTTTTGAAACAATATAATATATACGATTTTTTAAAACTTGTATGTAAGTGGATTAGTATGATATCATGTATGTATGTTATTTTAATATGTATTATTAGTGTTAATTTCTTTTATGTTTTAAACATGGGAATTAAAATCCATATGTAACTAATTTTCAATTTTTCCAAGTTGTAATATAATCATTCAATGCCATCAATTATAATAATATAATGTCAATGTTAATGTTATCCACTTCCTGGAATCTCAATAATTCAAATGAAATGTATGTAACGAGATAACACAATATTACATTAAGTCTAATAATTAAATTGTAACTGCAGAGAGAAAGAGATAGAGGGAATGTAAGAGGGGTAGACATAGAAAGAGAGAACGGGGTGAGAGAAAGAGATAGAGAATGCGAGAGCAAGAGATAGAGAAAGAGTGAATGAGAGTGTGAGAGAAGAGAGAGTGAGAGTGAGAGTGAGAGAGAGAGAGAGAGAGAGAGAGAGTGTGAGAGAGAGACAAAGAGAGATAAAAAGAGAGAAAAAGAGAGACAAAGAGCTATGTTGTTAGGATACTTAAGATTTTACATTAAGTGTTCAAAACATTCAATATACTTAAGATTTAATAGTATGATCAATGTTCAAAACATTCAATATACTTAAGATTTCACATTACATCTATGATATATAAATATTATATTCTTTATGTTTCTTCCATTTCCTTTGAGATTAATTTTTGTGTTGCGATGGTGGCCATAAAACCTGTATATAGGGAGCTCTTGAAGGACCTATTTAATTAGGATGATTCTAACCTATCAATGATAACTAAAGAGGTCAGTCCACTGGTTGGTTCTTGCATTCATATTATCCAAAATCACTTTCTAATCATCATTAAGGATGTAGGAAGGAGACAATGTTGTGCCTTAATAGTTTCTAGGACAAGATGATCTTTGAAATTTCAAGCTATGCAATTTCTGAGTTTAAAATATTTCTATCAATATTGAAGATAACCTGAGATGTTATCTCATAAATAACTCTTATGTAGATATATGTCAATATTTAAATAAATAGATTCTTTCCTTGGCCAATTGCGATGATCCCAAATAATTACCTCAAACGTTCTTGATATCCTTTAAATACTTTCTTTTCAATAAAATACAAGGATATTTTTTATAGTTTGGACTCCAATGCTTAAGATCTATGTGGAAATGACCATATATGTCATGAGAAATATAAAGTATCTAGAGTATGCGTAATCCTTACCAAGTTAGTGAGACAAAGAGGCACTTTGATGTGGAAGAAGAGGTTGCCTTGAATATGAACATGTATTAGAAAAAATGGCTTGCGAGATATTGTTGTGTTCTCATCCCACCTTTAAAATTGAATCATGAAGGTACACATTTACACACCAAAAGAGAGAGAGAGAGAGAGAGAGAGAGAGAGAGAGAGAGAGAGAGAATGAAAGAAAAAAAGAGAGAGTGATAACTAAAAAGGCCAGTCCATTGGTTGGTTCTTGC
Organism: Taxus wallichiana var. yunnanensis; assembly: GCA_018340775.1. NCBI lineage: Eukaryota > Viridiplantae > Streptophyta > Pinopsida > Cupressales > Taxaceae > Taxus > Taxus wallichiana. Next base: position 416,007,438 of record CM031237.1, on the reverse strand, counting down.
ATTCATATTATCGAAAATTACCTTCTAATCATCCTTAATGATGTAGGAAGGAGTCAATGTTGTTTCTTATTAGTTTCTAAGACAAAATTATCTTTTTGGTCTCTAGGATATTAAGGGACTACGTCCAAACAAAGTATCTCGAAAGCAACGGCTCTCTGTCTTGTACCAAAGCAGCCTCCACAAGCTTACACTGACTTAAACTACACTATTTTGCACATTTGCAAACAATAGAACACCGAGAGAACCAAAAGGATATGGATAAAATTGAGATATTATTTTTTAGAGGGTCCCCACATGGAGGTTTAGGATCAAATGAGACATCTCTAGGTGCCACGGAGACCGAGATATCACCTATCAAAGTTACATCATTTTTTGGTCTCCAGGCTCTTAAGGGACTACACCCGGATGAAGTATCCCAAAAGCAATGGCTCCATACCACACAAAAAAAGAGCCTCCACAAGCATTTTACAGGCCAATTTGAGGTGTTGACATAGTCCATTCAGTGTTAAGTGCCACCGTTTGTAAAATATTGCATTTGATAATCTTACATTGACTTAAACTACACTATTTTGTGCATTTACAAAAAATAGAATATCGAGACAACCGTAAGGAGATGGAGAAAAAAAAGATATTATTTTGTAGATGCTACCCACATAGAGGTGTAGGATCTGACAAGACATCTCTAGGTGGCATGGAGACTGAGATGTCACCCGTCAAAGTTACATAGTTTATGGTCTCCGACTCTTAAGGGACTATGTCCAAACCAAGTAGCCCAAAAGCAACGGCTCCATCATGCACCAAAATGGATCCTCTAGAAGGGTTTACCACACCACCCCAGACATGTTGATGCAGTCCGTCAGGTGCCAAGTGCCACTGTTTACAAAATATTACATTTGACAATCTTACAATGACTTAAACTACACTATTTTGTGCATTTGCAAACAATAGAACACCGAGAGAACCATAAGGAGATGGAGAAAATCGAGATATTATTTTGTAGAAGGTCCCCACATAAAGGTTTAGGATTATATGAGACATCTCTAGGTGTCATGGATACTAATATATCACCAGTTGAAAGTTACAACATTTTTGGTCTCCGGGCTCTTAAGGGACTACGCTTAAATGAAGTAACACGGGAGCAACAACACCATCCTTGATATAGCCTAGAATCCACCATGAACAACCAAGGAGCACTAGCACATCGGTCATCCTAAGCTAAGAGCTTACTCGAAGCACGTAAAGCTATCAAACCCCTCTTTAGAGTTGTTTGTGCAGGACATTAACGTGTTGAAGATAGAGCATATTTAGAACCATAATAAGCACAAAAATTCCACAGAGCATAACCATTCAATAGTGCATAACCAAATCTAGATCTTAAGGAATCATGAATTGAACAATAACTATGACAATATTGATCATACAAGAACCAATTACAATCATGTTAACACTTTATCCACCCAATATACTCCATTATATTAAACACTACAAAACATAGAAACTTATTACATCATATAACATTACCATAAGTTTATGCGTGCATCAGATCCAATAGCATAACTCTACAAGAACTCATACATAGTGTCTCGGTGTCTCTCTCTAACTGCAAAGACTAATACATACATATAGCGGTGGGGAATTTCCCTTCACCACTTATGCACTTCCCAAAATAGGTCGCATGCTGAAAATAGCCATGCACCTTTACAATAATATGTACACATGAAAGTGCGCTATAATAGATCTCCTAAAGTTAATTGGCATTAATAATCCTATTATTATCCTGAATTCATGTGTGGCACTTAGTATACGCTCAACCCCAAAATAGAATTTGTGTGTCGCGTAAGTCTCCATCCCGTTGTGTTCTCTACACGCTATCTCATGAAATAGCTCATAACCATGAAAATGGCTACGTCCCGAATCAACATGTCTTGGCCGTGTTTCCTTTCCTATCCTTACATGCCCTGTTCGCATGCATAAATATTTTGTGTGTCTTCTTCTTAGTGTCATACTTCTGTCTGTTCAATATTACCCCAAACTAATGCACATTATCGCCTTGTAAATGGGGTTTCTCGGGATTATCCAAATTAATAAAGAATAAGAATGGAAAGAATGTAAAGAATGACTGTACAAAGAATATAATTTATTCTATAGCATCCTCCACTTCAACTAGGAGGATCAACTCTGGATATTCTATTTTAATCTCACCCTCCAATGTTTTTCAATCATCCAATGTGGTTCTTGTCTTCTCTAGAATGCATGTGGTGATGGATTCTAAATCATCTTGGGTTATCTGTACCTTTTCATTCTATAGTAGTAGGACAACATTGTCCATAGAAGACATCATTTCCTCAAGAAGATTCATATTTTATGTTATGATCTTTCCAATCTCATCTAGCCTCTCCTTATGCGGGGTTTGTGCTATTGAAAGGGCTTCATGATTTTATTTTACTAATACCAATCTTTCTGCGTGCCCTAAAGTGCCATCCTTCATTTCCTTTAGAACTTCATTATCTTCTATCATAGTCCTGATCCTGATCACCGCTTCTAGTGCTGCACATATGTTCAGAGATTGATCTGCTTTCTTTAGCTCATCTTGTAAATTTTGGAGTAATTCCTCATAAGATGAAATCTTCCTAATCATGAATGCCCTTGCTCTCTCTACTTCATGTTCAGGGTCCTTTGGCGTTGACATTTGAATTGGTCCATATTAAAGCACCAAATCAACTAATGTGCGCACATAATGCATAGACGAAGGAAAATTCTCAAGTACCTTAGATTTTAGATGTGGTCTTGCTTTCAGGACATAGTCACCAATTTCTTCTTCCATGCTGATGAAGGCCTCATTCTTTTCTGCTATAGATCCTTCTCTCCTTTCAGATACACTATTTCTATAGTTTTTACCATGTTATCTTCAAGTAGCGCTCTAATAGTGGTAGCCTTATCAATATTCCTTCGCGCCACCTCTATAGATACCTTAACCAAGGCATTCATCACCTAGTCATGTGTGTGCTTTGAGATGCCTTCTTCAATCTTCCTCGACACACAAGACTCCTCGCATACATCAAAATTTGGCTCATCCATATGAGTCTACATAGACTAGGACAATTTTTTCCTTGTGCGTGTAGTGGCCATGTCTAGGTCCATCAGTTCCCATCCATATAACTCCTTCGAGGTCCACTATGATTTGAAAACGGGCATGGATGATTTTTTTGTGTCCTCATCATAGCCCATACTCGACACGATGTATTCTCCACTTGTTCTCCTTGTTCTTGGACCCCTATAAACCCGAGTGCCAAGGTTTGGAGTTGGTCCTTTGATGTTCTCGAGTATTATTATACAAGTGAGGTTACTTATGCTCACGATTCTTCGCCTCCTTCACACCTTCCTCTTCATGCTTCATGTCTTCATATCCGAGCTCCCCAAATATTTTGATTGCAATGGGGTCCCAAGTGCACTCTCTGTAGACTCCTCGACTCCTCATTCGATTTAGTTTTCACTTCTTCTTCTTAGTTTCATATTTCGATGGGAGAGTCATGATGATCTTCTTACGGGATGTGGGGTTCCCGTGCCTTGGGTCCTTATTCTTCTGAATACCCTCTTAAAGTGGCACTCTTCATGGACTACTTCCACGACCAACTTTTCATCTCCTTCTTACACCTGTGGTGGATTATCCGTGCGCTCTTTCTCCACTCGTCTATGGGCTTCCTTTGGCCCCTATGATCTAAACCCCCACTATCTTCATGTTAGTATTCCTCCTCGTCTACCTCTATAATTGTTGTAGGATTTGGAGCTGGCATGTTCTCCACTTTGCATAATTTTTCTTAGGTGGCCCTAGGAGAATGAACTCATTCTCCACATAATTGTTATTCTCTAGCTTAGGCTTAAGATGAAGTTATATGAGTGCGGCTCCACTATCCCCAATAGCCAAGCTTACTGGCTTCATACTTATGATGTCTGAAATGATCCTCTCACTATAGGAATTCGGCCTAGATACACATATATCTTCTTGAGGGGTGTGGTAGTCATAGTCTACCTTATCGCATTGAATTTCAAATGGCGCACATCAGTAAATCTATGAATTGAGGCCTAGAAGTAGCGCATTGTGAAGGCATAGGGAATTTTGCACCATGGGCTCCATGTCCCATCCCTCATGGAAACCACATGATGCAGAAGTGTTGGTACACCATAAATTTTACTTCCTTTCCTATTACCGAAGGTAGATCCTTGGGAATGCGTCACTCCTCCTCAAACGTCGTGTGAAGTCAGTCATACCACATTTCTTCCCTCTACTTAAATGGCCCACTCATTGATCCTTCACATAAATATTTTTCAAACCTCTCCATGAGGGACTTATTTTCTAAGGGGTACTCCTAGATCTTGTTCTTTGGCCCATCAGGAACTCCAATTTCTAAAAATACAAGAGAAAGTAGGATAGCGCAAAAGCTTATCTTTTCTCCTGTGTGCGCTTCCTCAACAATGGTATCTACAATATAGCCTGCTAAGTTGTATACTACTCCCTAAGACATTTTCTTTGCAGTATGAAGTGACATGGTGTTTACCTACAACAATCTCTCTTAGTCATTCAACTTGGTTAGCAGATGCGTAGATTCTTGCACCATAGGAAAATTGTTTAGTTTATCAATGTCCATTTCGCATGGACTCTTGGTATACCCCAACTCCTTTCTTGTTTCTATGACCATTACTTTATTAGTCAGATCACTAAAAAGGTCTACCCTTGTGCCCATCAATCCTGTTAGTGTCAAAACCAAGGCCATTGTGATCCTAACCCTTCATTCGGTGAAATAAAAGAAGTCCTCATGGAATCATCTCATAAGCCATTTGTATAAGGGTTCATATTTGCCAAAATATAGGAGCTCATATAACTGATAAACTCCTACGTGCTTCAGTAATTTTTCCCCAACATCATTAGACACTGACATATCATCCACTGTGTGCTTGTTGGTCTTCTTATTTAGCAAAGTGTCCAAATATCCCTTGTTGTCAATGGTACGGTGGTTGTAGTCACTTATTTTGCATCTGCGGATGTGGGAATCCCAATCTTGTCTAACCATTACTCTTTCTGGGTACTGCATGTCTGAAAAATTATTCTCGGGAGTAATTTCAACTTCAACTTCTACCTTCTTCTTTCCTTTCGTGCTCGCTGCAAATACTTTCTTGGTGCCATTGTAAAAATCCCATTGTTTTTCATCTGTAATGAGTAAACTCAAACCCTAGCTTGAATTTTCATTCCCTATCTTTAAACCGCATGCCCTAGCTCCTTCTTAATGCTTCTGCTTCACTCAAACCCTTCACCAATGGGGACGCAAGCCTCTTCTACGCAATAGTGTGCTCTCCACGTCTTCTTTCACAACTCTTTACATCTTAACATGATTCACTCGGCTCGTTGGCACTTAGCTCGCTCAAATACTTATGATTGCAAAGGTAAAAATGAACCGCATCACGTCCTTATATATATTTTCAAAAATTTAGTGAATTTTTACTCCACCTACCAAAATCCTCTCATTAATTGACCATTTTCACAATATCCACGCAGTACGTCTTCGTGCCCCAATTATAACCTTCTAGTGTACCTTCCTACCTTCTAGCTATAGACTTCTCTATCTTTGCACTTCCATGTGCCCAAGTACCTCACCACTTTTCCTTCCCTGGTAGTCTCCATAGTCATTTCTTACCTCGCATTATAATGTTCCATCATTTATCTCCATCTATAGTCATCTTTAGAGCAATCTCCTTTCTAATGACTCCTTTCCACACTTAACAAGCACTTGTAATAGTTTGGTTCTCATGTGTACCTGGGTTGTAGAATAACCACACCACACCAATGGTATGTGGAGTCCTCTGTGCATAAAAATACTTCAAATGGTAATTATCTTCTAATGCACAAACATGTTTATTACAAAAAACACCAAACTAAATTGATAAAGCATAGTGACGAAGAAATAAATACATTATGGAAATACGAAATGAAAACGTATTCTAAATGGCAACATTGCCTTATTACAAACACCAAGAAGACTTATTTATAGTAGGGATTCAACCTACTCCCTTTAAAGTAACCGGGTAGCCATATTCTATCAAGCATATCTAACTAGAAAGTGCTTGATTCAAGTATATGAGTGATAACAGATGGTCCCTACCAATGCACTTTAAGCTTTCTTGGATAGTGCGAAACTTAGAATCATAAAGAAGCACCATCTGTCCCATCTCAATCTTTTTGTCCCTAATGTTATTTTCATGTAATGCCTTTTGTATGGCCTTTTTAACTTCGGACTCAACATGTTATGACGCGCCTCTCATCCAACTGTATCAATTAATAAATTCTTTCTTCTAATGCTTTCTCATTGGCTAGACCTCTAAGCGCATGCAATAACAAAGAAGGTAACATGAATTCCATAGGAACAAATTCTTTTGCGCAAAAAACCAATTGAAAAAGTGTCACCTTGTTCAACCTCTTGTATGTTGTTCTATATACCCAAAGCACGGCAAAAATTTATTATCCCAATCTTTCCTTCGAACATCACAAATGTTTGTCAATGTTTGGCTCAAAATCTTGTTGAACGCCTTAAGCATCCCATTTTCCTAAGGATGATAGGGTGTATTCTTATGGTGTGCAATCATAAATTCATCCAATAGTATCTGATTGTCTCATTCAAAAATGTGCACCCCTATCACTTGTCAAGCTTAAGCGAGCATCCATACCTTGTAAGAACATTTTCCCATAAGAACTTGGCTGTTGTAGTTGTCATACAATCTTTTGTAGGTTCTTCTTCTTCCCACCTTGTAAGATAATTTGTGTAAGTGATGATGTAGCACGATCCAGTTCTACGCGTGGATGGAAAAATAGGACCCAAAAAGTCTATAGCCCATTTCTCAAATGGATCTACACTAGGAATAGGTCTTAAATGCATCTCATCTCTTTGCCTAGGTTTACCAAGGAATTGACAGTGATCATGTGCCTTACAATATTCTTTACAATCTTTGTAGATGGTCTCCCACCATAATTCAGTGAGTAGAATCTTGCGCATAGTGGCGTCACCTACATAGTGCCCACCTACAATAACACCATGATCCTCTTCTATGATATACATGCACTCGTTATCTATTACACATTGATGCAATACTTCATCTTGGCCTAACTTGTATAGATCACATCGATCAACATAAAGGGTGTCGCGAGAATTGCAAATTGTTTCTTCTAAGGCTTTCATTCCTTCTGGTGCCATACCTATATGTAAAAAGAAAATAATATCCTCCAATTCCATAGGTTCGCATTGTAACCTATACAACTATACATCTAGCATTGTATCTGTAATTATCTATGCACCTCTCCCGACTAAATCCTTGATAAATAGTCTGGGCTAGAATTACTTTTACCTAGTTTTACCACAACTGTGAAATCAAATTTTTGGAATAAGAGGACCCATCAACATATGCACCCCTTTAAAACGAGCTTGTTTACCAAGTGTTTCAATTCCATGTGATCAGTATAAAATATAAATGGTGTTACTAGCAGGTATTGTCTAAATTTATGTAGCATGTAAATCATTGATAAGGCTTCGTGCTCAGCGTGTCAGTTGTATAATTCTACTCTGTAAGAGTCAAATTTCTACACTAAAAATAGATAGGATGATCTATAATTCCTTCCCAAAGCTAAGCTAGTACCATGCCAATGTTCATTCCAGAGGCATCCATATGTACATGAAATAGTTGGTTCCATGAGGGAAAATGTAGAATAGGAATTGTAGTAAGTCTCTCCTTTAATGCCTCAAATGTGCACTACTGCGGTTCTCCCAATAGAATTTCCATTTTCCCTTTGGTAACTCTTCCAAGGGTTTAGAAACCTTAGCATATCCTTGATAAATTTTCTATAATACCCAATGTGACCCAAGAATCACACCTCACTCGACTAGTAGGCTCTTCTAGGCCTACAATAACTGCAACCTTAGTTGGATCCACTAACAAACCTTCCTTGCAGATGATGTGCCCTAAAAAAGTTCCAAAAGGTGTAGAAAACATGCACTTCTTGATGTTTAAAGATATGCTTAATTGTTTACATATTTCAAACATTAAGCGTAAATTGTCACAATGATCCTTAACAAGTCCATACACCGTCTAATCATCCAAGTAAACATGTAAGAAGTTGTGAATAAAATCCTGGAATGCTTGAACAATGTTGTCCTCTCAATTTTCCCCATATTTTCAAAGCTAAATTTGTGAAAATTAAAGCCCTACCATGGAAGAAATTCATGTTTTAAACTCCTCATGGCTCTTGTTCTCATTTCCCATGGCATTTTTAGTCGTTTTCCTCGATCTGCTACCATTAAAACATTTTTCCTATTTTCAAATAGATGGGAAATGATTTTGGTTCCCCTTTGCTGAGTTTGGAATGCGTGGGACCTTGCATTTTGTTTCTAACCTTTTGCAGAGGGGAAAGAAATCCTTCATCTGCAGTAAAAAAGGCATTTTTCCATTTCCTGTAACTTTCTATGTTCTTTTCCCCATCAAATTCTTTCTCGAGAAGATGAGGCTACGTGTTTGTTTCCCATTGGATACGGTCGGGTAGGTTTCTTTGTGGACTTATGAATTTTGGTGATTTTGGGGAAAATGCCAGGTTTTTTCCCCGCATCCCCACTAGTCCCTGATTGGCTGGAAAATTCAATGGCAGGGGTTCGGGTCAGCAGATCCTTTTTGTTTTATAAGGCATCTAGGAAAAAAAAAGGAAAATTTCAAGTTGAGACCCATAGCCAATTAGGTGGCTCCATGTGTCAACCATGAAGAGAAGGACACATGTTCAGGTTGAAAATTCAATGATGGGGACAAGGGCTTCGGGAGGAAAATTAGAATTCTTTCATTTTCCAAAACTCGATAAAAATCAAGGCACATCCCGCAAATAATCAGGTGGCTCCACGTGTCAACAAAACCAAGAAGGGACACGTGGTTGTTTCTCGATTCATAGGCACTTGAGACCGGTGGAAGACTTTGATAATTTTAGCCTTGTTTCCACAAAAGGTGAAGAACTCTAAAATGGTCCATGGCCCTGCCCAAAAAAGGAAAAGTTCCAGTTGATGCTTGTAGTCAATCGGGTGGATCCACGTGTCAACCATGTAGAGAAGGACACGTGTTCATGTTGAAAAAAGTGAAAACAAGTCGCAGGAGATCTTTGAGATTTTGTGCCTTTTTGTTAAAAGAGTTTAAATGGTAGTTTTGACCTGATTTTCCTCAAACACACGATGACACCACATGTCTAGCCTTTGGCGGAGCTGCAAGTGGGGAGCGGAGAAAATCGAGAAAATGCACTTTTTCTCCCAAATGTCGTGAAATGCAAAATTTAAAAGGGGAAAAGATAAAAAAATGCCCTCTTTCGTTTTTTATCGCCATTAACGAAACAAATCTCTCAGAAACATGAAAAATGGCTCTTTCCTCATTCTTTTCTCGACATTCCTTGTCATTTCTCCATGAGATGCTTTTTTGGTTGGTTTTGAAGTCAAATTGATAAGTTTAAAGGGAGGTAAAGTTTAATCATCTAAGGCTTTCAAAACATATTTTATCGTGCATATGCAATAAAATGGAATAAAACTTATCAATGAGCACTTGAGTGATATGGAAGTGGTTAAAAGGTGGAAATGACAGGACCATATGGAGGAGAAAATCATGACGTATCCTCTCTGCTAAAATAATCATGCTCAAACCGATGAGATATTCACCTTTTTGGAACCTCTGTTTTCATGAGTGTTTGTTTCATGTCACTTTCAAAAGTCGATCTGCAACAAACATTATTCTTTTAAAGATATTCTTTTCTTGGGGAAAAAACATGGATGTAAGCAAATTGTTATAAATATATGGCTTTGGCCACGAGGATAAGGAATCGTGGGTTTTGGGAAAGTTGTAAATTCTAAAGGAATTCAATACAAAATTTATTTCTTTCGTATTTTCCTCTATTTTTTTCGTTCTCTCTCCTTTCTTGATTCAATGGATCTTTTATTTTACTTTCAATGGAAAATTTGTGTTCTAGTTTGTGTGAATCTTTAGAACTTTGTGTCTGTAGATTTGTGTAGGTGTGAAGTAATTGATCTTTTCTATATTTCCTTGGTTCAATGTGAGTAAGGAGATACTCTGCTATCTATATTTCCCAAAAGCATTGTTGTTTTCTTCCTTCTCCCATCTCTATATTCTTCCATCCCTTCTAATTGATAATCTTTAGTATGAAAACCTTCTAAGATATCAGGGTCCAAAATTTGAGAGTTGTATATCTATACATTTGTTTTTCCTGCTTTTAATAAGGGAACCTCTCCCAATAAAGAGGAGGGACTTATTGTCCCTGAGTGTGGTTTCAAGTCAAGTTCCATTTGAAACCCATAAAATAACTATGTGAAATTACAATAGACACATTTTTTCGACCAAAGGAATCATACTATATGCAAAACTTCCCCATTCAGTGGTGAAAGTAATTTTCTCTTGATCCTCCTTTGTAATCCTGACTTCGTGATACCCATAGAATCCATCTGTAAAAGAATAGATTTCACATCCTGCAATGCCTTCTAATATCTCCTCTGTGAAAGGTGTAGGAAAGGGATCAATCACACATGCAACATTCATTTCCCTATAATCCACACAAATCCTAATTTGAACATCTTTATTTATACTGATGACTATGAGGCTAATCCACTCGATTCTTCTAGGGGCTTAATGATGTCAAATTTCAACATCTTGTAAATTTCTTCCTTAACTTTTACACAGAGGTTAGGGTTCATTTTGTTGGTTCTTTTCTTGATGGGGCATGCACCTTCCTTAAGATTAATCTTCATCTCTCCTAATGATTCATGCAATCCTTTTAATTCATGGTAGCCCCTAGGAAATAAGTCCTAAAAATCATGTAGTAACTCAATGATTATTTCCACTTCAGAGTCGGACTAGTAATCCCCAATTATTACCTCCTTAGGTTCAACATCCATACCAATATTCATGTTTTTGTCTTCATGGGTTCATGATAGCGCACACATTTTTATCCACACTTTCTAACACCTCACACATACCCAATGAATGATCTATATCCAGATCTTCTACTTCCTCATCATCTATTATGTAGACCATGTTTCCTTTTTATTTCTCAAGGCAAGCATGCTTAAGTAGCATGGCATCTATCTCTTCTTCTTTATCAAAGTGCGCTCCTAAGTATGTCTCAATAAATAACTCCTAAATGAGTTCTTCGGCATTTGCATTGTCTCCCATAGTTAAGCACTTTACAACCCTTAATGCCTCTTCAAAGAGGTTTAGTAGATAAGTATTTAAAATTTTGGTCCATTCTGCAATCAAATCCTGCCAATTTCTAGTCTCTCTATGTAGCTCCGCATATACATACCAAGTGCATTCACAAACTTGTAAAGTGGATAAAGTTTGTGCACCTATATAAGCAAAGGTGGAAAATCTTCCCGCCCCTCTGTCCAAGAGCCTCTCACACTGCTGAACATGGTGTTGAACAGGTTGATTACCATGACATGTGCAAATTTGAGTAGGTGCATTACTCCTAGAAAAATGATTTGTTAGAGCAATCTTGACTTCATTCCATTCTACAAGATTATCCCTGTGAGCCACCCACTAATGTGCTACTATCCGACACGGGGTATATGCTAACATTTTTATTCTTTCAAATTAGTTTTTGCATTGTTCATCCATGGAATCCAGGAATACTGTAGGGTATCTTTCTCTAGTGTACTGAGGTACATAGTAGTTACCTATCCTCCTCATACAACGTGGTTTTATTCTCTACACAAATGCACTCCTTAATTCATTCCCAACCATCTCATAAGTTCCATGAGCCCAATTATCACAAGCAATACTTTTGGTATCACTAATAGACTATGCATCTTCCCACTGGAGGATTCATTCCTTAGATGGATCGAGTACTTTTGGGTCCCGAATGGTGTGTACATAAATCTTGTTCAAATATTCTTCACTCAAAGGATCAACATAAGGTGCATATTTCCCATCCGTTAAAGGGATAATAACTCTTTCCTCATTGTTCTCAAACCTTATATATCCCTTATTGAATCATATATCAACATTATTTGTGTAGCACCAAGGGACCCAAGTAGATTTGGGAAACTATCTGCTCATGCAAGTGCTAAAACCTCAAAGTATTCAATAAACTTGGCCCCTTGTATAGTAATGGATGCATATTTTAAAAATTTGATAGAAGTGGCCTTAGTTTGATCATCCATAAATAGTACATTAGAAGATGGCTACAATGGAGGTCTCCCCACCTGTACCCATGCATCTAAAGTAAGAACATTTACCTTTGTGCCTATGTCAATCAACATATTACTCAAGAGCCATCCATCCACAACAACATTTAGAGTGGTCTCCTTGTCATAATCTAAGATATAAGGGGAAGTTTTGTATGCGGGATCGACATCCATTCTTAATACTTGTGTGTGGAGTGTTTTCCTTTAGCCAATTCCCTAGTAATGGAATTATATTCTCTTGGAAAAACATTTTACATACCTCCTTCAAGTCATCAATATGAGACTAGACTAATTTGTCTTTGTTGCCTTCTTTTATCCCATCTTCCGTGATTGCTACTTTAAACACTGTATTTATCCCTAAATATTTCTGAGTACCTCCATGGTCTCCTAATAAACATCCTTCTAGTGCACAAGATCTGGATACCTTGCATATAAAACATCCTCCTTAGTAATGGTAGGCTTCGCTGGAATGCTTTTCTAGCGTGCACAACTTCAACACTTGTAGTAATCTTCATAGGTAATACCTCAGGTTCTGGTGCCAACTTTTGTATCCACTAATTTTCCATAGCGCATTGTATTCTAACCATCCCTGCGCCCTTGTTTTCCTATTTATGATGCTTGCTAAGATGCTCATATAGGTCCAAGAATTCCTCATAGCTATGATTCTTCCCAAAAAAGAACAAGTAATATTCTCGAGGACATCCGTGCCTATAGTGGTCAGGAGATCCACATGTAAAGAACATTTTGGGAGGAAACTCACCTCATCCACCACCATGGCCTTGACCCCTGAATCCACCATGGTATTATTTACCTCTGTCATATTATCATTCATAGTGCCCCTCATTTCGATCATATTCCCCTTGATTGTGACCCCGATCTTGGTGCTCACCTTTACCCTTAGAGTTATCTGATACTCCTATCTATCGCACACCAATATCTATAACATCATGGATCTGACCAATGAACCTGCAATATTTTGTATTGTGAGTCGTGGACAGGAAAATTTTACAATAACAAGATGCATTCTTCCTTATCATGCATTGTAATAATGGGCAGCGACTAGCATCATGGTTCAGATGACATATCTCATAGTCTAGCAATAATGAATGCACTAACTTGCGGGGATAACTATCCTTGGTGTGCCCTTCCACTTCATATTCTATACACCAAATCTATGTGCATGTCTCATGTGTTGAATTTTCCGATAGTTTCTCCAATTGCTTTACCATAGCTGCAATATGTGCTTCCAGGAATGGGCTGACTCCAGTGTCTATACTTCTAACTTCCTCATCACGTAAAGTTTCTTCAAGTTCTTCATGTGGATCAATGTATGTATTATGTGACAGCGCCCTTCTAAAAGGTGTGATCAGTCCTCCAACAAACCATTGTGCATGTTGGCTTGCATGAATATCATAAGAAATATTAGACAAAAGTGTTTTGAAACGAGAATCATACTCCCGGACACTCTCATTAGTTCCCTGATTAATATCCTTGAGCATGTTTATACTCTTCTACTCAAATTTAGGGATATAGAACTCTTTAAGGAAAGCATATTTTAGTGATGCATAAGCTACGCAAGTTTGATCAAGGAAAAATTCTGTACCAACTGTGTGTGCATCCCTATAATGTAGTTGGAAATTAACTTGCCTTACACTCAGAATTCATGATCCATTTTTGTGTGCCACAGTATCTCACATATGTACACATGTTCAACAACATCTTATATGCCCCTATACTTTGGAAGACGGAGAGACATCTCCATGTAAATATTCTGGGGTTGGTGTGGACCCTACCCACCTAATCCAAATCCTACTATGTTACCTCTACCTTTAGAACCACCAGATCCACAAGAACTAGAGACACCTATACCTCTGATCCTCCACCTCTTATTGGAAGTGGACCGAGAAGATGTACTTCTGCTATGTCCCAACTATAGTACTGAACTGAACTCCTATAGTCTATGTGGTGGTACTACTCTCAGAAGTGAGTCCAAAATTTTATGCGCTTGAATTTTGTGTTGATGATGTACCTGAAAAGGTACCTCTAAACAACAATGAAGACATTTTCCCTGCCATGGATGTACTTGCTATGTGACTTACTCCTTCCCTACTTCCCAAATTAGCTTGTTGACTATTGGATGTACTAGATACTAGAAAACCAAAACGCAAGGGCTAGGTTGCCAGGTAGATTTAGATGCGCACCCATAGCCCAGGTCATCTCTATTGGCGTGCTCCCTTATGAGGCCGAAAAGGCTTCCCTATCATAATTTCCCAAATGGGGATTTTCTAGATGCTCTGGCTCCATGCCTTACGTGTGAGCTCCAAATCCCTCACTACAAGCCATCTCTCTCCTCAACATCATCCACTCTACAATATCCCTCTACTTCTCCATTTTCCTTTAGCATGCCTCGTTATACTTAATCCACCTTTCTTGTCTTTGAATTTCTTTCTACGAGGTCTACCATCTTTCACCAAACATGCTCCTACCCCCACGCATGGTGCGATTTAGCTAGCCATCAGTTTTTCTTCCAATTTTAGGGTCATCATCAAGATCTTGATTTCCAGTGGAATGCTTTGCAAGTAATTTCCCTTGGGTTAACGTAAAAATTGGAACTCAACTACCTTTGGGAAAGAATAAGTGGAAATTGAGTACTCCAGAATATAGTTTTTCAAAAGACCACGGAACTAAGTACCCCAACGCATGTCTAGATTAGATCAGCATTATACATGGCCTAAAATTCTTCCTGCATCCAAACAAGTGTGTGATACCTCCAATTCTATTTAGACACATAAGAAACCAGACACTCGTATAGTTCTACGGGAAGATAAAAAAGAACAACTCATACAAAAATTCATAAAGATTATGTTCCACCCAAGCACGTGCGTGAAACTTAGATCCAATGTTGAACCTCTGTGCACACTCTTCTTCTAGATCTTTTATCCACTCAACACTTTTTAGGGTCAACTGGTACGTCTTCTTCATGAACCATCCTGAAAAAACTGAAAAAGAGGTCCTGGAAACAAAACCAATGATGAAGCCTAGAATCCACCATGAATAACCCACGTGCATTGGCACATCACTCGGCTGAGCTGAGCGCTCACCGAAGCGTGCAAAGGTATCAGGCCCCTCTTTAGAGTTTCTTGTGTAGGATGTTAACGTGTTGAAGATAGAGCATATTCAAAACCATAATAAGCACAAACATTCCACAGATCATAACCATTCAATAGTGCATAACCAAATCTAGATCTTTAAGGAATCATGAATTGAACAATAACTATGACAAGATTGATCATACAAGAACCAATTAAAGTAATGTTAACACTTTATCCACCCAATATACTCTATTATATTAAACACTAAAAGAATAGAAACTTCTTACATCATATATCCATAAGTTTATGGGTGCATCGAGATCAATGACACTCAACAATAATTCATACACAATGTCTAGGTATCTCTCTCTAACTACACACACTAATACATAATTATAGGGGTGGGGACTTTCCCTTCACCACTTATGCACTTCTCAAAATAGGTCGTACCTTTGAAAAATAGCCATGTGCCCTTACAATAATATGCACACATGCAAGTGCACTAATAATACATCTCTTATAGTTAACTATTAGTAGTAATCCTATTATTATCCCAAAATCATGCATGGTGCTTAGTAGATGCTCATCCCAAAAATAGCATTTGTGTGTCACGCAAGTCTCCATCCCATTGTGTGCTCTGCACGCTATCTCCAAAAATATCCTGTAACCATGAAAATGGCTATGTCCCAAATCATTTTTTCCTGGCATGCATTTCCTTTCCTATCCTTCTGCGCCTTCAAATGTGCCTTGTTCCGGTGTGAGAATCAACTGTGTTTCCTCTCATTAGTGTCATATTATGTCTTCTCAACAATCCTACATAGAAATGGAGCCTATATAAGTGTTTATAAGGCCACTCCCTACGCGTTAGCACAATCTATTTGGTGCCAAGAGCTACGGTTTGCAAAATATTGCATTTGACAGTCTTACATTGCCTAAAACCACATTATTGTACGTATTTGAAAATAATAGAACACCAAGACAACTATAAGGAGATGGATAAAACCAATATATAGTTTAGTATAGGGTCCCACACA
Organism: Taxus wallichiana var. yunnanensis; assembly: GCA_018340775.1. Taxonomy (NCBI): domain Eukaryota; kingdom Viridiplantae; phylum Streptophyta; class Pinopsida; order Cupressales; family Taxaceae; genus Taxus; species Taxus wallichiana. Next base: position 415,991,052 of record CM031237.1, on the reverse strand, counting down.
GTGTGTAGGATCAGACGATATGTCTCTAGGTGCCACGGAGATCGAGATATCACATGTCAAAGTTACAAATTATTTTGGTCTTCGAGCTCTTAAGGGACTATCCTCAAACAAAGTAGCACTGAAAGCAATGGCTTCTTCCTGCACCAAAAAGGTTCCTCTACAAGTGCTTACCAAGCCATCCAGATGTGTTGGTGTAGTCCGTTTTGTGCCAAGAGCTACGATTTGTAAAATATTGCATTTGATAGTCTTACACTGACTTAAAATACACTATTTTATGCATTTGTAAACAATAGAACATTGAGATAACCTAAGGGAGATGGATAAAAGAGATATAATTTTGTAAAGGGTCCCCACATAGAGGTGTAGGATTAGACGAGATGTCTCTAGGTGCCACGGAGACCAAGATATCACTGGTCGTAGTTACAACATTTTTGGTCTCCGGGCTCTTATGGGACTACACCTGACAGAAGTAGCCCGAGCAGTAATGACATCGTCTGCATGAAAATGGAGCCTCCATAAGCATTTCCTAGGCTACGTGGATGTGTTAGCACAATCTCTTTTGGTTCTATGAGATAAATTTTGCAAAATATTACATGTGACAGTCTTACACTAACTTAAAGTACACTATTTTACACATTCGTAAACAATAGATCAAGGAGAAAACCAAAAGGAGATGGATAAAACTGAGATATAATTTTGTAGAGTGTCACGACATGGAGGTGTAGGATTAGACGAGATGTCTCTTGGTTCCACAGAGACCGAGAAATCACCGTCGAAGTTAGAGCCTTTTTTGGTCTTAGGGCTCTTAAGGGACTACGCCCGAGATGAAGTATCCTAGAAGCAATGACACTTTCTGCACCAAAACAAAACCTCCATAAGTGTTTCCCAGGCCACCCAGATGTGTTGGTGTAGTTCGTTTGGTTCCAAGAGCTACTGTTTGGAAAATAATGGATTGGACAACCTCTCACTCTTTCTTCCTCTCATGTATTCTTTCTCTCTCTCACACAATCTCAATATCACTCTCACTCTCTTTTCCTTTCTGAAATTTTTTTCACATTTCTCATATTTCCATGTTTGACACCTTGTGTCACATGTTCCTGACCTCCATAATGTATTGATCTCACCATGTTCTTATTAGTTTTTCTTGAAGTAGCACTACCAAAGTTTTAATTTTCAAGGTTACATGATTACATTGACAGAGAAGTGGGAAGCCATATTAGTCTTGTTGATAGTACTCATTACCCATGAAATCAAGTTCTCCAGCTTTCATTTTCTTTTCTCATCTTCCACATCATATTGATAAATTATTTGACAGGGGAGCTTCCCTCTTCGACGGTGATACATCGAATATGAATATGATCCTTGAGAGTCATTCCTCATCCCACCATAATACCATTATGAACTTTGTTGTTGGTAATGTTAAGCACAGTCATTGTCATTTTTGAGAGAGAAAGAAAAAGTTGAGGGAATGAAACAGGAGGGCCATTACCACCAAAATATTCCAAGGCCTCAGGCGACATGGAAATTATGATGAATCTCTTTGAATGTTCTGCCTATGAAGCAGATGAGCCATTTTCAGTTGAATACTCTCTGTCAATACTAATAAGATATATGAACCAAATTTCCCTTGTTGGTTTCCAAACAACTTGAAATGCATTCTTAATGAGAGAATAATTAGAAGAGGAGGTTACTTATAAGATGGCATACCAGTTGATGAGGCCTGAAGACAGTTTAGAATGAGAAACAAGGTGCACCTCAATGAAATTTATCATGGGTGACAATCCCTCGAGGGTAGGGTACAACTTGTAAGCATTCTAGGTGAACTTGTAGCTTCCTCCCACATCAGTTGCCATCAACAAATTATCTCCATTCTTCATACCACCATCTTCTGCACTACAAGGATCAGAAAACCTCATATATTTCTGGCAGGTCTCATAAGTGAGTTCATCTTTTGGAATATCAATATTAGGACCAACCAATATTTTTCATTCCTTAGCTTCTCTTAGCTTTGAGAATAAAAAATTATCTACTAACAGTGTTAACCATGTGAAGGTGGAAGCTTTTGGCACCACTAACCTACATAAACATGTTAGTAAACAATTAAATAGAATTTTAAAACCTACACAATTTAAAAATAATAATTAAAGTAAATATTCAAATTAAATTCATGTAGATATACATATCTTGAATCTTAAGTGAAAATACCTTTGACTTGAGAAAGTATGCCACTTAGCAGGCTCAAGGCAGTTTTGTGTATCTTCATTTGTACAAATTCAATCTAGTGAGCCATCTAGGTCCGATCTAATTTTTAGGGTGTCAAGTATTGCTTCATGGTCAGACTCATGAACTTTCCACAAGACCTTATTGTGCATTCTACCTCCATATTTAATCAATTGAACATTAGATGCAACAACTAGGTGAGAATAATGAAGAATCTTTCTATGAGTTTCAAAGTCCTCAAACAACCACACATTGGAATTATTTATTGGGTATCTTCTTAGCCATGTTCTGGTAATAACCACAAACCCCGTAGGATATTCTAGGCCTTCTCCATCTATGATTGGGGCTATCAATTTCTTTTTTGCCTCAACACAATGACACAAATAATAAGTTGTTCCTTCTTTATTATATTCTTCTGCAACAACTGCAAAAACATGACCTACATCACATTGTACACAAAATCGTTAGTTTCAATAATTGATTCATTTATAAGTTCCCTAACATGAGAAAAACTATAAATTTTTACAAAATAATGCAAATATATAATACCTGGTTGTACTAGATTTGATATATGGTCAAAGTCAATTGTTATGGTGGTCACTCGAGTTGAGAGCTCGTGGAGGTTGATAGGTGTCAAGTGGATATAATTGTCTACAACACCATTCATCAACCCACTCTTTTGACTCACATTCATCCCAAAATGAATACGTACATGAAGAGAAAAATCATTCCATTTTCCTTGTATAAATAGTCCATGAACCTGCATTTGAACTTCTAAAAGAGTGCAACTCACTAGATCCAGTTAGTGTACTGCAATCTTCAAATTTTATAAAATTAGCTTCTTCTACCAACCAAAAAACCTACGAACTGTAGAATTACCCTCATTACCTAGACTCATTATTGAGTTACACCATTCCATGATGGATTTTGCATCGATCAACTTAGCACGATCTTTTGTACTTTAATTCTTCTCTTGCTAGGGATATTTTAACACATGCTCCTGCACCATCATGTTATTCTTTTCCATGTACGACCTCAATGAAATTCCAAAATTTTAAACATTGATATTCCTATGCATCATGCTCAATTAATAGAACATTCAGTGCATTATTGAATTGTGAAGTACAATTATCTGACCATATGATGTGTTTATCAAATATGATGTTTATGTTATTCAAATTGCCATAGAAGATCTCGAAACAACCTTTTATGAAATCTGATGAATGTCCACAATCATCACTAATATAGAAATAGTATTCCCTCAAAATATTTCTCTCTTCCTTTGTATTCTTTTGAGAGCATGAGTGAATACTATATGTACAAATATGGAAACCTGAATAGAGTAGTAGTATTGCGATTGCACTTCATTTTGTGGTTGTAGAGTATAGTTCTCCACAAAATCAACAACTAAAACAATGGTACCAAGAGGAAATGTGTCCTTGCATAACCTGAATTGCTCATCTAACCATCAATCTCTATGTGTATGTCGTGCATACTCATACACTAGCTTCTCTCGAAATATAGTGATAAAATTTGATGCACTTATTTCATTACTCACTAATTCACACCTCTTGGATTCATTACCATATTTTGAAGTGTATGTCACTGACTTGTATTTTCCAAAACTAACTAGTTCATTTCCAATTACATGTGTATTCTTTGTGTGTATACATATTTGCAAACATTGCAAACCACCACAACTATCACAAGTTCCTTCTAAACATGATTTGTTATAAAAATATTATCCTTCTTCTCTTGTACAAAAAACACTTGAGATGATTCTCTTGCTGATTTAGGTGGAACATTTATCATACACTCCTGCAAAATATTATCAGTATGCAAATTAACACATATATGACAAAAAATATCATAATGCATATCAAATTCAATATGGATCCTACAACAACAAGTAGTCCATGAGTGATTTATTTTAACATAAAAAGGTTTTAACATTTCAAAATACCTTTGACTAATTTTTATTTATGGATGAGCCTCTTTAAACTCATTAAAAAAAAAAATTGTATCATATCCAAAAATTGTTTAGGGCACGTGCTTCACTTTGTTTTTCTAGAACCAGTTCTTATTTTTAAAACATCTTTTTGATTAGGTGAAACCCTTGTATTTATTTTCCAAAATTCTAAAAAAAAATTTTAACTCATCAACTATGTCTTTTTCTTTTCATGGCAGTCTACTAGAGAATGCCCATAATTCATTGTTATTTGTATCTTCAATTCTTTCATGACGCTCGAGAGCTTTGTATAGTGTTTTCCTATTTATTTTTAGTGCACTACTTGTTTTTCTAATTAAACGAGATTTTTTTTTGCTTTACTTACTATAGTCGATGTAATAACACATCGAGTAACATTACTACCTTTGGTACGTGAGGTTGAACCTACTGATTGGTATGCATTCATTATATTTTTACAATAGATTTTTCACTTTCGGTCTTAGATGTTCTTAGACCAAGGGTTTTCATTGTAGGTCTATAATTAATATTTTTCATCATTTCAACAAATAATTGACATCTACTTGTTTCATTTAAGTCATTAAAATATGTTTTCCATATCTGATTAGCTTTTCTTCTACAAGTGCGTTGACAAATCTTATTAGGCATTGGATTTAAAATATTTTCATCAATCTCAAGTAAAAGTTTGGGTGTTTTCCACAAAATTTTAATTGGTGATTTCAATGGAATTGATTTTTGAATATCATCTAAACATTGTTCATTTTCTATTTTTCATTCATCTTCATAATTTGGTAAAGAGTGTGTGTTTTCAATAGGTTGGTCAACTGGTGTAACATCTATGTTTAAACTTGGAATTGCATCATCATTCATTGACTCAATTGGTGTTTGAAGATATGTTGCACCATCAATTTCATTTGGAAGAGATGACATACCTTCATCTTCATCATCAATTTCATTTGGAAGAGATGACATACCTTCATCTTCATGCGTTGATTTCTTTTTTCATGTATTTTTTGCATTCGCTCCCTTTTTATTTCTTCTTTCTTGGCTTTGTTGGATGATATACGATTTTTGGAAACATCTTCAATCTCTCTTAAAGAAATGCTCAATTTATTTTTTCATGCCCTTTTTTCATGGCCCCTTTGTTTTTGAACTGCTCGAGTGATTGATTTTTTGGTTTCCTCCCCATAATTCTCAAAAATACCTCGCCACTACAAAATAATTCAAATAAAATGTTAGTGACTATTAGGAATATATTAAACAGTCAAAACACAATTAAATATATCAAATAATGCTTAAATATTTCAACAAACAATCTTTATATCACATAAACTATACAAAATTGTTAACAAGAATCACAATGTGCAAGAATCTCTGAAAACCAAAGTGACCAAAGTGGGACCAATATCAAATATTATTTTTGTCTTGTTGGGGTCGAATTTCTATTTTAAGAAATCCATAACATGAGAACGTTATAATGCACTCATGTTATATCAAAAGTGTGTTTCATCTTATTGGGGTTCGGAACACCCAATCCAAAGTATTGGATTTTCTTTGGATTTCCAAACTAGAGGTTTGGAATGTGTTTTGTGTGTTGAAAATTGTGTTTCATAAAAGAATTTTAAATTTCATGAGTGCACCCCAATATCTCATGCAATAAAACATAATATTCAAAAATAAATTATACGACAATGTCAAGATCGATTTTACCTTGATGACAATATAATTCTTTATAAAATACGATTAGTTTAAGGCTTTCATCCATAATTTCTTTACTAGTGCCTTGTTTTTGCAAAAACCTATGCATATGTTTTGGCGCAAAATTTATGATTATTTCTTCCTTTTTTTTTTTTAAATGATTTTTTGAAACTCCATTCTACACACACTAAAAAAACTAAAAATGACTTTTTTCTCAAAGTTATTGGGGTGCACACACAAATATTTCATTTTTGGGATATGTGCACTTTGAAAATTAATAAAAAAATTATATATTCATCCAAAAATAATGAAAAATTAGTGGCACCTTGTACATATAGAAGAGATTTTACCTGGTATCCTTGACATCCCTTGTTTACCCCCTTTTTTTCTCCCCATCTCCATGCACTTACTCATGACAATATTGATTTTTTTAGGTAATGGTGAAAGTGGAAATGGTCTTGCGGAGTTACGAGTACGCGAGAGAGGAGAGTTTTCTCTTCGCTTCCAAAAGGATGAAGACTTGTAAAATTGTTGATTGAAGGGCCATGGTTTTATGGGAAAGTGGCTCTTAGAATCTGCTGGTACCCTTGGCTAAAATCAAATTATTATCAATTTCTTCCTATGTGCATTCATTTTCCTGGTTTACCTCTAGAATTTTGGGATACAAATGTCTTCCTCCACATTTCCAAGTCTATGGGGTGCTCATCATAATGGATCTAGTGATAAGTGATCGTTCAAGACTATCGTATGCTAGGTTTTATATTAATGTCCTTGTTAGAGCTCGGGTGCCTAGTAGAATCTTCCCGAATACGTGAAAATATAAATTTGAGCAAGAAATTTCTTTTGAGAATCCTCAAGTCATATGTGCGAAATGTAAAACCACACGGTATGAGTCATCATATTGTTGCTAGAATGGTATGTCTTCTCAGACTATGTTGGATCCCTTTTTTGACCAACTAGAAGATGTTGCGCCAGTGGTAGGCGATTCTGAGGCTAATGTGTCTTCAGGGGATGTCGAGGATACGAGGTTTTGCATTTCTCAATCCGGGTAGGATCTTGGTGTCGGTATCTTCATATCGCAGGTAGGAGTTAACGAAATTGATTTTAAAAGGAGGATAAAGTTGAGGATGAATTGATTCCATTCTCAGTGGAAGTGCCACATCCTTTGGCTCTCACCTGGCCCAAAATGAATTTTTAGGAAGGGGGTGATGATGTGGTGGAGGGGTTGTTGGCTTGCATGGTGCCTGATGTGGCTTTGGTGTTAGGTGTGCCAACATGGTGAAACAGTCACCCATTTCAAATTTAAAAATGAAATAAATGCCCATGGGGCCGTCTCTCTATCGAGATGTCAACAAATAGTTCAAAGATTAATGATAAGTAAAAGGATAGCGGGTTAGGTGAACGGTCAAAGGGTGAATTTGAATCAAGTTCTAATGATCCTAATGTCATGGGGGACAGTTGTATCTAAAGTAGGACAAAGGATTTTGTGGGTAGATTGGATGGTGGAGGTTTGGGTTCGTTTTCGTCCCTTGAACCCTTTGTAGCATTGCGGAAATAAGGCAAACTTATGGTTGATATTGGGTCTTGGTCAACCGTTGGGGATGTGTGGACCAAGGTACCATCGAAGAAGTCTAACGCTGGGTGATTGGAGTGAGAAATTTCTAACTGACATCATTCTTGAGGTCTTTGTGGTGCCCTCCTGGGTGTGCCTTGATTATACAATTTTTATCTTTTCGGGCCCCACTTGATGGCTTTTTTAGATCAGCTTTTTGTCTTTGGCTATTGGTAGAGGCCTCTTCTCTTGAGCTTCTTGCTATATCTTATCTCCTTTGTATTTACGGTTTGTTTCCCCCTAAAACAAAATCATTTTTACCTTATGTAAAAAAAATCCAAATTACCTCATGATTCGAAGAAGAAGAAAAGTATAGGCCTTTACTAGTTTTCCATTAGCAAAGAACTTATGGGCTATTTTTAGCCAACTGAGTATTTTTTCATCTTCTTTCCAAAATAGATTTTCCCAAAAGGATTTTTTTACAGAAACATTAACCATTTTTTTTCAGAAAAAAAATTTAAATTTATAAAATAGCCCATAACCCATAACGGGTCCCCTTTATCATGTACTAGCTAATGAGACAGTCACATTATGCTGATCTTGAACATGATCATAATCAATCCAAGCTTGGATGATCTTCCCACTTTTAAGACTCAAATTTTGAAGATGATCTTTGTCAATCTAGTATGATAATGTCTAAGGTTCCAAGGACTTGAGGCTATTGAGATCCACTCCAACATGGTTGTCATCAATGTCTCCGAGTTCAGGGTTATAATTTGTATCAAATTCTACTGCAAATAAATGGTTGGATTGGAGTCCATTGGTTGTGGTATTGAAGAGTCCAATGTATTGGGATTCTTGAAAGGCCATGAGAGACTTATTGGGAGCCATGATGAAGGCAATTCGATGCCCACCTAAATCATGAGGGGGAACCACAATGGACAACACAAAAGTTGTCTTTGAAGGAAAATACGAGTTATTACTAGGTTTTATTCTAATTAGAATGGGGTATAAAGAAAGGACCATTGAACGTGGGGTTTGGTTGGTCAGGGTGATGACCCACTCAAAATGAACTGAAACATCCTTTTGTAATATATAATAAAAATAAAAATTGCATAAATAATAAAAATGATTAAATCAACAAACATTGAAATATTGGAGACACTACACGTAGCAGCAATAATAAAAATATTGGAGACACTACACTATGTTGGAGAGATTGAAAAAATTGTCGTGAAAATAGAGTTTAAATTGTGTACCTGGAATAGTGCTTATTTGATTTATCGGCTCCAACTCCCTACTCGAGATCTATAGATTTCTGCAAAACTAAATGTAAACATGGTCTATAGTGGTTTTTTAATCTACATCCTGAATAGAATTTTGGAGGGAAAAATATGGAGGGAAACTAAAATGTGATGCCAAGTGGCAAGAAAACTAGAAATAATTCTGAAGCGGGTGAATGAATTTCTCTAGCCCCGAATGTTTTCTAGCGAAATGGTCTTCTTATCCTTTAGGAGAGATTTTATGGATATTTTTAGGAATTAGTAGCAGAGCGGTTGTAAAACAAAATTCACAAAACCCGATTTGTAAGAAAATAGAAGCAAGTGCCCCAAAGATGGGACCAAATTTTAGAGTTATCATTCTCGGAAGTTGCGGACTTGCACGTTATGTGGGAATAAGAGTAACTTAAATGCTCAAAATTTATATATTTTTTTGTTATTGGAAAATAGTTTTTCAAACGGCTATACCCTTGTACAAAAGGCTCACAAGCCAGATATTACAAAATCCCCAAAACAAAATGTGATCAATATCATGATAATATAATAAATCCCAACAACATAATAACAATCTGTCAAGAGAAGAACCAAAGCTAAAAGCTAACAACAAAAGCACCAAAAAGAAACAACAATACAACAGGAACTAATTAGCTCCTAGAGTAAACCGTAAATTTTTCTTCTTGTTACGAAGTGTGATCCATTGATCAGGAACTTTTGGAAAGGAATAGTAACTTCCAAATCTTTGATTGGCTGAAACATATTGTTTGTATAGGGAGGACTAGGAGGAATATTCTCCTTAGCTGCTACATGCTCTTTTGAATTTTCCGTCCCCAAAGGGTCACTCCCAGATAGCTCCTTGTTTGTATGGTCTCGTAAGGTTGTATGTGTGAAGTCAGATGTTTGGGAATAAATATTAATGATGCTACCCAAGGCATTTCCAATGGATATTAGGAAATTTGATCCCAAAATTGAAGGGGTAAGTGAGGTTACCTAATCTAGATTGGTTTGCGTGAGAAAGATTCAGTGAGAGGGTTGAATGATGGAAACCAGGGTTTTATTATAAGATACATTTTCTGACATACCCAAAGTTGTTTGGAAATGATGTCCTTATCAGCTATGGAAGTAAAAACAACAATGAAAATTCCCTTAGCACAAGGGTAGAGATCTAACCTTCTTGTTAGCAACGGGATCCAATACTTAGAGATCCAATTGTGGAGGACAGCAAGGCTATGCCAAAGACGAGAAAATCTGCATATCAGAGCATGATCTTGATAAAAAAAAATTGTTTCAAGGACTTCATCCCCAAAGGTCACATTGGGATTGTTCTCAGTAGCCTTCATGGTTTTGGTAACCATCTTCGCTGCAAGATCTCCCTAAATGATTGATTTAATTTAGCCTCAAATGATGTAGCGGTTTCCTAACATGACATGGACAAGGGAGATTTTTACGCCTAACAGTTCTTGAATCTTTAGTATTGGGTTCTGTGTCATCCTGTCTCATAGTGTTGATTCTAGATCCATCCTTCAAAAGAGCTCCATGAGTTAATCTCAGTTGAGTTTCCAATGATTTCAGGAAAAATTTCTTTGTTTGTCATCATTTTCTACAATGGGGGCGAGATTGTCCCTAACATGACCGTCTCTGCTCTGTCTTCCGCCATGCTTAGAATTCATGGAAGCATAGTTGATTTTGGGTAATTTTCTACGCATGGGGATCCAGATTGACTTTAACAACAGATCCAAATGATTTTTCACCCTGAGGACCTTACCAATGTTTCTTCCCTTGGAGAAAACAAAGCCATGCCCATCGTCCTATTTAGGGAAAAAAATTGTTTAGGTTTTTACGGAGGAAGGGGTCCGTGAAACCATAGGGTTCGTGAAATGAGTTCAAGAAAGTTGATGACAAAAAGAATAACTTTGGATGATAAATGCTTTTATTATACTAGAGCTATGAACTGGAGTGGTGGAGGAGCACTTTCTCTAAGTGAGACATGGGGGTGGGCTTGCGTCCTTCTTGTCTGCCGAGTGATCCTCATTCGGAGTGCCCACTATGTTCGCTTGGTCCATATGGAGAAGTTTGAACCCCTCCTCAAGGCATCCCCATGGCCACTTATTGAAAGCATCCAATGAACTCAATGGGAATGTAAGTTGGGTTGATGATTACAAACTACTTAGTAACGCACCAATAGCCCAATACCTTGAGTTCATAACTCTGGATGGTAAATTCTTTTATTATACCAGTCTTATGAAGCTGGAATGATGGAGGAGCACTTTCTCTAAGTGGGAAATTAGGATGGGCTTGAGTCCTTCATGTCTGTCGAGTGATCCACATTCGGAGTGTCTGTTATGTTCCATTTGGTCCAAATGCGAAGTTCAACCCCTACCTCAAGGTGTCCCCATGGCCACTTATTGAAAGAATCCATTGAACTCAATGGAAATGGAACTTAGGTTGATGATTACAAACTCCTTATAACTCACCAATAGCCTCACAATTCATATCTTATTCTAGTTCTTGGTTTGTATTTTTCTATCCCATAGACCATTCTTGGCCATTTGTGGACATTAATATCTAAATAAATAAATATGCACGCCCTATTTCTATGTAACTGTTTAGTTTTCATGTCATTAGTCAGCCCTCGTGACTCGCTGCCTTACTGTTTTTGACTTGCTCTAAGAGCTCTTGTAACGTATATGTGGTATCCATAACCTGTCCACTCTACGTGGGCGCTAAGTTTTATAATAAGTGTGGGAATATTTTGAAAATGAAAGCATTCTTGGTAGTTGAATTATTTTCACATTTAATCCAAAAATGAGACAAGAATTACTTCCCCAATCACGTTAATCCTGACAGCTTGGTAAAATGAATTATAATCATGTTATATTACAATATATAGAAATAAAACTATATATTACATTATCTAATATTATAAACATATAGTAAGAATTGAGCTCCACTTTTATTTGAACTATTTGATAACAAAAATTCACTCACGCATATAGATGTGGCTGAGTAGCACCTAGTTGTTATAGCAGTTACCGTTCTTTTAAATGCTAAATATTCTTATGATGTGGAATGTATTATGCATGATTCATTTTTAAAGAAATTTCAAAGCGAAATATTAATATGAGTATTTATTAGAGGAACTTCATAATAACAATATGTCTAGCACGTCGAGTGAGACATTATACTCTAAGTTGAGAGGTAAAGTATTATGTACTGTCATAGTATTTTAAAATAATAGTTTAATAGTTTCCATTTAATTAAAAATAAATTTTAGTTTATTATATTCATTTTATGTTAACATGAATCTTGTTGAAATTAAGGTTTGAAATAATATTGTGGTTACATTAGTTTGGTATTAGATTATTTAGTAGAGTGAAAAATTATGTTCAAAGTATATGTATAGTTGGAAAATAGTTATGCATTCACTAAATCCAACACCATATTCTAATATGAGAACTTGTTGATTATTATGTTTAAGAGATTCTTAACTTTTGTTTGGGTTTTGTAAGTTGCTATAAATGGTTTGACCTTTATTGTTAAGGAAACATGAGTATTTTTTATCAATGGATCTTATTTTATATTAAGAGGATTTTTTAGATATCGTATTTTTGCATAAACATAATAGATATAAGTTTTAATAGAGAACAAATGCATGCTAATATTGTATAAGGCCTTTCACTAAGTTAAGATATATTTTTGCTATAGAAAAATCATTATGTTAATACTGGGGAAAGTGTCTAGAAATCAATAGGCTATTGTATTTGAATTGAAGAATATGAATAATGATATTCTCGTTCATTATTAAAATGAGAGAAATAATATCTAGAAAACCTTAAAGAGCATCGAAATATCTTCATAAGAAAAATAAATAAAAACAAGGAATTAATATACAATAATAAATTTTAATTTACTTTTACAAGTTTTTTTAGCTTCCAAAAATGTTGCTTGAAATACATTCAGACACTCCTAATTTCATTACGAGACTTAAACATTTATTTATTAACTTTTTTATCTCTATTATGCCCTAAGAAACAATCGATGAGTTAATTATCTTTGGAAGGAGAAAAAATCAAAACTTGGGTGCGTATTGTTATATAGAGATGTTGTCGCCCTCAAAATCCCCCTCATTTTTAAAATCAAATTCAAAAATTTTGAGCTTACACCTCCAAAAGTGTTCAAGTAAAGTGGAAGTCCGAAAAGATAGAGAAATTCATGCTTTGAAGTTATTTAAACTCTCAAGTCTACACGTTTTGATAAATTTTCCGCTTTCTGTCTCAGACGCATGAAAATTTTATTGTTGTCCTCATTTCAATGAAACATTCAATCTTTCTATGGCCATGGATCATCGAACCTTGTATTGTTTTCAATTCATTGGTTCATGATTTTTTTAAAAATCGGGTGCGAAATGCTAGAGTTTTCTTCTTCTCTGCATTTTTCCATAGTCGTGAATGACAAATGTTTTCTTCCCCATCAAATTTTGGCCCCATTATCCATGGGTACGTTGACATATATAATTGGATGTGGCAGGATGGGTCCTTGTTGCATTTTGAGGCATTGTGGTGAAAAGGAAAAGTTCAAATATTGAGCCCGCATTGAAAGTCAAAGCGGGAAGTGGGTCATGAGGGGATATTTGAGGTTTTGAGCCTCTTTGTAAAAAGGGATAAAAGTCATAAAGTGACCCGCAGCCTCGATCATACTAAGAGGGAAAAATTCAAATGTTGAGCCCGCATCAAAAGAGTCAAAACGGGGAAGTGGGTCTTCAGAGCCTTCTGAGTTTTTGAGCTTCTTTGTGAAAAGGGCTAAAAGTCATAAAGTGACCCACATTTCCGATCATGCTAAGAGGGAAAAGTCAAATGTTGAGCCCGCATCAAAAGAGTCAAACGGGGAAGGTTGGCGGAGAACTTTGAGGTTTTAATCCATTTTTGTAAAAAGGACTAAAAGTCATAAAGCAAGCCGTGATTCCTTCTCCAATCAAGTGAAGCCACGTGTCAAGACCATATCAAAAGTGGGTGAGTGGGCCAAAATGTTCTAAAATGCCATTTCTCCAAAAGTCATAAAATGTAAAAGGCGTTCAGAGGTCTGCTCAAAGAAATTTCTCCCATGTGGATGAATCTGGTTTAAAATTTTAAAGGCAAGATGAACAAGTTCAAATTCAAAGTTACAAAATGAGTGTAACAACTGCATTATGAAAAGTCTGGTTTTTCTCACCATTGGCATTTCTTTGTGAATCAAGAATCTGAATGGATGCGAATGACTAAGAAGATTGTAAATTGTTTCTTGCAAGATATTTAATGGATTATTTACGCCATGGTAAGGTGTTGATAATTTATCTTGTAAACTCGAAGTCCATCAGACTAAGAGAAAGCAAAGGAGATAGCCATTTTCTTCTACTTTCCTCCATTTTCTAATTTCTTCCATTCCCACATTATGCACAACTTCGTTTAATCATCAATACAAGAAGAAGTATTTTGTAGCCTCTTTGATGAGGAGATTTTAGAAACTTTGAGTTCACAATCTTATCTCATCTTGTTGCCATCTACAGGGGTTGTTTTTTCTCATGAATGCATGTGTTGAAGTTTCTAACTAGTGTGTGGAGGAATCTAATTTTCTACCCTGCAACATTAGTTCTCCTACCTCTTTACTCACTCCCTTTCCAACCTTCATAGAAAATTTCCCTTTGCAGATAAATGTATGCATTTTCCATAGGGCCAGTGGAGTGCTCCTGTTGGATCCCTGTGCGAATGGCCACCACAAAAATCCATGTTTTATCACGCATGTATATACGAAGTTGCACCGGTTAAGTAGAGGGACTTAGATTCTAAGAGCGTTGGCAAGAAATCAATAAAAATTTCCACCGAAAATTTCCTCGCCAACAGTTTTGGCGCCCACCTTTGTGGGAAGGTTTAGCAAGCATCTACACTTGAATGCAACCACAAGGTTAGAAAATTTAAAATTCAAAAAAGAAAAGAAATTCTGGAATTTGAATGGCTATATTAGCCACACGGATTCAAATCATGGCTATTCCAGAAACCCTCATGTTGAAAGAACCAAATTGATCTTCCACATCCAAGAAGAAATTGTTTTCGATTTGAGGGAATCCATCCGGCATAATAGAAAAAGTTCCAATCACTACTTCATTGCCACGTAAAATTTTGTACCATGAAGAAGAACACATCTTGCTGAATTAGAGAGGAAAAGTAAAATTACAAAGACCGTAAAGAAGAGCATAGATTTTCAAGCAAGCGGATGTAAGATACCCCTAAAAAGAGACAAGGAGGACAAACCGATCCCATTTTGAGGAACTTCAAAGGAGACAAGAGCTACTCGAATCTAGAGGATTCCTTTTCAAGAAAAAGGTCACATTGGGAACGAAAGTGTTGCCAATCCTTTAGATGGTGAATTTCCATACATTAACGAGAACCTTTTAGACTTCACCGACATGGAGAACGAAGATGAAGCTAGTGAAAGAGAGGCAAGTGCCAACGAAGAAATAAGATCTTAACTCAAAGAAATCGAGAGACTTCAAGCCAAGGTAGATGAAAGAGCAAAGCATAAAAGTCACAACCTTAGCAAGGTTGGAAGCTAGAAACAAACGAGAGGTAATGGGGTATCGTGATCATGAGTGTGAACGTGATCGTGAGTCCCATAGGCCTAGTGTACCATGGGGAGGAAACATGGTCCACCGGCTTTTTCTCAACCACTCCATGAGCTACCGAGAGGCTCGAGAAAAATTCCCAAAATTCGGAGGAGATGGTTCTTAACTCCCGAAGAGCATGTAATAGCATTTATCACTATTTATGGTGTGTTGGGTGTTGAGGATGAAGATTTGTCGGCCCGACTCTTTGTGGAGTTACTTCAAGAGAAAGTCGACGAATGGTTTTACATGCTACCCCGAGGTTTGCCACATGTTGGGAAGATATAAGAAGTGCATTTGAACACGGTTCAAGAGCACAAAATATTATCAGGATCTCTTGGTCCAATTGGTACAAATGAAAAAAGAAACCTCCAAGTCAATGAGAGAATTTGTAGCAAGATATAACAGAGTGATAAGAAGAATCCCTAAAGATGTGGTGCCTCCTAAAAATAATTTGAAGAGATTCTTCATCAGCGCCTTGCCATCAGAAGTAGGTTTCTTCCTTAGAAGAACCCAACCAAGAACATTAAGGGAAGCTCAAGACCATGCAATAGAAATCGATGATGATCTAATCTTGTCTAGTAAAGTGAAAGGCCCAAATGGGAAACAAAAGGGTCATAATTCAAACTCAATCACCACGGATCCAATGTTCCAAAAAAATGGCAAATGACTTGGTTTCCTTGAAGAAACAGTTGTCCCGATCACAACTTGGAATGCTTCAAGGAAACCAATACCTCCTCATAGGCTGTGGATTTCTCCACCTCCTCATCGGCTTGCTCTTGAAGTACCATAGGTCAATGCCATTTGTGACACCAAAGAGATGGAGGAGGAAGAAACAATTGATGAAACAAAAGAATAAAATATGGAAGAATATGAAAAGTATCTTGAGGTAGAGGAAGTTGATATGCACAATGGACTAATTGAGTACGTTGATGATGAATATGAGGATGATGAAGAAGATTCAAGTTTGTCATGTGTTGTTTTCACTCGTGCACAATCTAGGAAAGGTGCTTCATCCTCAATGGTTGCGGTAAAGGATAAGAAGAATAAAGAAGATTCTCCTCCAGAGGTCACACAAAATAAAATCATCAACAAAGGATCACCATTACCACCTTCTATGGAGTCGGCCAAAGAAAAACCAGACTCACTGGTTTTCAAGGATCATGCTACTATGCCAAGTAAGTCATCTAATTCTTCTCCTAGCTCAAAAGTTGCTAAGAACAATTCTCCTTTAAATGTTGTTCTGCAAAAACATCTAAGGTTCAATCAAAATCTACACCCTCACCCCCTTCCAAGCCAATTTCTACACCCGAAAAGGATAATTCAACACCCAAAGTAGCAAATCCTCTACCATGTAAATATTCCTCCATTTTTGGAACCTCTTCCTCGCTCACCATAACCCCATTTGACTTTTGGAACTTGAAAGTAAAACCAAAGTCCAACTTTAAGAAATAGAACACCCGCAAAACACACCCGCCTAGTTTAAGAGGTTCATTCATGTAGTTTGTAGTGGTAACTTATATCCTCGAGTCCTAATTCTAAAGGCTTGCTGCCCACAACATCCACACCACCTTCCCAAAACTTGCTAGCCCTTAGTGCCTCGTGAAACCAACAGTGGTTGAACCTTTCTACCTGTCACTCCTCATTAAAGGCTTCTACCTAAATAATTGTATCATAGATTCCGGAGCCTCAGACAATGTGATGCCAGCCAAAGTTACAAATGCTCTACGCCTCACCTTGACCTGTAAGTGGCGCTTGCTACTCAATGGAATCTAAAAATTTCCATTGGTAGGAAGAATCAAAGATGCATAGGTAGCACTAGATGATTTTCCGATAAGAAGGTGCTTCTAACCACAATGGTAGCAGAGACATCCCAACATCCTTTGGTATGCTATTAAGTAGGAGTTTCTAGAGAGACCGGGTGGAGAGATAAAATGGATTGTTCATCTCAGAACTATCCTAGTAAAAGGTGAGATGAAGAAGTTACTACTAGTAAGAAAGATGAAGTTCACAAAGATGAAGGTCTCGATGATCTCGAAAGAAAACATTCTCTTTCAAGATTATGGGTTAGGAAACTATTTCCTCTCATAAAAAAAAGAGGAGAACTTGCCAATTCTCATGGAGGAAGAGAAAGATCAAATTTGGAAAATGGAATTTGATGGTAGTCATTCTAGTGTGGGCTTAGAGCTAGTGTAGTATTGTACTCTCCTTCCAATGAGTTGTACCGATTTGCCTACAATCTGCAATTTAATAATACAAATAACACTGCAGTATGAAGCACTAATCTTAGGTATGA
Source organism: Taxus wallichiana var. yunnanensis (assembly GCA_018340775.1). NCBI lineage: Eukaryota > Viridiplantae > Streptophyta > Pinopsida > Cupressales > Taxaceae > Taxus > Taxus wallichiana. Next base: position 415,973,409 of record CM031237.1, on the reverse strand, counting down.
CTCAAAGCAGAGGACATGGGAATCAAGAAATTGAGATGTCAAGGTGATGTAGATGTTGTAGTAAAGTAGGTCCTCGAATAATATCTCGTGAATAATCCAAGACTTTGGCATTACAGAAACATAGTTTGGGACTGCATTGAATCTTTTGATGCATTTTCCATCAATCTATTCCAAGGGAACAAAATGAAAAGGCTGATTCTCTTGCAGTGTCATCTTCCCTACCGATAGGTCATCCTTCTTTTGGTAAAGACAAAGTGATCATTGAAATGGTATTCAAGCCTAGTGTACTGATAATGCAAATCATTGCAAGTCTTCAATGATAATAACCAAAATCTATCCTTTTAGAGAAAAGGGATAATTTAAATAATCTCTTCTTCGAAGGAGGTGAAAATCCACACTGAGAAGGAGTCCCCAAAGAAGAGAAAGAAATAATTGAAAGGATTGATGATGAGGGAGTAATCAAATTGAAAGGGAACAAAATTCCCAAAGGCCTAGTCTCTTTAGAAGACCTCTTTCACAAACATGACAGGTTCATTCAAGAGAAATAAAATTAATCTTCTCGATGCCTAGCTGATTTTGATAAAGAAAACATTGGTACCCCAGAGGATCCAAGGATGGTCAATATTGGAAAATGTTGCTCACCTACGTAAAAACAAGGTTTGTTACATTACTCAATAAATACTCGGATGCCTTGGCTTACTCTTATGATGAACTCAAATCCTTCCACCAAAGGAAATGCATCAAACAATTCCTTTCAAGTGGGGTGTTAAGCCCTTCTGCATAAACAAAGGCCATACAACCCAAATATTTCTAATACCATCAAGGAGGAGGTAACAGAGATTCTTAATGCAAGGATCATCTTTCCCATCCACCATTCAACTTGGGTGGCTAACATTGTGCAGTCACGGAAGAAAAATGATGAAATAAGGATATGTGTAGAATTTCACAACTCGAACAGGCATTACTAAAGGACAATTATCCTCTTCCTATCATGAACCATATTCTCGTAGCGAGTCATTGGATCTAAAATTCTTTCATTACTTGATGGATTCTCAGGATATAATAAAATCAAAGTTGCAGAGGAGGACCGCACAAAGAAAACTTTTACAACACATTGGGGCACTTTTTCCTATAGCAGAATTCCTTTCGGCCTAATGAATGCAGGAGCTACATTCCAAATGGTGCTTGGATTTGGCCTTCAAATATCTAAAGCATTTCATTTTCATATATATTGATGATCTCGCAGTATTTTCAAAGAAGAGGGAGATCATATCTATCACTGAACATGTACTTGCAAGGTGTAATAAACATGGCATATCACTAAATCCAAAAAGTGCATTTTGGAGTCATATAAGGCAAGTTATTGGGGCACATTGTGAAAAACATGGAGCACACATTGATCCCGAGAGTATTAGATCCATTCAAGCATCGGTCCCGCCCACAAGAAAGAAAGGAGTTCATTCATTCTTCAGAAAGGTGAACTTTCTTTGCCGTTTTGTGCTTGAGTTTGCTGAGTTGACAAAGCACATCACTTCCATGATGAAACCACAAGAAAACTTCAAATGGAACAATGAAGGGAAGGTAGCATTCAAAGAGATCAAGAAATCCATTTCCAAGGCTTCTACTCTTGTATCTCTAGATTTTAAGAAAGAATTTATCATGTATTGTTATGCATCAAAACATACACTCTTTGTTGTTCTCATTCAAAAATGATGAAAGCGTGGAAGCACCTATTGCTTTCATGAGTTGTCCTTTTAAAAAGCATGAGCTAAAATACAGCCAATTGGAGAAGCATGCCTATACAATGGTCAAGGCTGCAAAAAAAAACTTCATGTTTTACATCCTCAATTCCCATACAAAGTGGTGATGGTCCCTGATGACAGTGTAGTCAAGTCCATCTTGACACAACAGATCCTCGGAGCTAAAAGAGGAAATTGGACTACAAAGACTCAAGAATATGACTTGGAGATTTTAACCTCCAATATGGTAATGGGAAATGGCTTGTGCAAGTTGATTACTGAAGATGAAACACTCAAAGTTCAACATGGCGAAGAAAATTGTGCTTGCTCAACTTATTCGAGAAGACAACCCACGGAGTTCTCTTTGTCACCACCATTTATGAGTGGTATGCTGATATTGCCTATTACCTAATTTATGGAGAATTCTCTCCCATATTGATTAAAAGAAAAGGAGAACACTCAAGTTGAAGGTAGATAGATTTGTAATCTAGAATCATGCGCTTTACAAAAGAGGCACGGATGGTTGTTTCCTTAGGTGCATAGATAAAGAGCAAAAAGAAAAGTTGTTTAAAGAATACCATGACCAAGCATGTGGTGGAAATTTTTCAGCAATGGTCACTGCACACAAGATCCTCCAAGGACATTATTATTGGCCCACCATCTTTATAGACACTCAAGATTGGGTTTCTAAATGCAAAGCATGCCAACAATTTGTTAGAAGACCAAAACTCATTGCATTACAACTCAGGCCTATGGTTATTAAAGAACCATTTCAACAATGTGGGTTGGACTTAATTGGCATTCGAACTCTCACTCAAGTGTAGGACACACCTATGTACTCACAAAGAACAAAATACTTCACCAAATGGGTGGAAGCCATTCTAGCCAAACTAGCCAATACTCGAAACAATATACAACTTCATCAAGAGAATATCATATTCCATTTTGGAGTGCCACGAGATGATTGTCGAAGATAATGCTACCAATTTCTCTTCAAGAGAGCTGACCGAGTTTTTCTATAGCTATGGAATCTCCCTATCTCATTCTTTTGACTACTATCCACAAGGAAATAGACATGCCGAATCAAGAAACAAGAACATTGTGACCATTTTCCACAAGCTTGTAAACGAGAATCAAAGGAATTGGCACAAAAGGTTGTATGACGCATTGTGGGTGGATAGGATCACTCCCAAGAAGGAAATAGGTATGTCACCATTCCAACTGTTGTATGGAGTTGAGCGAAATTCCCCTCATGATCGAGATGCCAACTCTCGGCCAGCCTACATGCAATAGAAGATGGTCAAGTACAAGGATTCCATTGACAAGAGGATCCTCTTTCTTGAGAAGCTGGAATAAAATAGACTCCAACCGGTGAATCGTATTAAGGAGGACTAATTGAAAGTAAAGAATATTTTGGATAAGAAGGCCAAGGCAAGAGAATTCAAAGTTCAATTCAATATGGATCGTCCCATTCCAAATTCATGAATTTTGTGGAGAGGACACTTTCCTTATCTCATATTTGGATGGAACGCCATTGAATTGCCTTGAGCGGGAAATACTTGCAATTGTATCATCATTGAAAGTAGATTGTTCCCCCGCCTTGTACCATAGGTGTGTTTCCCCTTCTATTGTGTTTCCTTCTCGTTTTGTGCTTGTGTTTTTACTTCTTCTTATCTTTCTTCTCTAAGTTTTACATGACCCCTGTAAGGCCCAATGGATAAGGCATTGGTAGACAAATTCCAGGTCTAGAGATTGAGATTATAGATTCCCATGTCATGTCTTCACTATGCTCACCCATGTCATGTCCCCAAGCTAGAGCAGCTTTATGTCGCCCTCAAAATCCCCCGATTTTTTAAATCAAATTAGAAAATTTTGAGCTCACGCCTCCGTATGTTCAAGTAAAGTTGGAAGTTCAAAAGATAGAGAAATTCATGCTTTGAAGTTGTTTAAACTCTCCAGTTTACACGGTTTGATAAATTTTCTGTTTTCCTCTCTGATGCGTGAAAATTTTTTGTTGTCCTCATTTGAATGAAATTGTCAATATTTCTATGGCCATGGATCATTGAACCTTGTATTTTTTCAATTTCTTGATTCACGAATTTTTTTGAAAATCGGCGCGAAATGGTGCATTTTATTCTTCTCTATATTTTTCCACAATCGTGAATGCCGGGTGTTTTCTTCCCCGTAAAATTTTGGCCCCATTATCCATGGAGTACGTGGACATATCTAGCTGGATGCAGTAGGATGGGTCCTTTTTGCATTTTGAGGCATTGCGGTGAAAAGACAAAGGTCAAATTTTGAGCTCGCATTGAAATTCAAAGCAGGAAGTGGTTCGACGGGGAGATTTGAGGTCCTAAGCCTCTTTGTAAAAGGGATAAAAGTCATAAAGTGGCCCATAGCCCGATCATGCTAAGAGGGAAAATTCAAATGTTGAGCCGCATCAAAAGAGTCAAAGAGGGGAAGTAGGTCATTGGAATCTTTTTAGTTTTTTAGCCTCTTTATAAAAAGGGCTAAAATTCATAAGTGACCCATGAACCCGATCACGCTAAGAGGGAAAAATTCAACTATTGAGCTTGCATCAAAAGAGTCAAAGCGAGGAAGTAGGTAAGTGGAGAACTTTGAGATTTTGATTCTTTTTTTGTAAAAAGGGCTAAAATTCATAAAGCGAGCCGCGATTACTTCACCAATCAAGTGAATCCACATGTCAATACCATATCAAAATTCGGTGAGCAGGCCAACATGTTCCAAAATTCCATTTCTCCAAATGGCACAAATGCAAAAGGCATTGGGCCCATTCAATAAATTTATCCCACGTGGACAACTCTGGTTCAAATTTTCAAAGGCAAGATGAATGGTTTAAATTCAAAGTTACAAAATGTGTGTAATGGATGCATTATAAAAAGTCTGGTTTTTCTCGCCATTGGCATTTCTTCGCAAATCAAGAATCTGAATGGACGTGAATGATGAAAAGATTTGTAAACCGTTTCGCTAACAAAGAAGAAGTTGTAATCTTTTGTTGCAAGATATGTAATGGCTTCTTCACACCATTATAAGGGGTTGGCAATTGATCTTGTAAACTCACGAGTGCATTGTACTTAGAGAAAGCAAAGGAGATAGCCATTTTCTTCTACTTTCCTCCATTATCAAATTTCTTACATTCCCACATTACGTATATATGTTTAAGCATCAATATAAGAAGAAGGATTTTGTAGCCTCATTGATGAGGAGATTTCATAAACTTTGAGTTTGCAATCTTATCTCATCTTGTTGCCATTTGCAGGGTTGTTTCTTCTCATGAATGCATGTGTTGAAGTTTCTAACTAGTGCGTGAAGGAATATGATTTTTTACCTGTAACATTAGTTCTCCTACCTATTTTCTCACTTCATTTCCCACCTTCATAGAAAATTCCCCCCTTGCAGATAACTCTAAGCATTTTCCACGTGGTCCGTGGAGTGCCCCTGTTGATCCCCGATCAAAAGGCCACCACAGAAATCCATGTTTTATTGTGCATACATATACAACAACCGCACCTGTTAAGTAGAGGGACTTAGATTCCCAAAGCATTCAAAATAAATCCACAAATTTGTCAACCCGAAAAATTTCCTCACCAACAAGAGACAAAAGGGATATTATTCTTTTTACTCACAATAAATGTGGATTTTTTTGTCAATTTTAAAGGATTCAACAGGTTATAAATTGTGCTTTTCATCGAGGGGCATTACCCCTTCAAGAACGCCTTTTATCACAATAGGGAGTGCATCTAGGGTGCTTCCTCGCCAGGATCCCACAAGGGACACTACCCCTCGGCCCCATTGGGAAATACCACCCCTGACCCTCGCTTCCCCGTCCATCGTTTTATACCTTATGTGATCAAAACTTCATCTTTGTTTACTTCTAGACAACATCAATGGATGATGTTATAATATTTCATATATTAAACATCTAATATTTATATAAAATAAATTTTTACATTAAAAAATTGTAATAGATAATCTCTTGTAATTTGATTATAAAAGATAAACCCAATCTTAGAAGCCTTGTTGCTGATTTAAACAAAATCACTTCTAACATACAGATAAGTCAAACTCAAGCCAAGGATGAGTTTATATGGGTGGATTCTTTTGATGGTGCTTACACTGTAAAATCAGGATACCAAATTTTCTCAGGAGATGTGCAGGGGGACTTCAATTGGAGAAACATTTGGCATAAAGAACTCACCCCCAAAGTTAATCAGTTTCTTTGGCAGGTACTCAATAAAAAAATTCTCACCATTGATAATATTATAAAGAGATGTTCTACTTTGCCTAATAGATGTTACCTTTGCAAGGATGAGATTGAATCTATTCATCACTTACTATTGCAATGCCCTTTTCTCAAAGCCTCAGGGAGATAATATTTTCCAGATTTGAAATTTCTTGGATTTTTCCAAATGATATAGTACAAGCTTGGGAATAATGGAATCCACCATACAAACACAACATGCTTAAAAAATTGTGGATTCTTTCTTTCCTCACACCATATGGAAAATATGGAAAGCTAGAAACTCTCTCATCTTCAAAAGCACTAAAAGCAGCAAGAAAATACTTCTGAAAGAAATCACAGTTGAGTTGAAAGAGAATATTTTAAAATTCAAACCTCCCAAGAATCAATCCTTCCCAAAGAATGAAGAAATGTTCCTAAAGAAATGGAATATTGATCAGGAAAGCATCCCGCCTATGCGCATAACATCGTTGATAGGTCCTTGGTTAAGTGGATACCACCTCATGATGACTGGTGTAAACTCAACTTTGATGGTGCCTCCAAAGGAAACCCTAGAGCTGCAGGGGGGATATCATAAGATATCACCAAGCTAGGATTATGGTGGCATATGTTGGACTTATGGGGACCCATTAAAACCACTATGTGGAAGCTCTTTTTGCACTATGGGGTCTCATGGAGAAAAAATATTAAAATTACTAAGCTCATAGTGGAAGGGAACTCACTCAACATAATCAAAAATATCAAGGGTCTTTATCCTTCTAATTGGAATACCAAAGACTTCATACAACAAGCTAAAGATATTTGCAATAGTTTAATTAATGTTATCATACACCAAACCTATTGAGAAAGGAACAATTTGTCAGATCATTTTGTTAACGTGGGGGAAATTGCGATAATTAAAAGTTTTAGGAAAATCATTAAGAAATCCCTAAGACTATGAAATAAACTATGGAAAAGGAGGTTTTTCAAACAACTATCTCTACGTTTCAGACTGATATTTCTTTCGAGCAAATGGTCTCCTGCTACCTTGGCCAGTCTACATGCTCGAGCACTCCTCTCACCCAATGGCCATTTCCCATATTTCCAATATCTTACTTCGGTATGCTTATTTGTGTGGTCATAATAATTACAGTCACTTGTTTCCGAACTAATAGCCCTCCGCTTAACAATTTCCAAATCACTGCTAACATGGGAGGTCCTCTGTATAAGGTAAAACCAGTGTTTGATCCTTCTAGAACTTGATAATGCTGATATATGGAAATCCATGGATATCGACGGCTTTACTACTTTCATTCAATGAAAAAGTGTTATGACAAGCATATTTCTATTCTCTTTGCCAAGCATTGGAAAAATAGGGTATTTACATACAAGGGAAAAGATTTCCCTATCACTGAGAACCTAATTTCTTTTGTTATGGGCTTGGGATCTAATGGAATCAAATTATTCTACAACAAGTTCGATAAAGATGCATAGAGGAGAATAATTTCCTTCAAGGGTTGGAGAAATTGGAAATTAGCAAGGTCAGGATCATATGTTCCTCCATCCTAACCCCATACGATGAAGTGGCTCACATGGTTGTTCGGTATGTGACTTTGGAAGGTTGATTCTCTACCCTTCCTCTTCATCATTTGGTTATCCTAAATCATTTTTGTAGGTCTCCTAGGGTTAGTTTGGCCTACTATATACTACAGTCCCTTGAAAAGTCTATCCATGAAGTGCACACCCATAAGAGAACCCTATCACTTCATCAATGTGTAATTATTATATTACATCTATATTACCATGATATGGTGGACAACATCCCTTCTACATCCACCCCACCCCCTCCCACTAAATCAAATCAAAAATCCTAAGGCAACCCTCTTCCACTCCCAGAGGGTCCTTAAGAAAGCTCGATAAGAACAAAGAATGTGATGTTGCCAAGATCTTGTTGAATATCAGTCATACCCTGGATGTTCCTCTTCCTCATTTCAATCCCAAGGGTAAATAACCTGATATGGAGAGTATTGAGACCAAATTGGAAGAATTTATTGACAAGCAGCAGGCATGGGATGCCATTGTGGAAAATATTGTATCTAAGCAACTGAATCATCTCACTATGTAGAAAGCCTTCCTTGAAATTTTGCATAATCAGGTTAAAAACTATGCAATGTGAGTGGCCTTCGGAGGAACTGTGGAAAGGGGCAAGGCAACGAAGAAGTTGATCTCCTCCAACAATAAATATCCTGAAAAGAAACCAACCCTAAACATGTTTAAGGCATTGGAGGAAGTAAAAAGGTTTTTTAACAATGTCTTAGTTAGGAGGATTTTGTCCTCCTTGATCATTTTATTTTTCTATTGTTTTTCTGTTGGTTTTGTAGCTATTGTTACACTGTGTTTTTTCTTCTCCTTGGTAGTTTATATTTGTTGCTCTATCTGGAATTTTATGCCTTTTTTTTGGGATGTGGTCCCCACGGATCAAAAATTCAATTTTTAAAACTTTGTTTTATCTAGCTAGTAGGCTTGTATTTGGGGTGTGGTCCCCACGTGTCAAAAAACCACTTTGTTCTTCATTCCTTTTTTTCCTTTGGGATTTTTGTACTCCAAGGTATGATCCTCCCAAAAATTGGTTACCAATAATTAATTAATTTTTATTAAATTAGTATGTAATTACTAAAATTCGTATTATATGCACATAAAATGAGAGTTGGAGACGCCCTTCATGTTTTTATTAGAGATGCCGAATATTGATTAAATTTTGAAAAATTCTTAGCTATACTATACCTATTAAATGTAGGATTCATATGATAATGTTTGGAATATGGAAAAAGTTAAATCAATAGTGCTTTATATTTTACTCTTAATAAATGATTATTTATATGGATATTTTGATTCTAACCATGCTTGTGATGTAATAGATAAAAATATACAATTGGATATGTGTTCAATTTTGGTACAAGTGTCATTACTTAGAGTAAGAAGTAACCAACAGTATCCACATCTCTTCTATTGACAAGAATATAGGAGTGCAATGGAAGCAATGAAAGAAGTCGTATGGATAAAACGGTTGTTGAAAGAAATTCTAATGGAACTTAAGTATAGCTATTTTTGTGTGATAATGAAATTTTCATTTCTCTTGTAAATAATCTAGTTAAACATCAGAGAACAAATCATATAGAGATTCATATGCATTTTATCCAAGAGAATGTTATCTATAGTGATATAGATCTCTAGTTATGTCCTCATCAAGATCAATTTGTAGACATATCTACAACATCATTCGTGTTGTGAAGTTATAGAAGTTTCATGAAATGCTTTGAATTTTTAGTTTTCATTGAGGAGTGTACATGATAATTCTACTTCCTAACGGCCTGACCATGTGTTTTCTTCTTCACCTCTATACTTCTTCTCGATTAAAGCATTGTAAATGATCTTATTATGATATAGGTTAAATTATCATTCTAATTTTAATGTATTTTCCAATAATAAAGAATCATTTTGTAAAGGGGGTACTATATAAAGGGCTCATAAACATTCTTATATATATTCTCCAAGAGAAACTATGAGACGCGATATCAAAAATCATGCTTATGTTGGCATGTTGTGTTCTAGGTGTTGTCATTGATATAAAATCCCATTATTGAACAAGAGGATGATGTAGTATATTTAGAGGATTCTCACTATGATTTTGAAATAGAATTTTAGGCGTTGACATGATGGCATGAGGAGATTTAGTGAGATTGGCTTGGTCTTGCAAGCCCAATTAGGTAACCTAGCTAGCCTAGGTGATGGAGCATGATGAATGGAGTTTTTTGGTGGCTTAAGGATCATGGTAGTAGCATGAAGAATTTTTTTTGGAGTGTCTAGAAAATTAAATGAGCTTTAGGGTGCAGGTATAGGTTGAAAACCATGATTTAGGTGCTCATTTTGACTACGTTTAGTGTCCTTGGAGGTATGAGGATGAGATGTAGAGCTTACAAGATCATGGATGCACGTAGGTAATTTTTTTATAATGTAATAGGTATGTTATGACCTTTTTGTGGTGTTTCATGATGAGTTATTGTGTTAGTTAAGTTGAACTGCCCTAAATTATGTAAAACCTCAAGGGCTAGTCATGCAAATGAAATGGATTGAGAAAATGGAGTCATATTTGTGACATTATGATGATTGTATATTTTATTATGATGTGTCATGATGCTATCAGAAAATTTTTAGATATCCATGATGAAAAATTTGTAAGTTACACCAATATTGGTGAAATACGGTAAAAAAGAAGGTCATTTCCAACTTGAATTCCACCTTATGATGTTAACCCTGAATTGTGTGATTTGCACAGGAAATTTTGGATTTAAGGGATGTTTTTAAATTGAGTCTATAAATTTTTAAAAAATAATTAGGTCATTTCACTATCACAATTTTTGTAACGAATGTTAAGAAGGTAAACAACTTATTGTGTGTCTGAAACCCTAGCTCAAAAGCGATAGGAGAGATATTGATCCTATAATCCTAGAATCAATTTATATTTAAAGTATGATAATTAAATGATGTAGAGGAATCCTCCAAATTTTTATAAAGGTATGGTATAGTTTTTGGTGGTGAGTAGATCCCACTCAAATAGGCTTGTTTCTAAAGAAGTTTGATTTGGGAGAAGGTTGTCAAAGGAATTACAAAATAAATGGATATTAATTTTATTATGTTATATTTTATTTATTTTTATGGTGTTTTTAGGTCATTTGGATGGTTATAAATGGAAAATTGTTCCCTATTTATGAAGACTGGTCAAAAGTAATTTTGGGACTATTTCAGGTAGTTTGCAGAGATATGTTTGGTTGAAGACCTTACACTTAGATTTGGAAGGATTTACAATATCTTTTGGAAAGAGGATTAAGAAGTATTTCAGTAGTATAATTTAATGTCTTGGTGATTTTATTTGATGATTCATCCAAGTCAATTTGTATAGAATAAGATTTGTTTCTTCTCGGATGTATATGTTCTTGCTTTGAACGAATGAAGTGAATAAAGATGAGATAAATAAGATGATTATTTATATCACTGAAAAATGCATAAGTATTAATTTTTTACCTATTGAAGGAATTTATAGGTCTTTGAAGTGATGAAAATGGTGTAAACTGGTTGATTTTGTAAAACTTCTTTCCATGCAACTCAATCTAGAGAAGAGGAAAGTAGTTGTGATTTGAACACATGAATGTTTAAATAGGTATAACTTGAATTTATTTAATCTAAAAATATTAATAATTACATCTAATGGATACATTCCATAGTTGATTTATTTTGGAGTGTTCTTGATGCCCAAGGGTGAAGATAGGGTGTTAAGAAACAACTGTTTGGTGAAGCATATGATTCTTTTGGATTATGTTATGAATTATTTGATTTTTCCAAGATAATTAACGAATTACAATGGATGATGTTATTATGATATATTAAACATGTTTGATGAATTATTAAGCTTTAATAATTGTGGTTTTGGAATTAGTGGTTTTATCTCATCTTAGTGATGAGGTTTTGAGTTTGTTTGGTATAAGTGGAGCACTAGTTTTGAGCATGGATGAAGTATATGGGTCATTATGTGAATTTTTTTAATGATTAAATTGGGATGTATTTAAGTTTCATTGGTTAAAAAAATGAGGTAAAGTGCTATGTACCTTGGGATATGGTAATATAATATATATGGGTTGATGGAGATGCCGACATGTGGCACACATCCCCTTAGTTAGTTATATGGGCTCACATAGGAATTAATTATATTGGAGAATGGTTTGTCATACATTGGGATTAGGTGTTACCCATCCTATTTATATTGGAGGTGTCCCCCTCGAAGTGGATTCCCATCTTGGGAGATTGTGGAGTTACTCCTTCCTTAAGGAGCATTGTATGGTGTTGCCCTACCTTAAGGGTATTATTCTACATATATTGAATATTAGGGCATCTTGGCCCCCATATATCTGGTGTTGTGTTATCTTCTACAATTTATTTATTTATTATATGCAAGGTTCTTATCAAGTGGTATCAGAGCAGTGATCCGGGCAATTTGTGGGATGAAACCCTAATGTTGGTGATTCGTCTATATCTAGAGATCGACTTGGAATTTTTCAGATTATTTTTGTGGGGAGTGGATACATAATTCAAGTGATCTTCCCTAAAAATTTCAGAGTTTTTTGAGCTGATTTGAAAATGTTGTGTCTGTTTTAACGTTGAAACCATAATTCTAAGGTTTCATCTATATCTTATGAATAATGGCGAATTAGAGATAATTATTTTTTGGATATTGGTAATATATTAAATGGTGATACCACTGAAATTTCAGAATTTTTGGATATATTTTGACATATTTATTTCAGTTTTATTTTTTTCACTATTTCACTCTATGTACAATATAATTTGAGGAATTTTCCTTAATTTCTTACATTTTCAGAAATTTCTCAAAATTTTAGTAGGGGTTACTTCTTTGTGGTTTCAGATTTGAGGCTAACTAATTGACAAAATCATCGGGTAAAATATTGTTCAAAGTAAGTTTGTGAAACCCTAATTTTTATGCATCATGGATATACCAATTTTCCATGGTAATGGGGAAATTAATGCAAAAAAATGGTGGATACAATTTTAAAAAAGTGTATTTTGAAGAATGTTTAGTATGGGTTAGTTTTTATCTTCATCTTGGTGGGAAAGCGCGACATTGGTATTCTTATTTGGATATAGATCTATTGGATTGGGATTGGGAGGAAATGGAGGATATTTTCTTAGCTAGATGGGAAACAAAAAAGAAACATATTTTTTTCAAGAAGAAAGAAAGAAGAAGAAGAAGAAGCAGCAATAGAAGAAGAAGAAGAAGAAGAAGCAGCAATAGAAGAAGAAGAAGAAGAAGAAGAAGTTACGCATGATAGTGCATCTCCAAAGAAGGAAGCTTCAATATTTCAGTTTGAAGGGTGTATTCAAAGAAAAAAGGTAATTGTTTCCATAAACCCTAGAAGAAAATATAACTTCATCAATATGGATGTAGCTCAAAATCTACATGTGTAAAAGCCAAGCATATCAAGGAATCTCAAATGGATGGTAAGCATTTAGGTTTTGAAGATTTAAAGCTTTCTATGGATAAATATGTTTTACATTCAGATTTTTATGCTTTAGATATGGATGGTATGGATATTGTTCTTGGATATCCTTGGTTAGAGATCTTGGGAACAATTAATCTTAATGTACAAAAGAAATTCATGAAATTATGGTACAAGAGAAAGAAAATTACATTACAAGATATCACACTTAGCAAAGAAAAAAGTAATGTAAAATTGGATCATGAAGATGAAGTTGAAGATGGTGAAGAAGGGAATAAGGATGAATCAAAAGGAGAGGATGAAGAACATAAAGTCACAAATAATTTCTCTACTCAAGAGAAAAAAGAAGTAACAAACAAGGTGGAAGAGGACAAGAAAGTTGAGGAAAAGGTTGATAAGGTTGAGTATACGAAGGTGGCACCATATCGACACCCACACCATTATGAGAGGAAAAAATCATGGAGACATGTTAGGACACATGAGGATAGAAATCCATATGGATATATAAGGAATCACAGGAATAATTTTGGCTATACATGGAATCAATGGAACAATAATTATATGACATGGAATCACAAGAATAATAATTATGGATATGCATGGATGCCGAGAAGGAACACATATGGACCAGTATGGAACCAGATGGGCACAATGGAATATGGAATCATGTTTGGAGCTGTTGGTCGTCGGATAGGACTTTATGAAAGAGCAACGATCGGGGAAGAAGTCCCTCCTCTTTAATGGGAGAGGTTCCCTTATTCAGAGAAACGAACTTATTTACAAATGTACAAGACATGATTTGTTGGTTAAACTTGGATATCACGAAAGTGTTTTCTATGAATATCATCAATTACAAAAAATTTGAGGAAATAAGAGTACGGGAAAGAGCGAGAAAGGCAACATACAGAATTATAGATATCGAGTAATTCTTTATGTATGCGAAAGTCATGATGAATTGAAACAAGATCATTTGTCTTACTGAATAAATAAGATGGAATTTAAAGACACAAAGTTACGTAAATAACATCTGCTTAGAACAAAAAGTTTCTTAACATAACATGATTCATTAATCAAGGACACAAAGTTCCTTCTTGGTTATACAAGATCACCGTGCTTGCGGAAATTGAAGAGTATGCAATCGGTAAGACTAACGAACTTGAGACAAATGATCTTCACAAAGAAAATAAATGAAAGCTTAGGAATATGAGAGATCGAGATAGACAAAGAATGGAAAGTCATACGTATTGATTTCTTTATGATATATTTACACTTTTCAGAAAATAAGCCAAGTTCTTCCTCCTTCAAAATGGCGTGGAAAGGCCATTATATAGCTTACAAGTCAGTTACTCTTTGTAACTACTTCTTTTAACTAAAGATTAGTTAAGGATTTTCAATCGCATGATACCTCGACTAATTACAATGAATCGAGAAAAAGAAATAGAAAAGAAAAGAAGAATAAGGAGAAGAAGACGGTGGTCGGTTCTTGAGAGGGACCTTGACTTGAGATTCATTGCTGAATCTCTTGATGACTCGGCTATGTCTCTGCCACGAGGGACTGATGTGTTGGCTGTAGACTGACCCCAAAAACCGAGACACTTCTCCATTTCTTTATCAAACTCGATATGAGTATGATAATCTTTGTTCGCTTCTTCAATGGCAGATTGAAGAGAGCAGACCTCCTTCATTTTCTCCTTGGAGATGGAGCTTTCCTTGAATAGATTATCTTTGACAAAAGCTCTGAACTGAGCTTTGATTTCTTGCAGGGAAAGGAGTACACCAGAAGTTTCATCTTGAAGATGGCAGTGTATATCTTTGAAAGCAGAGACCACCAGTGTCTTGAAAGCTTCACCCTTACGCAACTGTTCTTCAGCTCTCCCAAAGCCTCCTCCAAGACTTTGATTTTCCACTCCACACTGTAAACCCAGGACTTTGATAGATTATCCTTTGCATCATCAAAAACCTTATTTTCCAGTAAGACGTTCTCATCTGTCTGTCCCATAAGGCGGAGGTCTACTATGCAACTACTCCAGAGCTTGAGCTCTTTATCCATGATCCCGATAGTAGAGGACAGCTTCTGTTGCAAATTATTCACTTTTCCATGGAGTTTGAAAGCTTCATCGATGAAGTTCAACCCTGCAACAAGCATATCATCCACCATGGCTTCCATAGCTCTGCCATAGACGGAATACTTGTGCATGTCTTTGATACTCTGTACT
Source organism: Taxus wallichiana var. yunnanensis (assembly GCA_018340775.1). Taxonomy (NCBI): domain Eukaryota; kingdom Viridiplantae; phylum Streptophyta; class Pinopsida; order Cupressales; family Taxaceae; genus Taxus; species Taxus wallichiana. Next base: position 415,958,144 of record CM031237.1, on the reverse strand, counting down.
TCATCTTGGCTCAAAATTACAGGTGGTGGAAGAGTGGTCAATGGAGTAGGGTCTAAAACTTTGTCCTTAGACAAAAGAGACTTGATGAAACCTGTGAGAATTTGGGCCTGTTCTTCTAATTGTTCAATAGTTTGCTGCCCTTTCTCTACCCTCCCAATGACTCTTGTGACTGTTTCCTGGAGGTTATGGATCTCACCTTCAGGAGTAGACTCTCCCATTGGAATTCTTGAAAGCTCCAAGTCAGATGCCAGCAAGTCTTGCTCTGATTTGTCCACTGTAGGCTTAGCAATCTCCAAGAATTGCTGACCTTGAGCATCAGACACTATTCTGGAAGTA